>JAWWLR010000054.1:77898520-77911948 GCA_035041075.1 Acraspis erinacei | reverse complement strand
CGAAACGAGATGCTTGTGAAAACCAGCCCCACCACTCACCACTACTGAGGAAAGCCGGAGCGCACCGATGAGAGCGGAGCTTTCGTATATGGCGCCTTAAGGTGTAGTGGTAAGGGGAGGGGGTTCTTTGCGTTGACGTATTCCCACTGCTCAAATGCTGGCTTGAAGAGTCTGCTACAATCGCTCGTCCTTTAAAATTTAGCTTTGACGCATTATGTCCCTTTTCTCGCGGATGGTCACATATGAACGTTTTCGTTCCTAAGCTGACTAGCCTCTACTACTGGTCCAAACTTTCCACTTTGTTCTTTCAAGACTAGAAGCAGCAGTGAAAAAAGTTTCCGTTCACCTGATATCAGCGGTTGTGTTGTTGCTGACACTGCCTGAACGAGGCATTGCACTCGTTTTTCTCCTCCGATGGCCACAGTTCTTGCTAAATACACTTCCAGCTAAAAGCCATTTTGGTCAGAATTATAAACAATTTTTAATAAAATTTCTCTTATCTGTTGTCTAAGACCAGTAACAAATTCTTCGGCTTTCTTTATCAACACTTCAGTGTTTTCTAAAGATTTTCGAGTGACAAATTTATTAATCTTCCCGGATGCTATTCTGTGTGCATGCTTCAAACGCGTTAACCAGTAGTTTGAAGCGCTAAATCTTAAATCTTCATGTCCTATTTCCTTCTGGGCTTGCAAGGTCCATCTCAGCAAATCTCTATCATGAACAGCGACGCTGGCGTCAAGTGCTGATTTAAAATTTTCCAGTATAAAGTCACAAATTCTAGGAATATTTTCCCTATAGGTACCACATTTATTCAAAGAGTGGGCCCAACTTAGGTTTTGTTTGGCAGACGCTATCCTCTTAAAATTCTTTCTTACATTATCAATATCAAAAATTTTTCTTTTTTCCACTTCTCTAAAATTCTACGGCTCTTAATTTATAATCGTAAGATACTTCTTCTCTGTCTTCCGTAGACGTATCTGTAGGTGCACTTCGCGACTACGGTATATTATGCTGAATCACATCTTCTACTATTTCTGCATCCATATCTTTATACGGTTCATGAAAATCTAAAGACTCTTCCATAATCATTTCAACATCACTGAACTCGTCCATTGCGTGTAACAACATACTTTCAATATTTCCTTTTAATTCAATTTCCTTATGATTTATAGGAGAATCTTCTATTTTTAGTGATTGAAATGTGGCGAGTTGATGACGTTGTTTGATGATTGATGATGTTCAGTGACGTTCAGTGGGTTGACCTTCATTTTCGGTGCTGTTAAGTAATTTTATATAAAAAGCTATAATAATCTTAAATATGTTAGGTATGGAGACTCTGCATGCGTCAGTCCAAAAATTACCCCATTTCATCCTATTTCAATTTGGGCTTTCTATAAGCTTTCAATACAAACTGGGCGAAAATCTATTTGCAAGTCTTCTATTTACCGCTTTTTTCATAGAAAATTCAATATTAAAATATCAAACTTTCACTATAAAAATTATCAAATATAATAATCTAGAATGGCAATTTATTCTTGAATAAGAAAAGCTGGCTGATGCCTCTTCAATCCCTCGTCAGATTTCTCTTCACTGGGCATTGCAGAGTCAATAGGAGTAAACTGACATGAGATAGTCACATATAGATGGACAAAGTGTTACGTAAGTAAATACATAATTCTGAAAGATTATATTAATTTCCAGGAAGTACTTACTTTAAAGAGGTATTTAAATATGTCCGTATTAGAGATATACAACTTTCCAGCAAAATCACTCCCTGGAAACTTGACAGCTTCACGCAAAAAATACAAATTAGTACGAGGAACAGAAGCCACGTAATTTTTTAAACTTTATTTTTATTCGTTGAGCACTGTCGTCATATCGTTGTCGTATATTAATCAGCAGCAACTTATCTTTAGCACTATAAGCATCTCAAGTTCACGTCAATTTAAAAATACAATCCAGGGCATAAGAATTGTGGGTTCGATAGGATTCTTCTTTCCAAAATTATGCATTTTGAAGTATTATGAAAAATTAATTTTCTGTTAATTTTAATTATGGGAAAAGAAAGGGACAAAGTTTCAATGACTTGAAATTTTTGATAAGATATTTTTAATTTTGAAATTTGTATGTCAGATGAGGATTCGGCGACTCCAAAAACTGTAGGATACTCATTTCTATAGGAATCCAATAAATATTAAAATTTTTGATCAGCTGTATTGGATCCGCACTTTTGAATTTTTTAAATTCTATCACAAAATTTGGATTCAGCGACCCCAAATTTTTTTTTTAGATTTTTCCTTTTAATTTTTGCCTTACTTTCCAATATTTTCATATCTTATATAGGAGGTGGGTCACCCCCTAGATTTTTAAATTAATTCAGGGATTGAAAGTGATCGATTTCAAAATTCCAAAATTATGACCTCCAACTATCACAACAATGCAACCTAACCTCAATCACAGCACATTATATTTTAGCTTGATGGATTTTCCAAATCGCACACTTCCACAATTGCTAACAATAATTAAAGAAATGGCTTTTCTATCTGAAGAGAAAATCCATATCCCCATTTTTAACTTACTTTCGTTTACGAAAATCAATTTTAGTCAAACTCCTATATATGAAATGCTTTGCAGTCCACGAAACGGTAAAGCTTTATAGATTTCGACGTGACCGACCGAGTATGACCGAGGGTTAGAATACTGAATAACATTTCCTAATATTATATCGCTTTTTAAACTGTGGGTATTAAAAAAACATCCAATTAAATTCAGTTTCAGGAATGTATAATAATAAGAATGGGTTTGCTAAAGCCAAAAGAGCTTTAAAAAAAGATAATTCACAATTACCGAATTCCAGTTTTAGTTTAAAATTTTAAACCTAATTGCAACAAGTTACAGCTTTGAAACTTAATTTTAAATGGTCTGGGCCCAAATTTGTAAGAAATATAAAGTCCAAATTTAAGCTTAATTAGTATTTTGAATGTGTAACAAAATGAATCATTTCTCGGAAAAATCTGTAAAGCAAGCAAAATGTATTTAATAAATCAAATTAGTTAAATTTGAAAGAATTTAATTAATTAGCAACAATTAACTTAAATGCATTGACTTAAAATGCATTGAATTAATTGAATTAATGCATTACGTTGACTTAAAATGCATTCAATTAATAAAATTAGTTGAATTTCAAAGAATTGATTTAATTAGCAACAATTGAATTTCACCAGAATACTTCATAACTGTAGGGAAAATTCTGCAGTTAGTGTGTCCAGACACGAGTGGTACGATGTTCGTTGGGGCTAAATCATAGGCTTTGTACCCACTCCGTCGGGTTGCGGGTTCGATTCCCACCTCGCACTCTGGAACATCCTCGGTGATCCATGCGGTGGACTCTAGCCTAGCAAGGGAGTCGTTCATCTCCGGAGAGTAATTGTGTGGATGGTGTGTACAGGAATAGGTACGAAAGTGCATGAAAAATATAAACCGTTTGGGGGCACATTAGAAGCTTCCATTCGAAGTGTGTCCAGATATCCTTGCTTCAGAGAATATTTCAGGGCTCGAAAACAGAAACGAAAGATTCGTGGAGGCTAGTACACAACGCGAGAAGGTCAGGAAGAGAAGGCCGCATAGTGTCAGGGATGATAAGGGAACTGATGAGAGAGAATAAAGGCAAAGAGACACAAGAAAATATGGAGGGTTGATGTTGAGAAGAATAAACAGGTAGGAAGACAGTGACAGAGAGAGAGAAAGAGAAAGAGAGTGGTCATCATTTTTATGACGGAGGAGAGAAGTGGAAAAGGGAAAGGAATGGAGAGTTGGTATGAATATGGATATATTAAAAAATGTAGACAATATATTTAGAGGGTAGGAGTATAGGATGAAGAAAGGAAGACGTTTCGAAGGAATTCTAAGCACAAAAAGCTGGACCTGGAGAGTCTTTTGAACCAGTTCGTTTCAATAGAAATATGAAGGAAGATCAACTAGGGGAAACATTTATAGGTAAAGGAGAGCCAGTGATAAATTATGTACTGGCATAAGAAAGAATAAGGAAGTGAACGGACAATGTGGTAGTGGGTGATGGAATAGGTTCTGAACACTTCGCAGTAATAGCGACACTGAAATTTTAAGATTGAATTTGCCATAGCAGCAGGAAGGAAGATGCTGGAGAACATAAGTTAAAAATTGTATGATGTGGGGAGGATAAGAATAGAATTGAAGGAATAAATGGAGAAAGAACAGAAGGACAGGGGTTCGAGACAGAGTTCGCAAGCGAGCATTTGAGTAGTCCGGGAAGCGTCTACGAAAAGGACCCCTTCCACTGACAACTCCAACTTTAGGCGCCATATTCGTGAGCACCGCTCCTATCGGTTCACTTCGACTATACCAAGTAGTAGTGAGTGTTTGGGATGGTTTTCGAATGCCTCGCGTTTCGTCTTCCCGTACGCTTATTATGCCTATTTTAGTAGCTTAATAACAAGAAAAGTAATGAACTTAAACAAATTCTGATTATTGGAAATGAAATAGTAACTCAGAAAATATAGATTGGCACAAAAAAATAAAAATCTATTTTTTCCGCATTTAGGTTTAGATTTACAGGAAAGATTCCTAAGATGGATGATGGCCTCAGTTAGAGCTCTCCAGGATATATATATATATATATATATATATATATATATATATTGAGGGATGAACTAAGTAGAGGTAAAATGGTCGGAACAAGCCTGGTTGGGGATTAACGGCAGATTAAAAGGCGTTGCGAATAATAGGACATAGCATTTTTATTAATATTTCTAATTACAACTTACTGCTAATATTTTGATCCGACATTGGATCACAAGAAATATTAGGTTGTAGTTTTGCATTTTAAAAAAGAAGAAAAATTGGCGCTAGTCTCCTTGCAAGTTTATTTGATAAAATGTATTGATTGGACGTGTGGAACCTACTGGAGTTTCAGCGATTTCTACTGGCGTCAATATGGTAACTTCACCGCTTTTCATGTTTATTTTAGCGCGTTTACTGTATTGACCACTCATATATTCATACGTATACAGTCCAGCAAGAATATTCCTACTTTCCAAGATTGCAAATGCATCACCATCGAATGTTGATATGACAATTTGTTCTTGGGTCGGCATAGGCTCATATTTATTCTGTGTTCTTCTCAATTTCATTCGTATATCTGGAGGAAACGTGTATCTTCGAAGTTGAAATACCCGATGCGGATTTCGGTTGGAAGTGAGAGTAATGAAATTAAAGTGTTCGAGTCCACATCCATTTTCGTCATAAGAAGGAAGTCTGGTAGGTGGAACCAAGCAGCGGCCAGGAGCAGCCGAATTTGAGGAAGAAGGCCTGTATGAAGAATCAGGTCTGGCAGGAGGAAACCTCGGAGGAGGGGATCTGGACCTTGACCTGGCAGGAGAAGACGAAGAAGACCTAAGCGGAGAACGATTTAGGTCAATGGGTTCCTTATAACGCCAAGACTCGAAACTAAACTCTGAAACAAGGAAGGTACTCGTAAAGCTTAACGTAAACCTGAGCAACAAAAATACGAAAGCAAAAAACTTTACGACACATATGTACGATGGAAAAAATTACGCCAAATAAAATACTATTACATTCAAATCTGGATTGAGTGTCAGTTTTTGGGGTTCACCTTGACGATAAATCCAGAGGCTCCGAAATATTTTGTGCGCTTCTCGATTTTCCACTTTCCTGTTTCTTTCTCGATTTTGTCACGATTTGTCTCAATTTTGCAATTAAAAATTTGAAATCTTAAAATAAAGCATTGGTGATCTACAGGTATATTTCACAAATGAGCTTAAGTAAAACGATTTGGTTACTTCAAACAAATTAAATAAATCTACATTGGACATTTCACTTTTGTCGAAGCTTGAGATTTTCGCTTTTGTTTTTATTTTACAAGAATTAATTTTTGGTACTGTAAAATTTCTTTAGATTTGAATTAAATTATAAAATATTTCGCACCGTTTTGAGAAATTTCAACAAATGATGTTTCCATGTATTTTAATCGGGATAGAATGTGGTGTACGTCAGATAAATTATTATTCGCGGAACCTTAGTAATATTTAAATAAGGCCTATATTATTATACTTGCCAATAAAATTAAAGCTAACTGCAACTTGTAGAACCAGAGTAGAAAGGATCCTCATTTTTTCTGACTAAAGCAGAATTTATTAATATACTAATGAAGAATACTTTTATCAATGTAACTAGTTATGCCAGTGGTTTATCATATAATAAAATTTTAAAAATAGTTCTTATATCATGACTTACCTTAGATTCAAGATTGTCCTTGTGAGATATTTGTATTTGATTAATCAAGCGAAGAAGCGAATGAATATTTTTGGACTCATTATAAAGATGTTTAATAATTTTCGAATGTAAAAAAAAACTATGTTCGATTAAAGTAGACTTAAAAATAATCAGAAAATATTTTTCTAATGTTTTGTCGATTTTTTAAAACTAAGACTATTTAATGAAAAAATAATTTAATTTCATTCTGAACAAAGAACTCTTCATTTAAGAAATGATCTGCATTTGAATCAGAGATACTTTACCAATAATCAGTGAAGATCTGGCTAATTTAACTAAGCTGATCATTCATCAGAATTTTACTAAGTGACAGTATGTTGTGAGCCAGTGAACTTTTTAATCGTTAAAACGTCTCAGTTAGAAGTTATAAACTTTTTAATAATTATGAAAGATTTTAGCAGTAATGGTTTAGGTTTTATTTTAAAAGGATAATTTAAAGTATTGAAGATTTCAAAACGTGGAATAAAAGACTAGGGAAAACTTTGAGACAATATTTTTAATTTTTCAGGAAATACAAGACAGAATTTAAATAAGATAACAAAACATTTTGAATTATTTCCTAAAGTTTTTAAAGAGAGTGTAAAAGATTTTAAAGAAAAATTTGGAAATTTTGCTCTATTTCATATTAACCCAATTTTTTCAGCTCGCTAGGAAAAATTAAAATAATATTTTATTTTGAAAAATTAATTCTAAAGGAAGGATTTGAAAGATTTCAGGGCAATTTTTTTAATTTTGCAGTAGAAAAGATTTAAATAATTTTAGAAGATTAGCATGTTTCAAACTTCTGACAGGATTAAAAAAAATATTTTTTCCTTATATTCGTGTGAAAATTTAAAATAATTTGTTTATTTTCAAAAAAGAAACGCTAAGAAAAAAATTTTAAAAAGTATATCAAATTAAAAAGTGTATCAAACGATTTCATAAAATTTAGGAAAAGTGTTTAGAGGATTTTGAAGCAAAATGTTCCAATTAGGTAAGTTTTCAAAATAAAAAGAAATAAAAAATTTAATAAATGCAAGAAATATTGAGCAGAATTGAAGGAATCAAAACTAAACTTTACGAGCTTTAAAATAATTTGAAAAGTTTTCAAGAGAATACAAAATTTTTTTTTTAAATTCTGGAAAAATTAAAAAATTATAAGGTATTTTTTTTATCTTCTCAAAAATCTTATTAAAATGATATGTATATAAACTTAAAAATAAACTAATAACACTTGTTTCTTTGTTCTCAATTACTAAAATTTAATTTTACACATGTAAATATTAGTTCTCTATCACCCTATTCAAAAGTGTTGAATAGCTGGGAAACAATTCCCCATAATATAAATTAACCACTTAAAAATTGACCGAATTGTAAAATCTCCGACTTACAGAATAAATAAATTGTTCAATTTCAATAAATATTTCTATTCCTGGAATTTAAATTTGTCGAAATTTAAGATTACTGAAATAAATAAATAAATTAATTAATAATCAATTAACTATGTTCAGCAATTGTAAATTTGAGGAATTGAAATAGCTGTGGGAATTTAATAATTCGTTTATTTTATAAGTCTGTCTCGAAGTCGATGAATTTTGGATTCGGATATTTTTAAATTCAGAATTATATTTTTCGTCAATTAAAAATCTTGTCAATATGTGAAATTTGGGAAATTTCATAATTAGGTAATAATATATATTTTCCGCAATTTTTTTCATTAACTTGTATATTTATTATTTATTTATTTTGTATAGGTTCTGAATATCCATGCAATTTGTTTGTTTGAATTATTTCAAATATGCCTCCTTCTCTTGTATTAAAAAAATAAGAATAAGTAGAAAAAAGTCTCATTTACTATCTGATTCTACACTATGAAAGAAAAAGGATTAAAATTTTATTTTCATAATTATTTAGAAATTTATATGCATTTTTCCTGTGGCACTCTATGGTTTTTCGAAAAAGTTACTACTAGCGACGCCTCATGGCCGTTTTCAACTCTCATGACATATTTTTTACATTGGGCAGTACAGTGGAAGCACCACCCTGATTTGACTTTTCTTTTTGAGCTTATGTTCCACATTATGGTTTTCGAATCATGATTGTGTCACGTTTTACCCAATTTTATGGAATTTTGTGAGATATTCTTCCACTTTAACTTCCGCTTTTTTATGTGGTGTTGTTCGAAATATTTTCATCCGGAATGAAAAGCATCTTTTGTTTACTTTCTTCTCAAAGAGAGTGACTGGAGATTGATGAAAGATTAGTCTTGTAAGTAATAGTACATCAACTTTTTATTAATTTTTCTAATCAAAACTTCCGTTAGGTTAGCATGAAAAAATTAATTAATTGTGTCGGTGCTTATTGCAGTCCGATTTTATATGAAAATGTTTACTGATTGGACGTTTGAAACCCACAGGAATCTCATCGATTTCTTCCGCTGTCAATGCGCTAACTTTGCGGCTTCCAATGTTTATTTTCGCCCTTTTATTGTATTGCCGAGACTTCGTGTCATACATGTATAAGCCAGCAAGAACATTATGATTTTCCAATATTGCAAAAACATCGCCTTCGGATATTGATAAAACAATTTGTTCTTGGGTTGGCATATGCTCAATGGTTTGACGCCCTCTTCTCAAATTCATGTGTGTGTCAGCAGGAAACATGTATCTTCGAAGTTCGAATACCTGTTGCGGATTTTTTTTTGAAATCAGTCGAATGAATTTTAAATTCTCAAGTCCACATCCTTTTTTGTCACGAGAAGGAAGCATGTTAGATGGAACCACGCACCGGGAACGAGCAGGTGAACTTGAGGAAGAAGAACTGTCTAAAAAGTCAGGTCTGGCTTGAGGAACCCTTGGAGGAGACCTAGACCTTGGCCTGGCAGGAGAAGAAGATGTAGGCGGAGAATGATTTGGGTCAATATTCTTCCCATCAGGTATAATCTCGAAACTTAACGCTGCAACAAGAAACGGAGTATTGCATTTTTCTAAAATCTGTGTGGATTTTACAAAGTCTTGATGCGGATACCTAAAGGTGTTTTTTTCGGAGAAAGGCGGATCTCGGACACTTTGAAATTGGTATTTCGAATTTATTTGAATATGGAAATTACGATTTTTATTTGTTCTATTCAGCCGGTCTATTCAGCAATTTCCAGAAGGTATACACATTTCTATCTAAGATAGATGATAGTAAAAGGCAAAGAAGATCGGTTTTGATAGTATGTAGCACTATTTTCTATTCTCAAAAAGTATCACAGCTGCAAAATATAATTTTAAAAATAGCTGGGAATTCAAAAAGATTATTATTCAAAAAACTGTTCCGGGTGACTTAGGAAAGTTTCATTCATACGTTGTTGTAATATTTCTGAGTATATATCTCTTGAATTAGTTTGAACAGGAATGTTCGGTATGTTGTCGATACTCTATTATGTGTTCCTCTAGAAAAGTGTCAGACAGTTGTCGAAGCTTTTAAGTTTTCTTGCGAAACTTAAATTTACCGATGAAATAGTGGAAAATAATAGAATCGGTTTTCTGAAAATAGGTAGAATTTTTAATTTCTTTACTGCTCATCCTTTAAAAAAAATTCAGTAACCAAAAGCTTAGTTGACAGAGCTCTAGGTTTGTCCCATATTACATTTCTCAAAGGAAATTTGAATATTTCTAGGAGAATACTTTTTTTTAAAGCATTACCCACAAAAATTAATTAAGAAGCATATGACAATTATAAGTCAACAAATGAAAAAGAATGAAAGTAGAATTTTGCCTGCAACTAATCAGAAAGAATTGAAGGAATATAGGGCTTCCATTCTTTGATTAAATTTCAAAAACTATGGAATTTATGTTGGAAAAACTGAAGAGTCATACAATGTTCCATATACCATTTGAAATACATTCAATAATACATTTTTTCAACGGTACTTTATGTAAGTTTGAAATCGCTTCTTTTATTTTGATTTGATAATAATAAAAATAAAAAAGAGGAAAGAAATAAGAAGGGAGCAGGAGGGGATTTTTTTGGTTAAATTCTCATTTTTCTTTACACTTTTATGTTTATTTTTTTTTAATCACAATAGGAGCATTTTATGATCGTTTTCCAAATTAGGTTGTTGGATTCTTGGTTTCTTTTCACAAATTTTATACATTAAATTGATTATTGGATACTAAATATGAGTTCAAATTTAATTTTAATCTCACTAAAATTTCTTAAATACTATTTTCTCAATTAAACTGTAGAAAAAATTACTCAGGAAACGACAGATTTTTCTTCTTAAAATAGATTTCAGAAAAATAAAAAATATTGAATAATTAAAGATGTGTTCTAGTAAATAAAGAAACTATATGTTATTTATAATTATAATTTAATAAGTTTAATATTGGAAAAAAATTATCAAAGTAGAGGACATACTCTTACAAAAAACGGATTTGAATTCTGTTTTATATAGTATTTAGGATGTTCTACTTTTAATTATTTATTTCTATTAGTAAATTAAGTAATCAAAAATTAAAAATAAAATCTTATCTATCCTGTTCTATCCTATTGTACCATATCTTATCCTATTAAATTCTTTCCTATCTTAACCTATCCTATCATATCCTTTCATACCCTATCCTATCTTATCCTATCCTATCATATCCTACCATATCCTATAATATCCTAACAATGACAAAATAAAAAAATTTTAATTCATTAGAAAATTAGAAAAAGCAATTTTTTATTTAAAATGCTAATTTTTCGAGCCGGAAAAGGGAAATTCTTTGGCATCCTATCCCTTTTCCAGCCTTATGCTAAGTTCAAGATTGAGTTTTCAATTTTAAAAAATATGACTAATATAAAGGAAAATAAAAAATATTACTATTACAATCTCTATCCGCTTATGCCAGAATTTTTGTAATTAAAAATTTATAATCAAAACGTCTTTTCGATTAATACACCAAAATTGATATACATCGTTGAAAAAACAAAATTTCCGTTTCAAACAGATTCAACACCAATTAAGAATGACTGTAACTTCCTTACTCTGCAATAAAGTGTATTATTATTATGTTAGTTTTTATTATATTGATTGATTGATTTTATTATAGATATTATAATTTTAGCTTCCAAGAATTGGCGAGGGGTAAAACGACACAAGAATGAAGGGAGAAGGTTCCCCACAATTCGCTGCTAGCGAACACCAGCCTCGCGTAAAGCCGAAAATTCGCGAACATGAACCCGAGCTCGCCCGAGTTTTGAATACCGATCTAATCAGCTGCTCCTCGAATTCATTCTAGTTTTAAAATCCTGAACTGCCATAGAATCATTATATTTATTGCGAAGAGGAAAATATCATTTACTGTATGTAAATATATATAGATGGCGAGATTTTAGGTCCTAAAATATGTATAAATACATTTTTTAACTAAAAATTTTAGTGTATACTTAAGTTTCGAATTAAAAACATTAATTTTCAAACTTGAAGAATAATTTTCTAACAAATAACATGAATTTTTCAACGAAAAATATAATTTTTTGAAAAAAAAACTTTACAAGAAAATTGCTCAATTTTGAACTTTAGAAACGCATTTTAACTTAAAGCAAAAAATATTGAATAAAAAATGGACTAGTTAAATTTTTGGATAAAAAGTGTAATTTTTAACAAAAAATTGGAAAGTTAAATTTTGAGTTACAAAATTAATTTTGAATAAAGAAAATAATGCAAAAAAAGTAAAATTTTCTAACAAAGATACGAATTTATGAACAAACGTACTAATATTCTTCCAAGAAAACCAATTTTCCACAAAATACATGAATTTTCAAGCACATAGTTAAATTTTCAGTAAAAAGATTGATTATTTAATGTTGAAATCAATAATTTTCTACCGAAAACATGAAATAAAAATTTTAAAAATCAAGCCTGAAACAAAAAAAAACGAGTTTTCAACCAAATAAATGAATTTTCAACCAAATAGAAGAATTTTAAACGAAAAAGATAAATTTTTATTGGAAAATGGATCTCTGAATCCTGACAAAAAAAAATAATTCCAAAGTAAATTAATAAAAGTTTTACAAAAAAAAAAAAAACGAATTTTCAATGAAAGAAATGAATTCTTCATTAAAATAGATGAATTTTTAAACCATAAGAATAATTTTCTACAGAAACCAACAGTTAAATTTTAAAACAAATATTTCAATTTTCAAAGAAATAAGAAATAAATTTTCAACTGGAAAATCTCAATTTCAAACCAAAAAATTAACAATTAAATTCTCAGTTAATACTTTTTTCAACTGAAAAATAATCAAATTTTCAACAAAATAGTTGAATTATCAATGAAAAATTAATTATTTACAACAATAGATGAATTTTCTCCTGAAAATGATAAATTCTAAAAACAACAGATGTTCAACAAAATTGTTATATATTCGAATTTAAAAATTAGTATTTAAACTAAAAAAATAATAATTTAAACAAAAATGGAAGTAACATTTTCAGATAAAAATTCAGTTTTGTACAAAATAGATTAAGATTCAATGGTCTAATAATGTTGGTTTAAAACTTAATTAATTAGTTTTCAAATTTAATTTTTTACTTTATAATTTAATTAGTTCGTTGAAACTTTTTTGTGTTGGCAATACTGATTTTTTTACTGAAAATTTAACTATTCCATTTTTGGTTAAACTTTATATTTTTTAGTTTAAAATTGTTGTATTTTGTTCAAAATTCGTCCATTTTTAAAAAGTATTAGTCCTTTTGTCTGTGAATTCATTTCTTTGTTTTAAAATTTCACTGTTCCATTTTTGGTTAAAATTTAATGTTTTTCACGTCAAATTTAATTTCTTTGGATGAAAATTGAACTATGTTGTTAAAAATCCATTTTTTTTATTAATGTTTTTATTAATGTTTTTAACTGGAAAGTTAAGTATGAACTAAAATTTTTATTTAAGAAATGTATCTATATTCCTCTTCGCAATAAATGTAATAATTCTATGTCGGTTCAGGATTTTAAAACCAGAGTGAATTTAAGGATCAGCTTATTGGATCGCCATTCGTGAAGTTGGGCGAGCTCGGGTTTGCGTTCGCGCATTTTCGGCTTTACGCGAGCCTGGTATTCGCAGCAGCAAGGCGGGGGGGGGGGGGGGGGG
>JAWWLR010000054.1:77857384-77870339 GCA_035041075.1 Acraspis erinacei | reverse complement strand
TTAACAAAAGAGAATTCACAATCACCAAATTACAGTTGTCGATTCTATGACATTTAGTTTTACAAAGCATGTGCACATGTCTGGGGAATATATAAAGACCGAGCGCGTAGCGTGAGGTAAATAAATTATCGAGCGCGAAGCGCGAGATCCAACACCCGCGCGCCTTAGCCGCGCACAAACTTGCTTGCGCACTTGTCACGTCTAGGATAAAAAGGTCTAATTGGTTCCGAGACTCTTGATTTAATGTCACGCTCAGTCCCCAAATTGATATTAAATCCAGGTTTGACTAGACTTAAAAGACAGATATATTATTATATTTACCAATAGAATTAAGGATGACCGCCAATGATAGAACGAGAATAGAAAGGATCGTCATTTCTTCTAACTGATGAAAAACTGATTACTGCCGTAATGATGAATATTGTCACAAGCTAACTTGTTACAGAAATGACTATTCTGCAGCTTTATTGCTGCTTATAATATTTAATCTATTTCTTGCCAAATTAGACATGTACGCCTCGATATTTTTCTTACGAAATATTTGTATTTTATTATTCATTGTTCAGTAAGTGTGAAGAAGACAAAAAATAATACTTCGTTTTATTCATATAGACATTAAAACGAAGCTAAAATATTACCGTGGATATGTTACGTAAAAACTTTTTTTTTGCTAATTCTTTTGGCGAATGTCAACAGTAAACAAGAATAAGTATTTTTTATTTATTAAGAATCAATTGAGATCGTGACTAATAGGCAGCTTATTTTTTTTAAGGTTTGAAGTAATGCTTCGCTAATTTCTACAAAGAAAAATGTTGAAACTATGATAAGCATGATATAGGGAAAGAATAAAAATTGGTATACCGAAAGTACTTCCTTTAAAAAATGATATTTACAAATTTTAATAATTTCTTTATCTTATTGTAATCAACAGAACACAGAAAAGATCTATAAAAATTGTTAACAATAATTTTTTAAACGATGTTTAGTCTTGTTTTAACCATGAAAAACAGCATTAAAAATAATAAAATAAATTTGTTGACAAACGACAAGCTACGAAAAAAGATTAAATGAGAATCATCGTGCACATGAAGAAAATCTACAAATCTTTAAAATATTTTTTGCATCTTTTGTTTAATTTTGTTCAAAATAATTTAGACTTATTTCTTTTGGTCATTAGTTCAAAATTGTTTCGATCAAAAACTTTTCGAAGAGCATTTCAAAAGCTGCAAATTTTCATGTTATTATAATTGGAACTTTCGAACCTGGAAATTTTTTAACTAAAGTATTGAATACTTAACTACAAAAAACGAAAAGTATAAAAATAAAACTAAAATATTTTTAATTCACAAATTTATGAAACTACAATTTTAAAATTTTTAGTATAAAAACCTTTTCCATCGCTTTAAATGTGACCCATCTTATATTATATAAAATTACACAATTTCTTATGAAATTGATTTGAAATTCTTTCGAATTTCAATAGAGATTTTTTTATTTTTGGTTTTCTTTTGCTTTTTCTGAAATACATAAGGGACATGTTTATTTTTAACAATTTGATTAATATTCCTATTAAGTTAAAGAGTGAAAGATTATTATTTTTTTTAATTTAGCTTATAGTGAAAGACAATAATTTTTTGTCTATCTTTTTATGAATTAGGAGACTGGCATTTTTTATTTAGAAAAAAGGCTAATGAGTCGAATTTTTTTAGATGTATCATTTCACAAATTTGACAGATTACGAAAGTTTTAGAAACTATTTCGTTAAACATCTTTTTTTTTAATTTGACTACTTCTGATTTACTATTTACTTATTTATTTATTCATTTGTGACATCAACCGTTTTTTTTAAATTAGTAAAAAGTGACCAGTAAAAACATGCAATTACAAAAACTTGTTAAAATAATTATTTTTCGGAAATTAAATGTTTTTCGTAATAATCATGTTTTTCTTCTTCCATAAAAAACATTATTATAATTTTATTTCTGCGTAATAAAAAAAAAATTATTTTTCCGGAGACCTAATTTTTTTGAAGAAAACTACAAGTGATGTGAAATTTAAAAAATAAAAAAATTACAAAATTGTATTTCACAGAAGAAGATTTGAATAGAATATTCAAATAATTCTAAAATAAAAAAAAATAATTCTTTATTTTTACAGTTTTTAATGGATAGTTTGCGATTTTTAAGCGAGTAGAATTAAATTATTCTTCCAAGTACTACCAAAGAAAAAAGTAATTTCAAATCGGAAACATTAAAAAAAATTCTCCTAAGGAACGTAGGAACGTAAAGCAGTCTAAACTTCATTTTAAATTGAAAAACTTATAATAGCTAACAATGTTGATATTATTATTTTTGTTTTATTCAAACCCTTTACAATTTCTATTATTTTAAGTCAATTTTAAATCGTTTGAAAACTAATTTTTTTACTATTTTGAAATGGATTCACAATTTAAATTTAATTGCAATATTCAGAACTTTGAACTGTGTTTGTTCAAATAAAAGTATTATTAAAACTTTCATTTAAATCTCTTATTTCGAACACTTTCTGAACAATTTTTATTTAATCTTTAAAATTTGTAATCAAATACTTTAAATTTTTAAATGGTTTATTTGTTCAAATCTTCAATTTAGAATCAGAGCATTTTAAGATCTCACACTAAAAATTAAAAAAAAAAATACAAAAAGGATTGCTGTATATATTATGATTTTAATCTTTAAAATTGTATAACTTTAATCTTTTTAATTATAATCTTTTTCTCCTACTTGAATTTTTAATTTTTCCATATGATGTAACATTTCAAAATGAGAAACAATTTATTTTTCTTATTTCTAAGGCTTAAACTAGTTGCCCTGCCAAAAGCCAGATACATTTTTTTACAGTTTTAAAAAATTGAATTTTTTCTGACCGTCGTTTCTTACCGATTTTTGAAGAATGATGGAATTTTAATAAATGACGGCTCATTTTTTTTTTAAACGTACCCTACAACTCTACTGTTTCCGATTTTATAATCAAATTTTTGTATGAATGAAATATTTAGACTATTTTTTTTTTAGAAAGCATTTTTGAAACAAGTAATTATATTTTACGATTATTTAGTTATTTTTAAAATTGTCAACAGTAGAGGTGTAGAAAATTTTTTCACCAAAAGGCCGTGATTAATTAAAATGCAATGATTTTTCAAAAATTGTTATAAAGCGACGGTCACAAAAAATTCAAGTGCAAAACATACGGTCAAAATTAATGCTTCTTTTCGTGAATTTTAACATTATTCATAAAAAATAATGTTTTTTATTTGAAATGAGATTAATTATAATATTTTGATTTTTAAAATCGCAGAAAAACTATTTTTTGAGATATCTGAATTAAAACTATACAAGTTCAAACTTTTTAAATTCAAGGATTTTTTAATTATAATTTCGGAACTATCTTCTTGAAAGTAATAAATTTTTTAACTTTGTACCACAATTTATAAAACTGAATCATTTTAGTCTAGAGTCTTAAATTAAATAGTTAGAAATCAAAGAACAATAATTTTTAAGAAGGTTCACATTCGTTCACGTATAAAAAAAACATTCGATTAATTTTCAAACTGACCATTAATAAACTATTTATTAGATTAGCATAATGAAAATCGTTCCTTATATTGTTCTAAGCTGATGCAGTTCAAGATTGTAAAATTATTTTCTGTCTACTGTTGGTTCGTGTATCCTATAATCAAATTTTAGACCAAAATACAAATTTACAAATATATTAGAAAGAATTCTTTCCATAACGAATTTTCGTTCAGGAATGAAAAAACCCTTTTTTATTTTCCTCTGAAAAAGACTGCCTTAGAGATTAATAAAATATATAAACTGAAAAAGCGGTGGTAGATTAAAATTTCATTTTATTTACATTAAATATCTTTATCCGACTTTGTATCACAATCAATATTGTATTTCAATTATATAAATTTACAAAAATAGACATTTCATAGTTTGTGGTCTACGGGTATACTAGATAATATTTATTGATTGGGCGTCGGTTACCTACCGCAGTTTCATCAACTTCTTTTTTTGTCATTTCGGTAATTTTTCCGGTTTCCATATTTATTTTCGCCCTTCTACTGTAATTAGGAAATTTCGTATGATAAATATATAATCCAGCAAGAACATTATAACGCTGCAATATTGAAAAGGCTACATTATCGGATGTTGATATAACTATTTGTTCCACTTTTGGCACAGGGTGATAGGATGTTTGACCTGTTTTCAATAAAATTGTTGTATTATCAGGAAAAGAGTATCTTCGAAGCTGAAATATTCTGTTCGGATTTTGTTTCGAAATAAGTCGAATGGAACTAAAATTTTCAAAACCGCATCCAAATTTTCCACTTGAAGGTAGCCTGGTTGGCGGAACCAGGCATCGAGAAAAAACTTTAGGACTTGAAGATTTTTCTGGGGAATCAGGATTGGCAGGAGGAAACCTAACAGCTGGAGACCTGGACCTGGACCTGGCAGGAGGAGAAGACAACCTGGCAGGAGGAGAAGACGACCTGGCAGGAGGAGAAGAAGACCTGGCAGGAGGAGAAGAAGAACTGACCGGAGAATGATTTAGGTCAATAGGTGCTTTATTGCGTAAAGACTCGAAACTTAATTCTGCAACAAGAAACGGGGAATTAAGTTTTTCTAAAGTCCTTCAGGAAAGCCAGAATCTAGATTCCGGGAAATTTGTCCGAATTTCAGAATTACAGGTCTTTTATATTTACCAATAGAATTAAGGATAACCGCCAATGATAGGATCAGAAGAGAAAGGATCGTCATTTTTTCTAACTGATGAAAGATTGATTACTGCCAAAACGAGGAATTTCGTTAACAAGATACCTTGTTAAAAAATTATCATTCTTATTCCAAATTACAGCATATAATATGTACTCTATTTCTTATCACATTATTCATCTACGCCTCGAGCGTGTCCTTGTGAGATATTTGTATTTCAATAATAAGTATTTTGTAAGCTTGAAGAAGAAAAAAATGCTTTGATTAATTCGAATAGACTTTAAAACGATCCTATAATATTACTGTGGATATATGATGAAATTTTTTTCACATTTTAACTCATCGTCCCTTGGTACGCTTTTTGAGGGACACAATATAAAGGTTAATTACGTTAACTAATTATTTCCAACCAAAATTTAAATATTCAGAGCAACTTAAAAATTTGATTTTTTTCAAATTTCAAATTTCAAACTTTAAAAATATTCCAAAAATAGACAAAAATATTTAATTTAAAGTTTTCACTAGATATACAATGTATTTAGAAACTATATATGTATAATTTTTCGATTAGACCAAAATTAAAAAACGTAGAGCTTCTTTAAAATTTGAAGCAAAAGGTTTGATAAGTTTTAGAAGTTTTTGTCGAATTTTCTAATAAACAATAAAAATACTGGCCAATCATCCTAGTGACGTTTTTTATTTCATTAAAATTCAGAAAGTTGTATGCTTTTCAAGATTATAAAAATTAATGCATAGATTTCTTGAAGATAAAGCCAAGAATCCAACAATTAAATTTTTACAGCCACAATAACATTTTCCTATTGTATTTTGAAAAAGATACTCTTTAAAAAAAAATTTTGTAAAAAGGAAAAAAAATGTTAGACACAATTAAAAAGAGGAAAGATAAATGAGAAAACAACCAACCAAACCCCCATCCTCCTCTTTTTTTTAATTTCTTTCGTCCTTTTTATTTTTTTTATCATCAAATCACAATAAAAACACATTTGTAAATAATATTCACGAACCTTTTGGTACTCATAAGCACCCTTATTAATTTAAGATAAATTTGTTTAAAAAAATTTGTGAAACAAATTTGAATATTATTATTATTCAAACAAAAATTTTTATCTCGTCATTTTCAAAATTCTGGAGCCTATTTTTTGCAAGGTTTAAAATTTTGATGTACAGATTTTATTAGTAATCGAAAAGTGACACAATTTATCCTTTTGATATTTTTCCATGAAGAGAAAAGTATCTGCGTAATGGAAATTGCACCATAAAATTAAATAAATTTTTAATAGAAAGTGTAATTTTTGCTTTAATCTTGAAAAAAACATTAGGAATAAAAAATTATCTTTTTGAAAAAGCGAGACAACCTGAGCTAATAATTTATTTAACAACATTTTCCGACTAAAGCCCATTTACAAAATTTTCATAGAACCACTTTATATTAGGATGAGTATTTTTTATTTTCATTTTGACCGAGGTGCAGAATACAAAGCAAATTAAAGAAAAATTCTCATATTCAAGTGGGAAGCACCAGATTCTTGATGCGATTGTGTTCTTTAAAGCGAAAGGGGCTTTAACAAAAGAGGATTCACAATTACCGAAATAAATTTCGCGATTCCTGTAATTTTGAACTATTGTGCACAAATTTGGGGAAAATACAAAGACAGAGCGCACAGCGCGAGGTAAATATATTATAAAACGCGAAGCGTTAGACCAATATTTAATCGAGCGCGAAGCGTGCTAGCCAGCAGTCGTATGCGATTTTTTCTTTGAGCCGAAACTAAATGGTTATCATTTACTAAATTTTATTGGGTGCAATAAATAAATCGTAACAATTACAAAATAACAGAAAATGCTTGTCGTAAGTTTCAGACTATACAAAAATAAAATTTAAAAATAAAATTTTTTGCGAAAAAAGATTTAATCTCTTGAGATATTGTGTATTTCTGAAAAAAGATTCTTCTTTCGATCGCTCTAATAGCTTAATGGGAAGGCACCCGACCAGCAACCGAAAGTTCTGTCGTTCGAATCTAAGTGGGACGAAGAGAGTAGATCTTTTTTTCGAAAAAAGTGTGATGATAAATCCTATCAAAAAATGGTTCAAATTAACCTATCAGGCCTTTTAAAAAGCTATAATTTCCCTTCGAAACTCTGTTTCTTATTATAAGTCATTTGGTTCATATATTGAATTTTCCATTTTTTCATAGGTTTTTTGCAAAAGAAAACCAAAATGACAAATCCTTTAAAGGAATCTGCATTATCATCAGAGATGGTTGACAGCATCAGTGTAGATATCTTTTTCATCAATGTGAAAATAGAAATCAACCTATCGATAAAGTTAACCCTTCAAGTAAAGGAAAATAATTAACGTAAGTTTCAGACTAGACGAAAATAAAATCTAAAACTGAAATTTTTTTCGAAAAAAGATTTACTCTCTTGAGATATTGTGTATTTCTGAAAGAAAAAGTCTCCTCTCGATCTCTCTAATAGCTTAATGGGGAAACAGCCGACCGGAAATTGGAAGTTCTGTAATTTGATTACCAGTGGAGCGAAGAGAGTAGATCTTTTTCAGAAAAAAATGAATTGACTTCTTTTGACTAAAAATTTGAATTTGGGATTTTTTGGTAGTATTCATGATAAATAAAACCAAAATTTTGTGTCATAACAAAAATTTTAAAAAGATAAACTTGATGTATTCTAAAATACTACAACTCGTTTATCAAACTCTTTGAAGTATCTCTAGTCGTTCGGTTTGAAATAATAATTTTTTTTTTTTAATTTTTGAAATAATTTTGAACATTTTCTTAAAATGATGGTTTCAAAATAAAAAATAATACCAAATCTTTTGGAAAATATAAACCAAAAATGTTTATTATCTTGAAAACTTTAAAAACCCTTAAATAGTTTTAAAAGTTTATTTCAAAATTTTCTAGAAGCTTCACTTCGTTTTAATTGTTTTGAACTATTTTTAAAACTTCTAAATATGTTTGCAGATTATTCAAATTCCTCGCAGATTTTCTGGAACAATCTGCAAAATTAGGAAAATTGCCTTAAAATATCTCACATTCTTTTTCACAATTTTGGAAATCTTAAAAATCTTTTCAAGTATTCCCCTTAAATTAATTTTCCAAAATTAAAATTTCTTTTCAATTTTCCTAGGAATCGTAAAAAAACTGTTTTATTCTTATAAAACCTTTCACAATTATTAAAAAAACTTATAAATTTGTTGTGCCAAAACTGAAAAATATGCATTTTTTATAATTATTTGAAATAATTTCAAAATTTACACTAATTTTTAATCTTTTCTAAATTACTAAGTGTTAAATTCCTATTGATACATCATAAGTTAACAATTTCGCTTACAAAATAAAAATTTTCAAAATAAACAATTAAAATTGTAACCTTGAAAGTTTTTTTAGCGCTTTGAAATTTTGATGATTCAAGGCTATCTATTTCGAAATGCCCAGGCTATAATACTTAAGGTATAGTTTGATTTAACAAAATATCAAGTTTTATTGCATCTGATCAGCTAAAAAAGATTTTCATCCACAATTTTCTATTCGAGTCCCTTTTAATTTCTAATTGTTGAAGACGCTAAACCTGTATTTTTATATTGTTTAAATTGAAAATTCACGGCTAAAAACTATCCTCAAAAATCGAAATTTTGTTGAAAAGGAGACTTTATAACCACGCATATAAATTAGTAAGAATATCATAACTGAAGAAGCTGAAAATTGAAATTAAAATTTACAGCAAGCATATCAGGATAAAAATATGAAATTAACCAGTTAAAAACAACTATTTCAATTATTGAACCGTATCACTTTTTTCCCCGTTTTGATATTGTAGAATACTAAAGTTTCAAATTTTTTATCATTTATTCAATTGAAAAGTCCCTCAGTGTAACAATTTTAATTTTTCGCATAAAACGTTTTCTTAATGGAAGGAAACCCATCTTCTTGCATTTGGCGTTGGAAAAGACTACCTAGGGGATTAACGAAAAATATAAACTTTAAAAACGAGGGTACAATAACTTTCAACTAATATTTATTTGGAACATTTTGGTCTGATTTTGTATAACAATTAAAAGAGAATTTCAATTACATAATTTTTTTTATCTTTACTTCGACGTTTCAAAGGTTGTAGTTTACGGAAATAGTATAAAACATTTATTGATTGGACGTCGGCTACCTACTGGAGTTTCGTCGACTTCTTCTCTTGTCAATTCGGTAACGTTTCCGCTTTGCATGTTTATTTTCGCCCGTTTGCTGTAATTAGTAAATTTCGTATCATAAATATACAATCCAGCAAGATTATTAGGGCTCTCCAATATTGCGTATGCTTCATCATCAGGTGTTGAAATAACTATTTGTTCAAAGACTGGCACACGCTGATAGGTTGTGTCACCTGTCCTCAATAGAATTGTTGTATCAGCAGGAAAAGTGTATCGTCGAAGTTCGAATATTCGGTTTGGATTTTTTTTCGCAATAAGTCGAATAATTCCAAAACTTTCAAGACCAGAACCATATTTGCCACGAGAAGGAAGCCTGGCAGGCGGAATCAAGCACCTGGGAGAAACATTAATCCGTGAAGAGGAAGAAGGCCTGTCTGGGGAATCAGTATTGGCAGGAGAAATCGTAGCAGTAGGAGACCTGGACCTGCTCCTGGCAGGAGGAGAAGGAGACCTGACCGGAGAATGATTGAGGTCAATAAGGGGTCTATCATGTGAAGACTCGAAACTGAGCTCTGCAGAAAGAAACAGGGAATTAGGTTTTTCTAGAGTTTGGGAGGAAAGACAGAATGTGAATTTCGGAAAATTTGTCCAAATTTCAGAATTAATCGATGAACATAATCTAAAATCTTAAATATTATAGATGGAACGTAAATTCATAATCCTGTTGCGCAAGAATATAGTATTTGCGAAACTGAACTTTTATATCGAATTCGTAAAAGCTTTTTTGGGAGAAACACAAATCTAAACTTTGAGATGGATATCTCAAATTTGTTGAAACTAGAAGTAATAAGGATTATTTGCTTCTGTTATGCGGACTTCCTTTCGTGCCTTATATATGGATTCGGGCGATCTTTTCCTTAACGATCTAAGTTGTAAGAAATTGGGTGTACAAATCAACTAACAAAATAAGCCGACACGCCCGAGGGAGAGAGAGAGAGAACGTTAAGAAAAGAGTGGGGTCGGATAAGAAAGGAGTTTTCTGCGGTCACTAATAAGCGTGTCCCTCTCTCCCGGTCTCAGAGATGGAAGACCAACCTTACATGAAAACCAGACTCGCCCCCGTAAGAAAAAAAAAACAAAAGGAAAAGAATTTAATTAATTCTTCCCAATAGAAAGAGGGCCAATCACAATTGGCAAGGCACGTATCTATTGACAAGAGTTTCATCTCGTAGTCACAAGGCCAACCTTGCTTGAAGGCTAGCCTCGTTACCAGAGATTATTAATATGTTATAGAAAAAATATCCCGCGTGAAATTTCCTGGACGTATGAAGAGACAGGTTGCATATAGAATTATGTTCCGAGATTGAAAACGCAAAGATGTAAAGCAACGAAGAATCCTAGCATGTCGGCTATGCTCTGTTGTTAAATGTTGAAGAAAATCTGCGAACTATAAAAAAAGATGAGAAAAGAAAGAAATGAAGAAACCTGCACTGAAAACCCACCTTTTGAGATATTTTAATCGAGACTGGTAATTTGCGTTAAGAGGCTTAATTTATTCGAGGTTTTGAAGGAGATAGCGCGGATACCTCCGAATATTCTGGGTATTATGAAACAATTAACTTTGAATCGCTCAATGCTGATTAAGGACACACCGGCAATGGAAATGCGACTCAGCGCGAGGAATGCCACTTTTATTCCAACATATTTTACTTCTCGTTAATGTTGTAATTAACAATTGAAAATAGTAATAATTGTTGAAAAATTATTTAACCGCAGGCTAGTATGATTTCCTTGCCGAAGGCCGCTTTGATTTTAAGTCCTATATTTTCCAAAAGTTTATATTTATTGAAGTTAATTTCCCAAAGATTATTATAGCCCACTTGCTCTTCCTAAATCCAAATATTCCGTGTATTTTTGTTAGTTTAACCATTTTGGAAAATTAGCCCTCAAATTTCCCAAAACTTTTTACTTGCTCATTAAGATCCCATGCTACGTCAATAAGTCTAAGGGAGAAAGAGGAACGCTAGAAAGAAAAGATGGTAAGTGCTGAAAAGGAAGAAGAAACGCGCGCCTGAGTTAGAGAGGGATAGACATTGGCGTACGTGGCGAACGCACCATATACGTGCCGACTAAAGAAACGTATCACGGCGACAACGCGTGATCACGTCATGTTTACGTACATGCATGTCTGCGAATTTGTTAGCATTTTGTAGGTGGTCTAAAAGAGAAAGGCGGTATTTTAAAATACTTCACAGATACATATATTATTATATTTACCAATGCAATGAAAGATTACTGCCAATGATAGGACCAGAACAGAAAGGATCGGCATTTTGTCTATCTGTGGAAAAACTGATTACTGAATTAATGATAAATTTCGATATCAAGGTAACTTGTTGAAAAAATGATTATTTTTATTATTAATTGCAGCATCTGATATTTGCTCTTTTTCTTATCATACCAATTATCAAAGCTACGAGGCTGTTGTTCTGAGATATTTGTGTTTCATTAGTTAGTACTTTAAAACCATTCTATAATATTCCTGTGGATGTATTATGGATTTTTTTTTGTTAATGACCTTATTAAATAATTTTTTTTACATTGGCAAAAATTTTAATTCAAACTACGCAAGATTTAACATAAAGTAAATTTAAGAAAAAACCTTGCCCTGAAGAAATATTTAAAAATTTGTGAGTAATCTCTTTTTTACTGGAAGTAAATTTTTTCGCCTATCCCTAAAAACAAAATTACAAATATGAACATTAAATTTTTGGACAAAAGACTTAAGCTAAGAAAAAAATAAGCCAAATATTTTAACAAAAAAAACAGCTAAAAATTTGTTAATTAATTTTTTATTGAATGCAAAAACGACACTAGCTGCAATAATATTTTATTTAATAAAATTTTTCATTCTAAAGTTTATCTATCAATTTTCTTTGAAAAATTTTATGGCAGTATGGACTTTGAAATTAATTTATTCAAATTAATAATTCTTCAATTTTGCAGCGCGTTTTAAATTTAAACGTCGCTCATCTGTTTGAGCACGCCAAAGGCGCGTCTTCCAGAAGGGGTGCCAGGCGCTCGTATATTTATTCTTATCAATCGGAATGCCTGAAATTTTTTTCGTTGTAACATGTATTAGGTCCCAAAATTTCAATTTTTCCTTTTTTTTACAGTATTTTCAATAAATAAAACCGAAATTAAATTGCTATTAAAAAATGATCATCGAACAGCTTGTAGGAATTTTCGAAAGTTGTACATTTCTTGTCCGAGATTTTTCCCTATTTCATTTCATTTGGATCATAATTTAAATTTTACAGGCGATTTTACTATTTTTTCAATCATAAATGAAGAAATTGAACTTAAAAAAATTGAACATTTTTAATTAAGGAGGTTTCAAATACAGAAATTTCCTATTCATAAAATTAAAAAAAAGGGAAATGATTTTAATGAAATGGAAAAGAATTGAAAATCCATCACTTTAAAATAAAAGTGTATGAAACTAAATAATTAGAAATTTAAAAAAAAATGAAAATCAGAAGCTTCCAAAATCAAAAGCTTCGAGACAAATATTTTGAAAATCGGATAATTTTATTAGAGATGAGTCAACATTTTATCATTTTAATTTCGCAGTGTTAAAAATTAAAGAATTTTATTGTAGTGTAATCTTTGAATATAGATAATTCAAAATCAAAGCAATTAAGATTTTATGATGCGAAACGATTACGATAAATCGCAGAAATTATTTCCCAAATATTCATTATTTCAAAAATGTACTATCTGGGCGCAAAATGCTCCATATATTAGGAATCTCGACACAAAAGAACTATCTCGCTCAAAACAATCAATACCTAAATCTGCATTAAGATTTTTTTAAATCATTCATAATTATAATTCTAAAATATTAAAAAAAGAATTCAAAATTATCGTATATTAATTTTTATTAATATTAATTTTTAAAATTTTGATCCTACTTTAGATCAGAATTAATTTTACATTTTAATTTTGTACATAT
>JAWWLR010000054.1:77829469-77852487 GCA_035041075.1 Acraspis erinacei | reverse complement strand
TATACATATATATATATATACATATTAATTTAGATTTAGATAGATTTGATTAGTAAAATAATTATTTAAAATATATAATAAATATCGGTACTATAATAAACAAGGATTTTAAAAGGGTAATAATTTTACGTGATAAAAATATTTTTTCATGAGATATTAGCGCCTCTGTAATTTGCTAAATTAGAAAAATTGAACAATTTGATAACAAATTTAATAATTTATTAAAACGATGCACCTTGATAAAGGTTGATTTTTTTAGCTGCAGATTCAGTATTATATTCAAAAATCACTTACTTTGGTTGAAAATTTATTTATTTTAAAAAAAAATCATTTTTTTGTTGAAATTTAATCCTCTTTGTTCCAAATTCAAACCATTTCCTTAAAAATGTATGCGTTTCATGAAAACTCATCTGTTTAGTAGAAATTAAATTTTTTCATTTAAAAATGAAAACGGTTTGGCTGAAAATTAATATGCTTTAGTTGAAAATTTGATTTACAATTAAAATTAAAATTTAGATATTTCTGATTGAAATATAAACTAATAAATGTATCGTCGTAAATCCACCTTTTTGGTTTAAAATTAATATTTTAACTAGATAATGAACTATATTATTTTTAATAAAAAATAATTATTTTATAATGGATATTGATCCTTTGTACGAGAAATTTATCTATTTGGTGGATAAATCGTCCTTTTGTTAAAAATAATAATTTTCTTGATTAAAAATGTTATCTTTTTTGGTTGAAAATGCAATTGCTTGCTCGAAACTGAATTTATTTAGGTTTAGGATTCAACTGTTTTGCTGAAAATTCAATTATTTGTTCATTATTTAATTTTTTGACTGAAAATCAACTTTTTTGAGTGAAAAATTCAACTGTTTTGTCGAAAATTCGTATTTCTGACTCAAAAATTAAACATTTGGTTTAAGATTAATGTATTTATTTGAAAATTCGTCTTTTTTACCAAATTAATCTTTTTACTAAACAAATTTCTTCTATTTCCTTGACCATGCAACGATTTTATTAAAGACTTAGCATTTTATTTAAAAATGCATCTGTTCTATTCACAATTAAACAACTATTTCTTTGAAAATTCTTTTTCTTTAGAATCTACTTTATTGCCTAAAAATTTTACTATAATTCGTGTGCGTTTTTTAAATTCTTCCTTCATGAAAAAATAATCTTATGGGTTAAAAATTCATCTGTTTTGGTTAAAAATACAACTACTTGACTGAAAAACAAACTTTTCTGCTTAAAAATTCAAGTATTGTGTTGAAAATTAAAATATTTGGTCTTTATTTAGTTTTTTTCTGAAAATTTAACTGGATTTAAAAAGATTTGTTTTTAAAATTCGCCCTTTAGTAAAAAAATAATATTATTGTCAAAAAATTCATCTTTTTTGTTTAAAAAAGCAACTGCTTGGTTGAAAATTGAACTTTTTTGATTAAAAATTTAACTATTGTGTTGCAAATTAAACTATTTGATCGTTACTAAATTTTTGCCTAACAGTTATTATGTTCGACTGGAAAATTAAACTGGATCGTGAAAAAATCGTGTTTTATATAAAAAAAATTAACGATTTAGTTAAAAATTAAAACACTTGGTTAAAAATTCTTTTTTTTAGATTCCAACTGGGTAAACTAGTTTTTTTTCTTAAAAACAACTTTTTTAAATTGAAAGATTGACTGCTTAATTTTTGGTAAAAAATTGATCTTAAGTTTAAAAATTAATGAATTTAATTAAACATTTTTATTTTTTTTTACAAAATTAATCTTCCTGCTTAAAACATAAACTTTTATGTTGAAAAGTCAAGTATTTTGTTGAATGTGAAACTATTTTCTTGAAAATGCCAAGATTTAAAAAAAAAATGATAATTTTAATTCAGAATTTGTCTGTTCTATCCCAAATTAAACAACTATTCCTGTAATTTTTGGAAATTCGTCTTTTACAACAATAACAAATAATCAACTTGCTTAAAAATTCATCTTTTTTGGTTCAAAATGCAACTGGTTGGCTAAAAATTAAACTATTTTTGGTTAAAAATTCAACTATTGTATTGAAAATTAAACTCCTTGATCGTTATTTAATTCGTTATCTAAAAATTATTTTTTTTTGTTTGTTTAAAATTAATGTATCTAGTAAAAAATTCATATATATTGATAAAAATATAATCTTTTTGCGTAAAACAGCAACTTTTAGTTTGAAAAGTTAAGTATTTGGTTGAATTTTGAACTATTTCCTTAAAAATTCCAAGATTCCTGAAAAAACTTATCAGATTAATTAAACATTCATCTATTCCCTTAAAAATTAAAAAAAAAAATATATTTATTTTCTGGCTGGGATTCTACCTTCTCACCAAAAATGTAACAATAATTCGTCTAATTTTTTTAAATTCGTCTTTTAGAAAAAAAATCTTCTTACTAAACGTTTTTTTTTCTAACTGCAACTGCTTGGTTAAAAATAAAACTTTTTTGCTTAAAAATTCAAGTTTTTTGTTTAAAATTAAACTGCTTGTCCTTAATTTAATTTTTTGTCTGAAAATTATTATTTTTGTTTTAAAAATGTAACTGGATTGTGAAAAATGTGTCTTCTTAGCTTAATGATTTAACAGCTGGGCAGAAGATTAAAATATTTGTTAAAAAATTCTTTTTTCATTGTAGAATCCAACTGGTTGAAAACGATTATTTTTTCTTTTTTTTTATTGAGAAGTAAATTTCTAAACTAAAAACTTCATTATTTAACTTTTGGCTCAAAATTTTATCTTTTGAAGTTTAAAATTTAACTATTTACTTTATAATTATGGTATTCAGTTGAAAATTCATCTATTTTTTTTAAAAAGACTTAAGATTGATCGTTTTTATTGAAAACTTATCTCTGGTCCAAATTTAACTATTTTTCCGAAAATAAAATTTTTTAATGATAAGGATTCGATTAATGTAGAAAAATGGATTTATTTGTTCGTAAATTCACTTTTTGGTTTAAAATGAATATTTTCGAAATAAACTTCAACTTTTTTTTTAGAAAACTCTTCTGGATTGCTGAAAAATGCATACATTTATTAGAAAATTAAATTACAGTACAAATTAAATTTTTTATGTAGAGAATGTCATTTTTCATTAAAAATTAAAGTATTGCATTTTTTATAACAAATTGATCCTTTCTGTTGAAAATTTAAGATTTCTGCAGCACGGAATGTTTTCAGAATCTCGAGAACTGCGATTCCACAGGACACTAAATTCCCCAATCCAAGTTTAATTAGAAGATTGATTACGAACAGCGAAACTTTCTGTGAATTCCCAGCGCCAATTTCCCGGCAGGATTTAAAATTCGAAAATAAAAAATTTAGCTGAAATTGGAGTGGCGAGCAAAAAAATTTGCTGAGTGACCTATTTCTATTTTTGAAATTTTTAATTATCAGTTAACGGAATTATTCTCAATATTTCATATTTACATTAATTCTTTATTGATATTTCTATAGGAATCTAACTATTAAACAATATATCTCTTTTGTTTAATTTTATTCATTTACAGAAGTTTAAGATAAATTATTAATCTATAATTAGAAAATTAAACATTATTTATTTAATTCTGTGCAAATTTCTTTGAATACTTTAATTAGATTCATCGAATATTTATAAGGTCTATAAAAATTTCAATTATATTAAATTTAAATTATTTACTAATTTTACTTTATTATTTAAAAAAATAATCTTTTGATGTTTCTGACGACACTCATTTAAAATAAATTTATTCAATTTTTGCTGGAAAATAAAAAATAAGAAAATCTTTTTTAAAACGATATTACTAAAATAATAGATGCTTTTGATGAGTATTAACTTGCTGAAAACTTATTTCCTAAATTTGTGAAAATATTTTTAATTTCTCTCCAGTAGCTTAATGGAAAAGCATTCGGCCGGAAATCGGACGCTCTGTAGTTCGTTTCCCAGCGGAGCTAAAGGAGATCTTTTTTCCGAAAAAAAATAATTTAATTTATAAAAAATGTATTACATAGCTCAAACGCCGTTTTTTGTTTATCGAAATAAAATTTTCTTCTTTATTTATTTATATATTATTTATTTATTATTTTATTCTTATATTTTTACTATAATTATTAAAAATATATAACAACTTTTAATATTATAATTATAGTATCGGAATATATTTTAAAAATAAATTATTCTCAATTGAGGATTATCTTCTGAAATCATTATTAAAGAAATTATTGAAAAAAAAAGAAAATTGATTGGACTATTAAGAAATTTATGCAATTTTTAGAAAAAAATAATAAGATGGTAAAAGATTTCAGGGGCTAAAGAAATATGCATTTGTATCTGTAATTTATTTACTTTGATAAATGAGGGAACTCCCGGATATTCGAAATAAATCTTCAGGAGTTATGAGAGCAATTTGTTCAAGATCTTTTGAATATAACACTGTCGGGATAAAAGAACCAGTGCAAAATTTGGTGAATTTAAGACCTGGGAAATTGTGTACATTTAAAAATTATAAAAAAATTCAGCTCATCTGACTTATATAATTTTTCACATTATTTGATTATTCATATACTCTTTTTTTAAATATTTTTTTATGGTAAAACAAATGCCTCTGTTTAGTTGTAAATTTCAGCAAATTACTACTTTAAGAAATTGAAAATTCATTTTTTGAAATTTAGGGAATAAACAGTGTCGTCAGACTTTTCGAGAAGAAGAAATTTTGCCATTTGCTATATTCGAGAATTTTAAATTCGAAAATTCAATTTTTTTGAAAATTTCTTATTTTTTGAGATTGTATTATCCCAGGAATATGAAATTTTGAGAAGCTCGTTTTCACACGAATTTAATAATTAAATGAATCGGAAAATTTTATTTTAATTTTTCGGGAATTCGAGTTTGAAAATTTATTAAATAAACATTCACGGTAGTAGTACTATTTTTTAAATTCGATTATTTCGGGAATATGAAATTTCAAAAATTAACTCTTCACGGGAATTTAATAACTAAAGAAATTTTGAAAATCAGCAAATTATTATTATTATCAAAGGGAATTTGAAAATTCAGGTTTTAAGATTTAGGGAATTTTATGTTTAAGAAATAAAGTTCTTAGTAGTTTTAATTTTTTTGGGAGAATTTACTATTTTATAAACTTTGAAAATTTGGTAAATTCTTTTTTTCGCGAATACAAAAATTCTGGAATCAATTATTTGGGAGAATTTTCTACTTTTTTAGAATTCAGTAATTCAGGAATTTGAAAATTCGGATTTTAATGTTTCCAGAATTTTGAAATTCGGCTATTTACTATTTCCGGAAATTCTCAAATCCAGGTTTTAAGATTTTTTGATTTTAAATTTAGAGAATAAACATACTCTCTAGTTTTCTATTATTTCGGAAATTTACTTTTTTGGGTTTTTTAAAAATTCAGCAAATATGTAAACATAAAAAAAAACGATATTTATAGAATTTGCTATTTACGGGAATTTGATAATTCCGGGAATTTAAAAATTCGGGCTTTGATATTTTCAGAATTTGAAAATTCGACAATTTACTATTCTCAGGAATTAAAAAATTGGACGATTTACTATTTTTCTTAAATTGGAAAATTCGGGCTTTAGGTTTTTATAATTTTTAAATTTAAAGAATAAAACTTTCTCGGTAGTTTTCTTTCCTTTAGAAAATTTACTATTTTGGGTATTTTAAAAATTCGGGAAATATGAAAATTTCAGAAATATAAAATTTCCCGAATACACTATTTATCGCAGTTTGAAAATTCAGATGTTAGCATTAACGGAAATTCAAAATTCGGCTATACACTATTTTCAGGACTTAAAAATTGGGCAAAATGCTATTTTCGGAAATCCGAATTTCAAAGTTCCGGGAACTTTAAAATTCAGAAATATACTATTTTCGAAAATTGTAAAATGCGGGTTTTAAGATTTCGGAATTTTAAATTTTCGAGAATAAACATTCTGGGTGCTTTTCTTTTCTTTTGGATATTTACTATTTTGGGTATTTGAAAAATTTCGCAAATGTGTAAACCTCAAAAATATAAAATTTCCAGAATTTGCTATTTACAGGAATTGGATAATTTCGGGACTTTTAAAATTCGGGTTTTAACGTTTCCGGAATTTGAAAATTCGACTATTCACTATTCTCAGGAATTTACAAATTGGCAATTTACTATCTTTTATGAATTGGAAAATTCGGGTTTTAGGTTTTCCGAATTTTAAAATTTAGAGAATGAACATTCTCTGTAATTTTCTTTCCTTTAGAAAATTTACTATTTTGTGTATTTTGAAAATTCGAAAAAAAATGAAAATATTGGAAATCTAAAATTTCCAGAATATATTATTTACCAAAATTTGAAACTTCGGGTTTTAACATTACCGGCATTTAAAAATTCGGCAAATGCACTATTTTCAAGAATTAAAAAATTCGGCAATATGTTATTTTCCCAAATACGAAAATCCGGGTTGTAAGGTTTCAAAATTTAGCGAATAAACATTCTTGGTAGTTTCCTGTTTGTTTAGAAATGTAATACTTTCGGTATTTTGAAAATTCGGCAAATATGAAAAAAAACTCGAAGCTATGAAATTTCGAGAATTTAATATTTATGGGAATTTGATAATTCCGAGAATTTTAAAATTCGGGTTGCAAAATTTCCGAAATTTGCCTATTTAATATTTTCGGGAATTAGAAAACACGGATTTGAAAATTTCGGGAATGAACACTCGTTAATTTCATTTTATGTCCTAATTTTTATTTTTCTGGAAATTTTCTTTAAAATCGTAAACTTAAATATTCAGTAACCTTAACTGTAATATATCATTTTATGCAAGTGCAGTTGGAAATTAAAAAAAGTTTACGATTTAAAATTATCGTTTTGGGTCGCACATAATTGTGTAAAATTTTTAGTGTGGGAGTCACGTAATTTTTATGTAAATGGAAAATTTTAATTTACAAATTTCCAAAAAATAAAATTTCGTGTTTTAAAATTTCCAAAATTTAATAATTTCAAGAAGATTATACTTTCGAAAAGTTTATACTTCTTGTAGTTTTGATAACTTTTTCTATAATAACACTTTAATACACATGACTTAAATATTTTTTTTTTTTACATTTTTGATTCTTCATCATTCACATACGCCTGTAAAAAGAAATAAAAAAATATTCTTTGGTTTAAAGAAAATTTCTTCAATTTGAAGAAAATTCTTTTGATTCAAAGAAATATTTTTTGTATTCCAATACCAATTTTTCTTTAATGAAACAATTTGTAGTAATTCTGCTGTTCATGTTTCGCAAATAAATAAATAACTAAATAACTAAGTTAAAGAAAAAGGTTTTCCAATTCAAGATAAATAATTTTTTGACTGAATCAGGAAATTTTCAGAACAGGACTGAAAGTTCGAAACTTTTAAATTCAGTTGCAATGCAAGTGGCAACCACGTGTTTTAATAACGTAAACAAAGATTTTTCTGACTGACCCACTGGAGTCTTCCAATTTAAGATCACCAATAATAATCCAATAGAAAGTCACTTATAACTGGAACACTTTCACTTTTTCCCGGACATGTACGAGTTTCGTTGGAGGGAAGAGCGCGCGACGAGTCAAGATTCACGGTCGGGGGGTGCCGACAAACTGAGACAGGGCGGTGCAGGCGCGGGTCAGTTCAAAATTTTTTTCGAGTAAGCGTAGGCACACTTTTAACGGTAGCGAAAAAAATCCACTAACGAAACCCGAAAGAAGACGAATAGAAAGAGAGACAGCACCCAGCTGCTTGATTCCCGGGTGTGGAACGCGAAAATCCACCCCTGTGTGGTGATTCTCTCCGAAGGAAATTTGCCTTTGCGCATGGCGCGTCTCCATGGCGACCTAGCACTCAGCTTCCCAACCATAGGATTTCTCACTTTCGCAAAATGCAAAAGAGCGTGAGAGAAAGATGTGGGTGGGCGGGAGACAATTTCAGTCAGTTGGAATTCTGGTGCGATTGTAGAGCTGATAAGAGGGAAAGTGAAATTGGATCCAGTTTTGTAGATATTTCTGGGTCGATTCTCAGGGTCAAAGTTCAAGGTCTTAAGGAGATTTGACCTTGAAATATTTTCAGATGTTTTCACTTTTTCTTGTTGCGAGGAATTCGAATAGGAATTTCGAACAAAAGGAGGTGCATTGCGTTTGCAACCGTACAAAGAAATTCACCTGAAGATTATCTTTTTAGTTATATATTTTAATCTTTGTTCGAAAACTTAACAATTTTTTTAAAGAGCTCCTTTTTGGTTACAAATTCAACTGTTTTGAAACATTCGTCTCTTTGGATTAAAAAAGTAACTCTTTTCGTAGAACATTAACTTTTTGTTTAAAATGCATCTTTTGTTGCTGATAAGTCAACTGAAATCTTTTTTGGATGAAAAATATTTTTTCTGAAAATTGGTCTTTTTTATTTAAAAGATCATAATTTTTAGTAGAAATATTGCATCTTTCTTGGATAAAAATGCAACAATTTTTCTGAAAGCTTAACTATTTCCTAAAAAATTAACTTTTTCTTTAAAATTCGTATTTTTGCGTTGAAAAGTCAACTGAAATATTTTTAGATGAAACTTCAATTTTTTTTTGAAAATTTGTCTTTCTGATTTAAAAGTTCACCTGTTTTAGTAGAATTTTCATTTTTCTTGTATAAAAATACAACTTTTGGTGTGCGAAAGTAAACTGGAATCTTCTTTGGATGAAGATTGAACTATTTTTCGAAGTTTTTGTTTCCAAAATTTATTAGTTGTGGAAGAAATTTAATCTTTCTTAATTAAATGCAATTGTTCGTTTGAACAATTGTAAATAATGTTTATATTAATATATAAATTCTTGCTTCAATACGTTCAAATTGTCCTCCACGCCCTACAATTAAAAATAATGGAGGAATTATTCTAATTTCAAAAAAAATATATAAAATAATTAATAGAACTAAAAGTTAAAATTACTATAATTAATATAATAATAAAAATATAAATATATAATTTCATACAATAAATTTTAATTAATAATATTAGTATTAATCTTATAAATCAAATTATTAATAAAATAAAATAAAGTCAATAATAATCAATATAAAATAAAAAATAGATTTTATAAGAATAAAATAAAATATTATTAAAATAGTACATACAATAAAAATATTAAAAATAATAATAAAGACAAATTTTAGTAATATAATATCAACAAATTATAATTAATAAAATATGATAAATCTGAATATTAATTTAATATTAATAATTATCATAAAATTAAATTACTTAAACTTAATTTATCTATACTTTTAAACCTAATATATAAAATTAATAAACTGAAACCTAATACTCTTTCACAAACAATAATCAATCAAAAAAATATATATTCATAATTTAATAATGATAATAATAACATATATATTATTATTATTGTTAATCTTAATATTATAATTTCTAACATATTAAGGTTATTAATAAATGTGAAAATAATAGTGAAACTATTTCGAAGAAAATTTACTTTAGATTTAAAAGCACTATTTTGGGGTTAAAACGAGAACTACAATCCTTTCTGGATGGAAATTGTCCTATTTTTTTAAAAATAGTTTTTTCCTTTTTAATTAAAAAGTTATATGTTAAAAATAAATTTTATCTTTCATAGATAAAAATGCAACTATTTGGTACAGAATTCAACTCATTTTTGACAGATCATCCTCTTTGGTTGAAAATATTCGTCTTTTGAATTAAAAATTCAATATTTTCTTAAAAACTTCTTTTTTGTTTAAAAATTCATATTTTGACATTGAAAAATCAACCGTGTTAGAAAAATGCAACTGTTTGGTAGAGATTTCAACAATTTTGATAAAAAATTCATCCTTTTCAGTTAAAAATTCGTATTTTTGGATTAAAAATTCAATCTCTTACGTAGAAACTTATTTCTGTTTAAAAAATTTATATTTTGATACTGAAAATTTAATTGAAATATTTTTTCAAAATTTATCTTTTTGATTTAAAAAATGCATCAGTTTAGTTGGAATTAATTTTTTTCTAAATGTGATATTTTTAGTTTGAAAAGTCCATTTTTTTCATTCACCTTTTGGCTTGAAGGTTCAACAATTTGAATAAAATTTATTTCTTTCTTGAGTGAAAAATTTGTATTTGTTGAAAATTAGCCTTTTTGGTTTTAAACTTCTAAAAAAAAAAAATTCATCTTTTAGATTGAAATATAAACTATGATACTTTTTTGTCGGGAATTTATCTTTTTAGTTTGAAAATTCAAGTATTTTTTTAAAAGCCACCTCTTATAGTAGAAAATACTTTTATTTGTTTAAAATAAATTAATAAATTTTAAAATTTGGATTGTGTAGTAGAATTAACTCTTTTCTTCCGTTTATAAAATATTCTATGTTAAAAGTATTACGAAATTAAAAGAACAGTATTTGAATGTTAATAATCAAGAAAAATGAAGAATTAGTCTAGAAGAAGTCAGGGAATTTTGAAAATGAAGTTCTCAGATTATTAAACAAAAATATTAATTTTACATGGAACTGATAGATTTTTACCTAACAACATGAAATTTCAAACTTAATCTTAAACTTCAATCTTAAAAAAGCGAAAAGTTAAATTTTTAGAATAAAAATTAAATTTTAAACCTTTTAGTTAAACTTTTATCCCAATATTTGAAGGATCAATTATAAAACATTAATTTTAAAAAAAATAGTTAAACTTTCAAGCAACGAGATGAATTTTCAAATATAAATACAAATCTCTAAGAAAAAGATGCTTTCTTAACTAAGTGAATCAACCAAATCCTGCAATCAAAATCACTGGTTCTATCAGTACAGTTTTATAGCTCGTTTAATCATCGAAATTCCCTGGTTATTCAGTACCAGTAGTTTCAGTCAAGTGTCTAACTGGTTTCCATAGTCAAAGTCGAAAAATCACTGGTTCACCAGTGAAAATGTGAAATACTGATTTAACCAGTTACAATTCTGACTGGTTCACTCAGTAGAGTTTTGACGCCCGTTTAATTAAGTGAGGTTTCAGTGAAGATCGCTGGCTACTCATTACATGTCGGTTCAGTTTAATGATTTTCTGGTTTACCTATTCAAGTTCAGGAATTCACTGGTTCACCAGTGATAATTTGAATTAGTTGATGAACCATTTAAAATGTCACTGGTTTCCTCAGTAGGGTTCCATCATCCATTTATTTAGTGAGGTTCAATGTTTAATCAGTGCCAGTAGTTTTAGTTTAGTGACTTACTGGTTTACACAGAAAAATTAGGAAAATCACTGGTTCATCGATTATAATTCACCATACTGATATAACCAGTTTGAATTATACTGGTTCACTCAGTAGTTTTGTCACTCGTTAAATCATTGAGGTTGGCTTGTGATTCAGTGTCAGTAGTGTTATTTTAATGATTTATTGGTTTACCAGTCAAAGTCGGAAAATCATTAATTCATCAGTGATACTGTTAAATAATCAGTCAGCCAGTTACAATTTCGTGGGTTCACTCAGTAGAGTTTGATGATCCGTTTAATCAGTGAGGTTCGCTATTTACTCCGTACTAGTAGTTCTAGTTCAGTAATTTACTGGTTTCCACAGAAAAGGTCGGCAAATCACTAGTTCACCAGTGATAATTTAAAATACTGATGTGTGTTCAGTTTAGTGATTTGCTGGTTCACCCGTGATAATTGGAGATAGTGTTTGAACCATTTAAAATTGCAATATTTCCCTCAGTAGAGTTCAATCATCCATTTAATGAGCGAAGTTCTCTATTTAGTCGGTTCGAGTAGCTTCAGTTCAGCAATGTACTGGATCACCCAGTCAAAGTCGGAAAATCACTTGCTCATTACCGGCAATTTAAAATAAATATTCACACAGTTATAATTTTACTGGCTCACTCCGTAAGTTTCGTCACTCGTTCAATCAATGAGGTTTGCTGGTTAGTCAGTAGCAGCAGTATTAGTTCAGTGATTTACTGTTTTAACCAGTAAAAGTTGTAAAACGAGTGGTTTATCAGTTTTAATTCAACATACTCATTTAAGCAAGTTCAGTTTCACTACTTCGCCTAGTAAAGTTTTGTCACTCGTTTAATCAGTGAGGTATGCTAATTACACAATGCCCGTAGTTTTATATGAGCTACTTACTGGTTTAAAATGTCAAAGTCGGAAAATCCCTGCTTCACTAGTGATAATTAAAAATAAATATTTAAAGAGATAGTATTTTACTGGTTTACTCAGTAAAGTTTCGTCACACTCATCAGTTCATGTTCAAAAATCACTAGCTCAACAGCGATATTTAATATACGGATTCAACCAGTTAAAATTTGACTGATTCTATCTGTAGAGTTTCGACACCCGTTTAATCAGGGAGGTTCACTGGATATTCATTACATGTAGGTTCAGTTTATTGACCTACTGGTTTAACCAGTCAAAGTAAAAAAATCACTGGTTCACCAGCGGTAATTTAAAATACTGATTCAAACCGTGAAAATTTCACTGTTTCACTCAGTAAAGATTCTTACATTTAATCAGTGAGGTTGGCTGGCTTATCAGTCCCAGTAGTTTTAATTAAGTGACCAGCAAAATTTGGGAAGTCACTGTTTCACCAGCGATAATTTAATATACTGATTCAACCAGTTACAATTTTAGTGGTTCACTCGGAAGAATTTCGTCACTCGTTTAATCAGTGCGGTTCGCTGGTTACTCACTACTAGTAGTTTTAGTTTAATGCTTACCGTTTATTCTGGTCAAAGTCGGAAAATTACTCGTTTACCAGTCATAATTTAAAATACTGATTCAACCACTCACATTTCCCCGTTTCAGTTTAGGAGAGCCGGCTATTACACAAAGAAATAATACCTACTAATATTTTTAGTTAGTTGTTTTTTAATTAAATAATTTCCCGAATGGTATTTCATAAAATCTAAGGAATAGACATTTAAATAATGATTAAAATAATATAATGAGCTTTTCTAAATTAGTACTTAATGAAAATTACGACTTCTGTCTAAACTGCAATAAACCCGAAATCGGTCATTAAAAAAAAAATTATTAACTTTAAAAAAATGTCTTGCAAATAAAAAAAAAACACTTTATGATAGTGTTTTTCTCCGAAAAATTATGTATTAGTTCGAAAGTTGATATTAAAAATGTGCTAATTATGTATATTATTATTCTTGCATTTTGTTTCTATTATCTGATATAAACAATCCCAGAAATACAAAACATTTGTATTAATATTAATTTTATATTTTATTTAAAAAATTGCGTTATACAAGAAATATAATATTCGTTTTTTAGTCACTTCAAAGAATAAAATTTTATTTCATTTAGGATTATCTATTACACCAGATATAGAAATTGACATAAATAAAGTTCGACAAAAACAAAAATATAAAATTATGAAAACAATAGAAAAAAAATCCTATGAATAATGTATTTTTATTCTTCCGGCAGACAATCTTCTGAGATCCTCCTCAAATTTCGGATACCCCCATTCGATTTTATTTACCTTATTTACCCATTCAGATCCCGAAGACCATTTTTTAAAAGTACTTTTTAAATTATGAATACGTAATTAATTAAATAAAAACATTTAATTCTGGTATAATAAATGTTAGAGAAATAACTAAAATGAGTATCCTAAGATAATAAAAATCAAAAAACGTATTTTACCAAATGAAACTGACAACTATAATTATTTTAATTAAATGCCACCTGTACTAGAAATTCGAATTAAATTCCGTAATGCACCTGCTGCTTTTTAATATGAAAATAATGAAAATAATAAAGCATCTAAAGCGGTTATAGTTAATTAAAATCAGGATTTTCTTTCTCTCCAAATAAAAAACCGTCTGACAGATAATAACATAAGGCTAACATTTATTGACCCATAATGACAAAAAATTTAAAAACAGGCTGATAAGACGCTCCCGGTATATAATTAATAAAAAAATGTTATAAAACAAATAATTTTTTGAAAATGTTTTTCTATAATTTATAACAATTGTGTTTTATTTAAGTCATGTTACAAGACATTTTGATGGAAAAAATATAATAATGAAAAGAAGTTATCTTAAGATTATTATTCTTAGTAGTATAAACAAATTTAAGAAACACTTGAATTATTCAGGCTTTTGTCGACATAAAAATTATTTTTGCTCGCTGCAAGTTAAAAGAAAAATCAGGTATTCTATGATAATTACAGAAAAAGCATAATTTTTTATTACATTTTATAATTTTTTAAACCAAATTTAATTTAAAAAATCAATTTTGAGGGCATTTACCGACATTTTATTCAATACTAGCTCTTCTAATTGGGACCTTCATGATAATTTTAGCAACACTGATAATTAGTGTATAAATTTCATGCTTTTTAAAATTTTAATACACAAATTCATTATTTGAGCGTCTCTCAAACGAAAAAATTAATTTTTTTTCAATATCAGCCTTTTTAATTGGGAAATTCATGATAATTTCAGCAAATTCATAAATAGTTCGTAAATTTGGGGATTTGTTTCCTTCGAAAAATTGCTGAATAATTCATTTGTTTATTTGACTTTTTTTGGAAAATTATAAAATTTATTAACTTATCATGATATTTGCTGGGACTATCATGAAATTACAAATTTAAAGGAAATATAAAAAAACTTCATTTCGGTCGACAGATCCCCGAGTAATACATTTGTTTATAAAAATGGTTAAAAAAAAATTATGAACTAATTTTGAAAGATTCTAAAATTATGAAGCCGTTCCCAATTAAAAGGGCTGATATTGAAAAACATGATTTTTCTCGTTGGCAGATATCCGAATAATGCATTTTTTAATTAAATTTGTTTGAAAAAAAGTTATTAACTAATTACGAAGTTTGATAAAATTATGTTGAAGTTTTGAATTACAAAGACTAGAATGCCAAAAACTAATTTTTCTGTCGATAAATGCCCAAATAATGCATTTGTTTATTTCATTTGCTTTCAAGAATCATAAAATTCATCCAAAAATTATGAATTTCACTAAAATAATATGAGGTTACTAATTAAAAAACTTGAAATCGAGAAAATAAAATTTTGCTGTTTGCAAGTACCAGAATAATAATTTTTTAAATTAAATTTGTTTATAGTATCAATAAAAATAACCGTAAGATAAATTTTTTAAATATAAGGTTGTTTTTACCTAAATTCCTTAAAATATAATTTAAAAAATCGTAAAATTAGTTAAAATTATAGAAAACACACTTCCAATAAATAATTTGTTTATATAAAAAATTTTTGTTTATTGTTCCATCATAAAATATCTTTAAGTTATATAAAACTATAAAATGACAGTGACTACCAAAATATTTCTATTATTTACGCGCACCGGGATCGTTAAATGGAAAAAATTTCCATTTTTTCATCATATCTGTTTATTTATAAACAAATTGAAAAACGAAACTAAAAATTGGGTTGGAAAATATAATTTGAAATATTATTAGCTTTGTTTCTAATTTCTTGCGATTAAATTGGCCAATATTTGTATTCTCTGTTAAATTTATCTATTGGAAGTTCAAATGTTTACCCTGGCCTGATTGTGGTTTAAACGCCCTTCGAATGAGAAGGAAGTTTCTTGAATCGAAGGGATAAATCCTATGGGGGAGGCTTTTCTCGACAAATCCCTTCTATGAAAGACTGCTGATACGTCTGAATTTTCATGAGAAAGCTCCCTTTTCTTACGCCCTATCTCACTTTTGATACTCAAACTCCATTCAGAACTTGAGAATCCAGCTTGATCGTTAAATAATTCCTTGTATCCGCCACTGAAGAGGCACTTCAACTTTCAGAAAGGAATTTATTTTTATTTTTCTAGAATAATAATTGTTTTAAATTGTAACTTTAATTTAAGGCCATGTGATGAGTGGGTCACGTGACCATATTCCTACTTTACCGACACTTCTTTATTTCCTAACTTATTTTCACACGAAGCGCCACATCGAGTTAAAAATTTGGGTTTATGAATAAGAAGCAGTAAGAAAGGTAGATCTGGTCCTAAATTTTTGAAATTATAAAAAAATTTGTAAATAACTTTTTCGTTGCTTTTTTTATGATTATTGAAATTTAGCACCAGACAGATCTTTCTTAGTACTTCTCATTTATTATCCCCAATTTTTAACTCGATGTGGCGCTTCGTGTGAAAATCAGTTAGGAAATAAAAAAAAGTGTCGATAAGCTAGGAATCTCATCACGTGACACACTCGCCAGATGTCCTAAAGCTCATAAAACTTTAAAAATCTTCAGGGGTTGACGAGTTTTTACTGCAAATATGCCGTGGTTTTCAAAAACGAAGGTGAAGGCCAATAAATAGAAGAATCAGTTTTTTATAACATTGGAATCGTTTTTCAAAATGTTAATATCTTTTTAAAGTTATATTTTTCTGAAAAGGATCCTCTAATAATTGCTTCACTGGGAATCGAACCAGAGAACTTCCGAATTCCGGCGCGGTGCTTTCCACATTAAGTTGCTAGAGAGATCGAAAGAAAAATTCTTTTTCAAAAATATTCGCTATCTCAAGCTAGGTGTTTCATTTGTGATACAAGTAATTTTTAAACGAAATCTGTATTATCAGCAGAGTAGTTGGTATCGATCAAGTTAACTCTTCAAATAACAGAAAATAATTAACGTAATTTTTGACAAGATGGACAATAAATTTAAAAAATTGTTTAAATTATATTTTTCTAAAAAAGCATCCTCTCACAATCGCTCCACTGGGAATCGAACCACAGAACTTCCGACTGCTGGTCCTGTGCTTTACAATTAAGCTACTATATTTCTGTGGTTTTTTACTCCACATATTGTGGAGTAGCATCTGCACTGACCGATAGTGACTACTCTGCTGATAATACCGATTTCGTTTTTTTATAAGTTTAAAAATAATTATTTCTTAATTTTAGGTAAACACAGTTAATTGCAAAATCTTACGAGTTGTTATTGGGGAGAGAGCCGTAACTGACCGTTAAGTGCACGCGTAAATTATAGACGTTCGAATAAATACTCGTTGCCGAAAGTTGTGGTGAAATTTTAATACAGTGTTAGAATGTACCATCGCTTGTGAGAAACAAAAACAGGGGCGGATGAAAATATCTACGTGCCTGGAACTGAAGCAATTTTATTACCAAAAATTTTTGAACAATATAAGAAGCCAATCAATAAGGATAAAACACAAATAAACTTTATAACTAAATTACGTCAATTTTATCTGTCAATACAGAAAATTAACATAACCTCAAACTCGCCACTAAAAACAATCAGTTTTCATAATGTACATAGGAAGAATGTACATTTATACAACATAATTAATAATAAATGGGCAATAAATAGCGAATAAAAAATAACATTAAACACAGTTTTAAGATTCATATTGCGAAATATTTCACAAAGATTTCAATAATTTAGAAAATATTACCAAATATTTCCAACAAATTTTCCAATATTTCGCAAAATTTTCTAAACATTTAACCAAGATTTTAATGATTTCTTAAAGATTTCAAAAATTTTACAAAGTTTTCAAATATTTTGCAAGGATTTAAAATATTTTACAAAAACTTCAATTATGTCCTGAAGATAATAATAATAATAATTTAATAATTTCACAAATATGAAAAAATAAAAAAAAATATTTTAAATAATTTTCAGATTTATTAATACTCGGGAAAGATTTTACGAAAATCGCACAAAGATTTGAATGATTCCTCAAAGGTTTGAAAGATTTGACGAAGATTTAAAATAATTTGCAAAGGTTTGGGAAGGATTTAAATGATTTTACAAAGTCTTCAATAATTTCCCAAAGATTTAAATAATTTCATAACTATTAACAGATATTAAACAAATATTTTTAATATTTCGCAAGTTTCTGATGACTTCAGAAAGATTGTACGTTTTATATATTTCACCAACATTTCTGATAGATTTCAGAAATTTCACAGAGACTTTAATTATTTCTTAAAAATTTCTTATATATTTCGAAGATTGCACAAAGATCTCAAGGATTTCACCAAGATTTCATTAATTTCAAAATTATTACCAAATATTTCAAAAGCATTTCTAAACTTTCAATGATTACTTCGAAAAAATTTCCAAAAATATCAAAGGTTTTAAAAATTTTTCAAAAAGATTGAAATAATTAAAAAAATATTAACAAATAATTCACAAAGATTTTAATGATATTTTATAAATTAAATAAAGATTTCAAATATTTCGCAGATCTTCGATAGTCTTAAGATATTTCAGGAAGAGTTCAATGATTTCGTAAATATTTCAATTATTTAAGAAATATACCCAAGACTTCAAAAATATTTTCAAAGGATTTCGAAAAGGTTTCAATGATTTTCAATATCTCGCAAAGATTGCGGACAGATTTACAAGTTTTTACAAAAATTTCAATAATTTTTACAAATATTATCAATTATTTAAAAAATATTTCAAATATTTCGGAAAGATTTAAAATATTTTACAAAAGCATAAATGATTTCAAAAAGACTTCAATCGTTTTGCAAATGTTTTAAAATTATTTCAAATATTTCCACAGGTTTCAGAATGGTTTCAAACAAGTTTCAATTATTTCCGATAGATTCGAAACATTTCGCAAAAATGTAAAAGATTTCACCAACATTCTCAAATAATTAAAAATATTTTTAAAGAATTTCAAAGATTTTCCTAAGATTTTAAAGATTTCACAAATATTTCGTAAAACTTTCGGATAGATTTCAGACAGATTTAAAAGATTTAACCGACTTCAATGATTTCCAAAGATTTCAACAATTTCACAAATATTTCCAAATATTTAAAATGTTCGAAAGATATTTTAATGATTTTCCGAAAATTTTAAATATTTGACAAATATTTCAAAGATTCAAATAAATTCAAATAAAAAAAAATTCAAATAAAAATATTACAAAGATTGCAAACTTTTGGCAAAGATTTAAAATATTTTACAAAGATTTCAGATAGATTAAGAATATTTCAAAAAGATATCAATCAATTCACAAAGATTTCAGGCAGATTCTTGGAAAAATTTAAACCATCTGATTAATTTAATCATTTAATTTCAAAGGTGTACAAATTAATCTTTGGCCCTCCCTGGTATAATTATCTCTGTTAAGAAGACCTCATCATAATAGAAAATAGAAATCCGCAATTTCGTATTATTCGTTATTTATAAAATTTAATAATAGTTATAAGATTCTTATTAATATTTTCGAAGAAAAAAAAAGTTCGATTTCCTTTAAAGCTGCTTTAAATATCAGATTAAAAAATAAAAGAATTATTTATAATCATATTAGTAATAATAATAATGATTTTTAAATTAAAAATACTTAAAATTGACAAATTCAATTAAAAGTCTTCATCACTAAAGAAATTTTAGATGTAAATCTTAAAAATTAAACTATTAAAAAAAATAATAAAAATTACATTCCTATAGAATTATAAGTCTTATTCATGGAATAATTTGCAAATACGCATTTTTTAAATTCAAGAATTTGTTACTCTGCAACTTCAAAATTGTAAAAATTTGACTTTTTTACCTTTAAAATTAAATATCTCTCACTTAAAACATTTACGATTACAAATTATAAAACTTTTATGTTTCACGATTAAAACGTTTGATTTTCAAAATCATCACAAGAGAGATTTTTTATTCAAAAGTATTTTAGGCAATTAAATAAAATTTAATTTTAACAATTTAAACTTGAACTATTACAAATAAAATTTAGGCAATACTCATGAAATATTCTAGTGTCTTTTTTGAAAATTTTAAGAATTGAAGAATTTTCCATTCTAACTACTTAAAGCTGAATTATATTAAAAAGAAAAAAATCATTCAGAATTAGACACCTTTCAAATGTAAATCCTAAATTTTAAATAACTTCCAATTTCAAATCTGAAAATTTGAAGAACTTTGAAATGCAAATCTCTTAAAATTGAAAGAATTTAAACCGCTAATTTTTAAGATTGAATATTTTAAGTGATAAATTTTTGAAATTAAAAAGGTTCGAAATCGGATATTATTTTTATAACAGAAGTTTATTCATATTTATAATTTTCCCTATTCTAATTTCATAATTTTAAAAATGTCTTCGATGCTTTTAAATAATTATTTGAATCCGATCTTCAAATTTATATCTCAAGATTTTTTAAGTTTCTATGGAATTATTTAAAACGATTATTTAATTTTTATTAGTATCTAGATTATTCTTATAATTATAAATTATCAACAAAATATCGGGAAATATTATTTTGATTTTTCAATGAAAATAATTTATTACTGCTTTTCATATTGTTAACTGATTAACTAACTATTGACTGATTGATTTTTGCTTAGAAACCTGAACATACATTGTTTTCAATTAAGTCACATAAACTGATTATTTACATTAAGGTTATGCAATAAAATATTTTCTAGGATTACTTTCAAGCTTACAATTAATTAAAGTTAAAGAAACACAAGTTTGAATTTATAAAATATTAAAAGTGAAAATTATTTAAATGTTTCAATGAACATAACTTTTTAAAGCTTTAATTTTTTGAATTGACAATTAAATTTTAATTTTTATTAATTAATTATTATTAAATTAATTAAATTAAATTAATTAAATTAATTAAAATTAATTAAATTAATTATTAATTATAATTAATTTTTAATGTTTTGTTTCTTGAAATGATTGAATATTTATTAGGCAGTTCTGTTAAAACTTTAATTTTCAGGAATTATTTCAAACTAAATAAAGATACTCAGAAGTTAAATTAAAAGAAATATATAAAATTAGAAATAATTTCAATTTTTTCAATGGCAATAATTGCTTAAGGCTTCTTATGTTGCCAACTATTTAATAAATTTTTAGTTGATTAATTTTGAAAACAGTATTGAATTGCATGAAGGTTAAATTTAAGATGTTTGAAATGAAGTAACATGAACTGATTATTTACTTTCAGATTATTTAATTCAATATTAGCTATTCCTTTTACAATAAAAGTTTATTTTCTCTTTAGAATATTTCTTTCAAGTCGTATGATTTTTCTTATGATTGTGAAGTGAAAAGAGTTTCTAAATTAAATTTTTTTAATTATAAGTAAATAATTTCAATATTTTAAGAAATTAGTTTTAAAGGTTATTAATAAATTATACGTATGGAAATGCTGTTTTAAAATTAAAGCAAATATAATTTAAACATTATTAGAACGATTCAATGAAAATGATTGTTTATTATTTTTTATGGTTTGAACTGATTAACTTTAATTTATTCTATTGAAACTAATGATTTAGGGAATTAGTTTAAAATATTATTAATAAATCAAATTCCAAGAAATGAAATCTCAAATTTGAAAAAAAAAGATATTAAGCAAAGATTATTTGAATGCTTTCGTGAAAGTTACACTCAACTGCTTCTCGTATTGAGAAATAAATAATTAATTATTACCTAAATAATTCTTTCAAAATATTAAATTAGATAAATATTGAAATTTTATTTCCTAAAGTTTATGTAATTTAATATTTATCGTAATTTGTATGATAAAAGGAATAGTTTAATATGTTATTTATAATTCAAATTTTCTGAAAAGTGTAGAACAAAAATTATTTAAATGATTCACTGAAAATTATTCTTTACTGTTTTTTATGTTATAAACTGATTAATTAGTTATTAGCTGATTAATATTTTTACAATACTAACTTTTCTTAAGTTAGTTGAAAAGGTTATTAAAAATACTAATTTTTATAAAAACATAAAGTAAAAATAATTTTGAAGTATCAGTGAAAATAATTTTTCTTTGATTTTTATTTTTTAAACTGATTAATTAATTACCTACTGATTATTAATATTTATTCAAAAATTGGGTAAATGATAAAAAAGAATACAAAAGTAAGCGCGCGCTGACTCACGCACATGGTGCTCTAGTTTCTCAATAAAAATAATTGTTCGCTGATTTTTATTTTACAAACTGACTAATTAAGTACCAATTCGCAAATTTTTTTTACAATGTGAAACCTCACAATAGATCGGACTGTGATTTTTTAGATTGTAGACATTAATTTTTAATGATTTTTTACACATATGATTTCACAAAAATAATACTGAATCTCAATTTTACAGATGGGACGTACATCTAAAGTTTTACTGAAACTAAGATTAGAACTAACTGGCCATTATGTAAACAAAGAACACACATAAGCTTATTTGAGATTAAGTACAACAGGACGTGATTGTCCAACTTGGAAAAGGCAAGATACAAGAGAGGTCGATTAAATCCCACTTGACTTTGTTCTGGACCACAACCGTCCCGGATGACCTCTTTAGCCTTCATTATTTAGTATGTTACATTTTTTTAAATTAAAATACAAGTTTAAGCCTCTCCTAATCAAAATAAACATTTTTCGATTGAAAAACATAATAAAAAAGTACATTCTTCTGGGAAAATTCTAAACACTAATTCCATTTAAAATAATACAGAGTTTGTCAGAATTATATGGTATTTGGATATATTATTTTGTGTAAAATAAAGAAACTGTCATTTTATACTTGGATTCAAAAAAATTCGTTCTGTCAATTCTCAAACATTGACAGAATTTTTTCTTCTTCAAAATCCTCATCTTATCTTTCCTTATCTTTATTTTATGGGATAGCGCGATTTAGGACTTGTTAGCATCCTAGTGAGCGAGTGAGCGATCGAAACCGAGAGTGCAAGTTCAAGCGAGAGAGAGAGAGAGAGGGAGAGAGAGAGAGAGAGAGAATAAGAACGCAAACGCATTTTAGGCTAATTATGCTATTGCATATCCATTACTTACTCCTTATTCTTTCAGTCCTCTAGCACTCTCCAACTCCTTCATCCATTCATCTCCTAATCCATCCTCCCCTAGAATCTTAACCACATACTCTTTAGCTTTCTCTAGCTTCCATATTTCCTCCTCCAATTTACGCATTCTACCCTTTCTGTTCTCTTCCTTTTCCCAATACATCCACTCTCTTATCTCGTCTCTCAATCTAAATCTTGCTGT
>JAWWLR010000054.1:77804527-77829369 GCA_035041075.1 Acraspis erinacei | reverse complement strand
ATGGTGTCATATTCGTAGTCAGTAAGCTAAAATACATTAAGATCTCATGCCCGGTTTGTTCCCAGTCGATTTCAATGCCAAGGGTAATTTTATACCCGAAAAATCTGATTATCTAGGGATTTTTCCAATTATAGACGAAAACTCTAGGTTGCCGGGGGAAAACTAATTTAAAATTCGAATTCAGCACATCAAGATATCATGCCCGGTTTGTTTCCAGTCGATTTCAATGACAAGGGTAATTTGATACCCGAAGAAACAGATTCTCTACAGAATTTTCCACTTCTAGGGAAAACTCTAAAGTCCTAGGGGAAATCTAACGTTGAATTCGTATTTAGCACACAAAACTACATAAATATGTGATGCTCTAACCGGTTTCCAGCTAAATTCCATAAAAAGGGTAATTTCTTACCCGACAAAGATCATTTTCTGCGACGAGGAAAAAAGCCTGAACTGCTAGGGAAAATTGGTATCAGATTCGTATTCATTACACTAAAATATATTAAGATATCATGCCCGGTTTGTTTCCAGTCGATTTCAATGCCAAGGGTAATTTGATGCCCGAAAAATCTGATTATCTAGGGAATTTTCCAATTCTAGACGAAACCCCTAGGTTTCTGGGGGAAAATTAATTTAAAATTCGTATTCAGCACATAAAAATATATGAATATAACATGATATTTCCTGTTTTCAGCCACTTTTTATTGCCAAGGGTCATTTCTTACCCAACAAGGCTCATTTTCTGAGTAATTTTTCGCGTATAAGAAAAAACTTCGAGGTGCTAGGGGGAACTCTTGTGCGATTCTTATCCAGCACACTAAAATGCATAAGTATATCATACATGAATATTTTAGAATTGATTTCAATGCCAAGGGTAATTTGATACCAAAAAAATCTGATTCTCTAGGGAATTTTTGAAAATCAGGGCAGAAGCCTAACTTTCTGGTGAAAAACTAATTTTCAAATTCGTATTCCGCAAAAGCTAATGAATAAGAATGTCATGTTTTCACCTGTTTCCACCCAAGGGTAATTTCATACGCGAAAAAGCATATTTTCTGTGGAATTTTCTGCGACGAGCAAAAAACCCTGAAGTGCGAAGGAAAATTGGAATCAAATTCGTATTCAGCACACTAAAATACATAAATATATAATGCCTGACTTTTTTTCGACTATTTTAAAGCCAAGGGTACTTTCATACCCGAATAACCTGAAGATCTAGGGAATTTTCCACTCCAAGGGGGAAACCCTAACTTACTGGAGGAAAACCAATGTTAAATTCGTATTTGTGAATAAAAATATACATAGAAATCTCATCTTCTGATCTGTTTCTAGCCGACTTTAATGCCAAGGGTAATTTATTACCCGACACAGCAGATTCTCTGGGGAATTTTCCGCGTTTAGGAAGAAAACTTGAGGTTCTAGAGAAAACTAGTAATTCGTATTCAGCACACCAAAATAGATAAATATATCATGACTTAGTTTCTTCCAGATGATTTCAATGCCAAGGGTAATTTCATACCCGAGAAATCTGATTTTCTAGAGAATTTCCCACTTCTAGGGGAAAATTCTAACGCATGTTATTGCAACAATTTTAAGAAGAAACTAAGCGTAAATAATAAAGAAATAATTTAAGTTATTTTATTTCAAAATAATTCGTGAAATAATGGTTGGCTAATCACTGTTTGGATTTAAAAATTTGCTGAGTAATATTTAATAAGCTTTTGCAAATTATATTTTCATGAAAATGACAATTCTCTTCCTATTTATGCTCAGGTTTTTCTTCAACGGAAGTAGGTATTTTTTTATGGAATCAGATTAAATTTTAAGGATTAAAATTTTTTAACAATTGATTTTTTTATTTCTTTAAGCGTTTTTTATTACCGAAAATTGAAATTTTGTAATAAAAATCATTAGACTTTAAAGTTTCATCATTTTTTTCAGAATTTTAGGTTTCTTTAGCGGTCTTCGCAATTTTTGTTGAAAAATCATTATATTTCAAAGTTTTATTTAGTTGAAAATTGAACTATTTGTTTCAAAATTAATTTATTTTCTTCAAAAATTCGTCTTTTTTGTAGAAAAATTAAACGTTTTTGAGAAAAAGTATGTTTTTTATATTACTTAATTTATTTTTTTGGTTGATTATTCTTCTTTTTTTGAACAAATTATTTTTTCAACTGCAATGGAAAATAATTGTTTTGGCTTGAAACTTGATATTTTTTATGCGAAAATTAAAATATTTAGTTAAAATGGAATATTTGGTTCTAAATGAAATCTCCTTGGTATTAAATTCATTGTTATAAATGCATTTTTTGCTATAAAGATGTAACCATTTTTTTAAATTTTATGTTTTTTAAGTTAAAAATTTATCATTTTAGTTGAAAATATATTTCTTAAGTTGTAAATTATACTGTTTTTTTAAGTTCTTTTTTTCTTGTTGAAATTTTTGTTTGCTTGATTGATTATTGATTATGTAGTTGGTTCCAAATGGAACTATTTTGTTGAAAAATGATTCATTTTTACTGAAAATTCAACCACTTTTATTCTTCGGGGTAGAATTTTTTTAAATTTAACTATTTTATCAAAAATTGGATACTTTGTTGAGAAGTTTTTGTTTTCATTTTTTGGGTTCAAATTTAATTTTCATACTTAAAATATTATTTCGCTTGTTGAAAACTTTATGAACTATTTGGTTTAAAAGATGTCTTTTTGGCCGAAAATCAATCTTCTTGAAGTACGATTAATTTTTTTTATATTCAAAAATGGATTTCTTCAGTTAATTATGCAAATTTCATTGATTTTTTTTTATTTTTGTGGTTAAAGATTATTTATTTTATTTAAATATTTCATATTAAATTCATTCATGTATTAATATTTATAAATTATTTTCTTGAAAATTCCACTATTTCTGGGGAAATTATTGTTTTCTGTTGTGGAAAAATATTTTTTTTTAGATTTAGCTATTTCTGCTTTTGTTAAAAATTTATTTTTATGACTAAAAATGTAATTGTTTAATTTTTGGTTAAAAGTTTATCTTTTTCAGTTGAAAATTCAACTATTTAGTTAAAAATTATTATTTTGTTAAAAAGCCCTTTTTCTTTTAGGTTTTTTTCTAGTAAATATAAATATAAATGTTCGCATAAAAGCAAATATCAAAGGTTCAATTTAGCAAAAAGTTAATTTTTTTTCAACTCTAAAAAAAATATAGCTGCGGAGCAATGACTTCTAAACTGGTATTTATCTTTTTTCACGTTTCACCTAACACGGAGAATTTTTCAGAGAGATGATAAAAAAATGTAGTCTTTTATCGAAGTAGAAAAAGCCGTGTTGTAAGTAACAAGTTTCGTAGAGGAACCCCATCCCAAACTTTCATGGATACTCTTCGCCCGATACAGCCTTAATGACCCCTTCAGCGCTAAATTCCACTTTCTGCGCCATTTTTTTCTCGCCCTTTTTTCTCGTGGTAAGTGGTAAATATTGTAATTGCTTTGAAAAACTTTTTTCAAGGAGATGATCGGTAGAGTGCCTAATGGCATTTTTTTCTAGTTTTTAACAACCTTGAATCGAAAATTTCTTTCTTCTTGTAAAAAAAATTATTCCTTATTTTTCTCAGAATAAAGAAATATGTATTTAACGTATGAATAGCGCGTGTACTTTTTCGATTTAAGAGGAAAGATAATTATCACCAAAAATAAAAAAGTTTAAAAACTATTTATTTTTTAATTGATGTGTTTCTTTTCTATGGAGATTATACCAATACAATTTTTCTCAAAATTTTTGAAAATTCAAGATAATTTAAAAATATTCTAGATATAAAGAATCCAAATTTCAACAGAAAAGTTAATTTTTAAACAAAAAATATAAACTGTCAAGAAGAATAAAAAAATTTATATTTCTAACTAAAAGATTTTATTTTTTTAAAGAAGAAAGCAAAAAAGAACAAAAAGGTATACCAATTCATATAATTTAAAATGAGAAATAATTATTACAACAAAATAAAAATTGTAAATTATTATTTATTTTTTCGGGTTTTTCTTTTTTTTGTGGTAATAATATAATATACCGGCAGAGCAATTCCATAATTTCCCTAATTGTTATAAAAAAACTGATCAACTCAATTAATTTCTGTTTTACTTTAAAGCCGGTATCAAGTGTGTATAAATTTTATTGTAAAATTATATAAAATTATGTCCTATTATAACTTAAAATTAAAATATTCAATTTTTTATTTTTATAAAAAATGAATGATCATAAACAAATTCATTGAATAATCACTTTAGCATATAGAAAATTTGTTTTTCAGCGCAATTGTTTAGGTTATGCTAAAAAAAATTGTTCAACTGAAAGTATTAATTGATTTAATTAATTTTTAATGATAATAGTTATTGTTCTAAACAAATTTGTTAAAAAAGGCTTTTAGATTAAATACATTTTTTTCAGCAGAATTTTTTATCTTTTCTAAAAGAATAATATCCTAGAGCTACCATCAACGAAGCACATAAATAATTTATTATTACTTTAATAATAATTATTATTATTATGGAAATAAAGTTCACTTTTGAAATTCTTTAAGTTCAAAATAAATATACTACTGGACAACACTCAGTAAAATTAAATAGATCATTTAAAGGCAACTCTTTTTTTAAACAAGGAAATAGTAATCTTCATACAAATAAAATAATATTAATTCTTACAGTTCTCACAAAAATGAAGCGACACTTTTCTGGGACACAACAATTTTAACGAGCAAATACTCATGTTCGGACAAACTAATTTTATTTCTTATAACTCTCTTTAGACTTGTATTTTATTAAATTATTTATTATCTATATTAAATATAAAATTTTTAATTTTATAAATTAGAAAAGTTAGAACTAATGACAATTAATACATAAATATAATAACTGTGATTAATAGTAAAACATCAAATATATGCAATATTATAGTTAATGAAACAGTAAATTGTACAATATTTTATGAAAAATCGTATCAATGAACATAATCTAATAATTTGGTTAAAAATTTCCTTTATTATTCAAAAGTCAAGTATTTTGTTCAAATGGTGGTTAATTTTCGATTAAAAATTAACGTTTTAAAGTCAAAATTGGCATATTTCATTTTTAGTTAAAAACTTATCTTTGTTAGGTAAAAATTTCCCTATTTGATTGGAATTTTATTATTTTTCCAAATTCTTTATTTAAATTTATTATAATTTTAATTCTTTGTTATTTTACATTAATCGAAAATAAATTTATAAATTTAATATATAAAATAATACATTTCCTATTTAGTTTTATTTTCAAAATATTTAATATTAAATTATATCCAATTATATTAATATTAAATATTGTATTAAAATTAAAATAAATTTTTAATTAATAAATATTAATTTAATTAAATAGAAATTCGTCACTTAACTACAATTTGACGTCACAAGAGAAAAAAAGCAATTCATTCATTTTAAATAAGCCCGCGCTGCACGAAACATGCGCAGTAAGAAGAAGCATTGCTTCGTCAAATATACCGACCATGCTTTCAGGCAGCAATGTGAGATCGGAACTCATCAACCGAAAACCGATGTAGAGGGGAAAGAGGTCGCAGGTAGCCTTCATCGAATTGACGATTGCTCTAACTAAGAATAACTAAATGTGGAAAGTTATATGTAGCAAAGGAAAGTTAGGGAAGTAGGGGTGGGAATTAGGAGGAGGTTGAGGAATGGGAAGTCGAGGAGGTGTAAGTTTGAGTAAGAGGAGGGACAATAGAGAATTTATTGAGAAGAAACAAGTGGATGGAGTAGGAAGGGTGAAGGGGCAGCACATTTTAGGCGATGAGAAAGAATAGAGGAAAAGTAAGAATTAGGAAAAGGAGACGTCATTTCGAAGTAGAAGGTATGTAAGGTTTAGAAATTACGGGGCAGGGTTAGTAAGGGGAAGTAGGAGAAATATTGGAAAAGAATTGCGTAGAGGGGTAAGAAAAGAGGAAGCAGAAGGATGGCTGAATTAGGGGTTGGACAGAGTAGGAGGTAGGGGAAGAGATGTATAGGTATGCAGGGGTAATTATAGGACTTGAAGGGGTATATAAAGAGAAGTGAGGGATAGGGAGGAGAAGTGAGGCATAGGGAAAAAGAGTGGTGATATACTTTCAGTGGAGAGCAAGTAGAAGGTGTCCAAGGTTAAAGAAGTGTGGGAAGTGATTCAAAGTAAAACTTATGTAATGTTTAGAAAGTAGGGGGCAGCGAAGGGGATGTAGGAAAAATATTGAAATGAGAATTACGTGGAGGAGTGAGCAAAAAGAAAATAGAAGGATAGGTGAAGAAGTCTTTGGATGAGGTAGGAGGCAGGAGGAGGGGTGCATGGGTATGTGTGGGTAATTATATGACTTGAAGCGGGACGGGAGGAGGAGTATGCAATAGGGGGGAGAAGTGAGGAAGATTGGGGATATAGTTTCAATGGAGAGCAAGTAGAAAGTGTCTAAGGTTGAAGAAGTTGGGAAATGGTTGATGAAGAGCAGGAGAAGATTAGAGAATGGTTAATATTCAAATGAAGGGAACGAAGTGATTGCGGGGGAAGTTCGAGAAGGAGAAGCAGGGGAGCGAAACGTCCCTTAACATAGTATGTAAAATGTTTTTGCACGCACATAGCGCCTAGGTAAAAAAATTTTTTCGAAAACAAGTAGCCATTTCAAAAAATATTCTGGAAAATTAGCAACTACCCGAAAAAAATATCAGTAGGATTAAAAAATCATATTAAAAAAAAAATCTTATAATCTCCTTTTCTTGCAAATAGTTTTGACAGAACGAGAGTGAGTTAGAAGCACTTGTCTGTCGATATCTGTCGGTGTATTTTATTTTCTATCGAAGCTTTTAAGCGGATGTGGAAATGCGTCGAGGCAGGAAAGCTATATAGGAAACTACTTGTATTCCAGTTTAAATGTGGCTGAGGAGAGGGATTCGCCAAAGGCCTGAAGTACCCACTACTGCCTGAGCGGTTGTTCAAGCCTTACTTGAGAGAAGTATAACCAAAGTTTTTTTTTTCAAATTTTATTTTGCTGATGAAAAATTCAAGATTGAAGAACTTTTTTGAGAGAAGTTGAAGTGAAAAGTGGTTCAGAGAGTTTTTTAACACAGAACGTAGAAATGCAATGTAGAAAAAAAATACAAAGTTAAATTTGAAAGAGGTTTCTTTATTACAAAAATACATCATAGATAATATTTAGAAAATTAAGATACTTTGTTAGATTTTATTAACATTCAGAATTTCGGAATGTAAATTGACAGAAGTATTACGAATTTTATTTATAAAAATAGAATCGATAATCATAATTTACAAAAAAAGATATAGTACTTGAATTATTTTTATTACTAATAAAAAATAGTTAAATCTTAAACAAAGGAATTTAATGAATGAAAAAAAATAAATTGCCTATAAAAAATGTAATTGTTCTATTTTCAACTAAACTTGCTAAGTTTTTTATTAAAAATAAAATAGTAACCAAAATTATATTTAAGCAAGCATATACGTTTTTGTTGTGAAATAATATTTTTCTAAAAAAAGATGAATTCACTAAAGAGAAAAATAAATTTGCAACCAAACTGTTAAATTTTTAATTGAAAGCGTCAATTTTCAAAGACTAATGGAATAGGTTATTTTTTTTCATACAAAAATGAATTTTTAACAAAAACGAAAGAATTTTCACCAAAAAGTACAATTTTTCCAATTAAAACAAGTTCAACTTAAAGAAGAGTACAATAATAATTCTCAAAGAAAATTTTGGTATTTGAGATTTCAACTAAAAACGATCAATATTAACAAGAAATGTGATATCCAATTTTCAGTTAAAGAATTAATTTTCAACCAAAAAGAAACTTATCAATCAAACAGATCTAAACCTCAGGAGTTAAAATGACATTTAAGAAGATTATTCTTCTAGAAAAAAACATGTATTTACCACAAAATGCATATATTTTTAATTAAATTTTCGAATTTTTGACTAAAACCATAAATGATCAATCAATAATAAAATAGTTAAATTGTCAGTCGACACAACTTACTTTCAATCAATAAAAAACCCATTTTGTTCAAAAAGAGAAATATTTAATATGTGAAATTAATTTTTAGGAAAGAAGTTAAAATTTCAATCAAAAAATTAGAACACAATCAGTAATTTAACAGTGGAAGTTTAAAGAAAATAATCATATTGTTCACCATGAACATTATTTTTTCTTAAATAGTTGAATTTTTAGTTAAAGCAACGATTTTTTTAACAAATGAAATAAAAAATGTAACAAAAGAGTTTAATTTTTGAAAAAATAGTTCAACTTGAAAAATAATAATTCTCAATGAAAAATGTATTAGCTGAGTTTTCAAATAAAAACAATTAATTTTCAACAAAAATAGAATAAAAGAAATGAGGTAAATATTCCGATAAAAAAATTAAGTTTCAAAAGAAGGAAAGAACAAACAGTTAAATTTTCATATCAGCAGTTAAATTTTCATACACGGATTTTTTTTACAAAAAAGATAAATCTAGAGTAAAATACATAAATGTTTAAACAAATTGTCGAATTTTCAATTAAAAACCGTGAAATTGCAACCATAATGAATTATGAACATGAATACAATGAATAAATACGAAAATAATGAATGAATTATAAAATTCAATTTGGAACCAAGAAGGTTAATTTTTTTAACAAAATAGTACGAATTTACAATAAAATACACCAATTTTAAAGTAAATTGGTAAATAAATTTGAATAATTAATTTAAATTAAATAAAATTAAATATGACTTTCCAACCAAAAAATCCATTAAGAATTACAAATTTAATAATGGAATTTGAAAAAAAAAATAGTTAAATATGCAACCACAAAGATAATATTTCTACAAAAAACAAATACGAATTTACAATAAAATAGCCAAATTTTAAAGTAAATTGGTAAACAAATTTGAATAATTAATTAAAATTAAATTAAATTAATTATTATAAAAAAATTTGAATTGGAAAATAAATCAATTTTTAACAACATTTATAAACTTCCAATCAATGTAATTCATTTTTAAAAAACTAGTTGACTTTTCATCCAAAAAATCCATTCAGAATTACAAATTTCATCATGGAATTTTCAAAAAAATATTTAAATAAGCAACCACAAAAAACAAATACGAATTTACAATAAAATACCCAAATTTTAAAGTGAATTGGTAAACAAATTTGAATAATTAATTAAAATTAAATTAAATTAATTATTATAAAAAAAATTTGAATTCGAAAATTAATTAATTTTTAACAACATTTATAAACGTACATTCAATTTAATTCATTTTTAAGAAACTAGTTGACTTTTCCACGAAAAAATTCATTCAGAATTACAAATTTAATAATGGAATTTTCAAAAAAATATTTAGATAAGCATCAATAAATATAATACTTCTACGAAAAAAGAAAGACTAATTTACAACAGAATACATATATTTTAAATAAAACTGTTGTATTTTCAGGTAAAAATAATCAGTTTTCAACCGATAATGTAATAGTTGCATTTTCTGTTAAAGAAGTTAATTTTCAACCAAAAAAGTATTAGTGTTCAACAAAATAGTTGGATTTTCAAACAAAAAATGAATTGGCAATCAGAAATTTAAGCCTGGAATTTTCAAACAAGTAGTTTAATCTTTAATCAATTTTAGAAATTTTAATTAAATGCATTCTAAACCAAAAATACTATATTAGGCGTTTAATTAAAAATAAATTATTTTGAAACTTGAGAACTAAAAGGAATTACTATTTTTTTATTTTATTTTCATTCAATTTCTTACATTTGAATTAAGAAATAATAAAACTTTAAATTAAAATAGTTGGAATACGGAATACAAAATTTACTTCCTTTATAAGAAAGTCTGAAAAAGATTCTCGTTTCTGCCTTGGGAGGTCTGGCAGCAACTTTTTTATTTATGCTTATTCAAATATCCTCTCTCTGGTGACGAGAATACCGAGGTGAGGGTGAAATAGCTCGGGGCATCGAACGTTGAAAATTCAGTGGATGAGAAATCGTGTTCTGAAATTCGACACCAGATGGCAGGAGCTTATAAGCTCAATCTCGACCTTTTTTATCAACCCAGAGCTTTTTTACCTTTTTATTTCTATGAGCCATGAGATCTTAACAATAACTACTTTATTAATAAAATATTAAATAAATAAAAAAAATAATATTACTTTTTCTCAAGTTTTTTAATTAATAGAATCAAAAATGAATGATAATACAGAACTGTTATTTTTTATAGCAACTTTTATTGAAAATAAAATAAAATAATATCAAGTGCAATATTGTTGATAATTAAAGATTTTGCGCGCCTTCCAGTTGCCCAAAATAGATAATAGCAAATCTATAAAATATATATTTGTGGTACTTTATAAAAATTTATATCTTAATGTCAGAATAAATATATAATATTTTTGCATAGTATATAGACAAAACAAAAGGTTAAAATTTTCGAAAATAAGAATCAACCAAACAGTTGAATTTTATAGCCAAAAAAAAATAATTTTTTAGGCGAGAGTTAAATTTGTAATCATAGATGTTGTATTTTTTCACAAAAAGTTCATTTTCAGCCAAGCGAAATGAATTTCATAAACTAAAAAATCGATTTTTAATCCAAAAGGAGAAATTGTAAATAAATGGATTGAACTTTTAAGAATATAAATAAACTTTTCACGAAATGGTTAATTTTTTTACAAAATATTTGAATTTTGAACCTACCAAGAATAATTTGCAATTAAAGAAGTTAATTTTTAATAAGAACAAAACCTACAAGATGAATTTGCATAAAAAAGAATAATTTGCTACCTAAATTCAGTTTAAAGTTGATCTTCAATCAAGAAAGATGAATTTTAAACAAAGTACCTGAATTAGCAACTAAATAAAGTACATTAAAAAAAAAATTAATAGCAAAATCCTTAACCGAAATGATTAATATCATAAAAATAAGATTAATTTTGAATCTCAAATTAAGACTTTTTGATAAAATTCATAAATTTTCTACTAAATAATTGAATTTTAATATTACTAAAAATAAATTTTCACCTGACAATAAAAAAGCTTAATGCTTCAATAAAGAAATTAGTTATCAATGAAAAAATGAGTTTCTAACAAATTAATTAGATTTTGAAATAAATTGTTAAATTTTAGGAAAATGAAGTTTAATTTTCAATCAAGAATATAAAGTTTCAACCACAAATTTAATTTGCAACGAAATAATTTCACCTATACCAGATCGTAGAATGTTAAGCAAGAAAGGTAAAATTTCTATAAAACAGATGAATTTATATCAAGGAAGTTAATTTGAAACCAAATAGTTTAATAAAAAAGGTTCAATCTTTAAACAAAACAAAAAATGATTTTTTACAAAGTAGTTTAAATTTAATCCAAGCAGTGGATTTTTCAAACAAAATAATTAATTCTGAACAAAAAATTAAATAGTGAATTTTTGAATAAATATCAGATTTTAACTTAAAACCAGAAACAGTAGAATTAAAAAACAATAAAAAATGAATTTTTAGCAAACAGTTGAATCCAAAACCAAAAAGATGAATTAGAAAATATATATATATTAATTTCCTGTCAAAAGTGTCAAATTTCTAATAAAATTTATTTATTTCCTTCCAAGATTTGAAATTTTATTTAAAAAATATCAAGCTTATAAGAAGAGAACGTCAATTTTAAACTAAGTTGACAAATGTATAAAAAAAAGTATAAGAAGTTTTTATCGAGAAAATTTTTTTCAGTCCACAATACAAAAAATGTAGGGAAAGAATAGTTTGAACTAAAATATTATTTTTATTACCAAATATAAAATCGGAAAAAATTTTTTATCCTTGGAAAAAAATTGAGAATATTTTATAAATATGTATTTAAAAATCTTTTAATTAAAAAAATATTGGTAATCTCTTCAGAGTTAAAAAAAATCATAAATATCTTTTTTAAAAAATCGTTCCTAATTTTATAATTTGTGTGCTAATCTTCTAGAATTTTTTTAAATTGGTAAAATATCTTAAAATATCCATAATATTCCTGCAGAAATAAACAAAAACAAGTAAATATCTCGAAATATTCACGAAATTTTTTTAACCAGTTATATTTTTAATCAGAAAATATTGAATATTTTCGAAAAGAAACAAGTCTTGTGCAAAGAAGTTTTATTATTAACCCGAAAAACGAAAAATTTAATAGCTGATATTAAAACTAAAAAAATTTAATCATAAATAAAAAAGAGTTAAATTGATAAAAAAAGATAAAAATGCTACTAAAAGAGACGAATTTTCTAATCTAAAAAACGATTTTTTAAGAAAACGGATTTTTCAGTTAGGAAAAAAACAAATTTTACCCAAATTATAATTTGTTGGAAAAAATGATTTCTAATGCAAAGTAAAAATTACTAATAATTATTAATCTTTTACGTCTCTTTATCAATTTTCCTTAGGGTCATACGATTTGGTATCTTACTTCTATGTTTTACGAGAAATTTTAAAAAGACTTTTTAAGATTTCTTCAAAAATGTACTTATGAAATTCTGGAAAATTTATTTATATTTTAGAGGATATTATACAATCTAAAAGAGTTTAAAAGATAGTTAGGAAAGCTTGAGAAAATCATTTAAAATGTATTGAAATCTATTTAAATGCTTCCTGAAAATTTAATTAAAAAATTAAAAAATTGCATTAAATTTTCCCATGAATTTTAGAAAAAAATGTTATACTAAAAGTTTTTATAATCCTTAAAACTTTTATTTCAAAATCTTCAAAACCCTTCATTTTCGTAACAAAAATTGTGAATTTTTTCAAACTTTCAATAATTTTAATATTTAAATGGAAGCAGACCGTTAAGAACAGAAATATTGTTATTATAATTAAAGAATAATTTACAATTAAAGTTTTTCTTTTCAGAAATATATTTTTAGAATAAAAATTTATATTTTTGAATTTAACGATTTGAAAAATTTGATAAAATTATCAAAGCATCCAATTAAATAATTAAGAAGAATAAGAGCGCGATTTTCGCAAATTTACTTTAATCGACTTTCTTGGATATGATATTCGGAATTTAAATTATTCATTATATCGGAGATTCGTATCTGAAAGCAGTTTCATCTTAATGCACAATGAGCTTATATAAGAAAGTCGCTATTTGAAAAATAGAGGGTATTTTTTACGTTGCTGAATCTCAGAATAATACGGTTCTCTTGCAATATGCATGAAGCCACATAAAGACAGATTTGCAAACGATATAAGATTATCCCATTAAATTCGCTTTTCCCTCTTAAAATCCTGGCTTCAATCTTCTTGTTATGGTTCACAAAAAACGAGAGGATAATCTAACTAGAAAAAAATTACCCTCATAAAATATAAATCGCATATAAATGTGGTATGCAATTTATTCATAAATAAGAAAAATGTCTCTTGGCTCCTTCTTAACAGCTCGTCGATTTTTTTTATCTCCTCTTGCATTTTTTTCTCGAATATCATCTCGAATACGTCTTGAAACTCTTCTTGAATTTCTGCTTGAATCTCTTCTTGAATATCGTTTCGTATCTCGTCTTGAATTCCGCGTTGAATATCGTCTTGATCTATTCGCAGATTTCTTCTTGAATCTCATCTTGATTTTCTGCTTGAATCTCTTCTTGAATCTCGCGTCGTATCTAGTCTTGAATCCCGTCCAGAATATCGTCTTGAACTATTTCGATTCTCTTCTTGAATCTCGTATCGTATGTCATCTTGAATTCCGTCATGAATATCGTCTTGACCTATTCTCGGATTTATTCTTGAATCTTATCTTTATTTTCTGCTTGAGTCTGTTATTGAATCTCATATCGCTTGTCGCCTTGAATACTGTCCCGAATATTCTCTTGATCTATTTTCAAATTTCTTCTTGATTCTCATCTTATATTTTGTCGCGATTCTTGTCGCGAATATGGCACTGAAACTCTTCTGGAATTTCTTCTTGAATATCGTCTTGTATTTTGTCTCGAATCTCGTCTCGAATTTTGCCTCGATTATCGTTTTGAAACTATTCTTTAATTTCTGTTTGAATCTCTTCTTAAAGTTCGTCTGATATCTCATCTTGAAACCCGTCCCGAATATCATCTTGATCTATTTCTGTTCTTCCTCGAATATCTTCTCGTATCTCGTCTTGAATTCCGCGTTGAATATCGTCTTGATCTCTTCACGTATTTCTTTTTGAATATCATCTGGATTTTCTGCTTGAATAACTTCTTAAATCTTGCCTCGTATCTCATCTTGAATCCGGCCCCGAATATCGTCTTAAACTATTTCTATTCTCTTCTTGAATCTCGTCTCGTATGTCGTCGTGAATTCCATCCTCAATATCGTCTTGAACTATTCTCGGATTTTTTCTTGAATCTTATCTTGATTTTCTGCTTTGATCTCTTCTTGAATCTTATCTTGATCTATTTTCGAATTTCTTCTTGAATCTCTTCTTACCTTTTGTCTCGCATCTTAACGCAAATATGGTACTGGACCTCTTCTAGAATTTCTGCTTGAATTTCTTCTTAAATCCCGTATCGTATCTCATCTTGAAACACGTCACGAATATCGTCTTGATCTATTTCTATTGTCATCTAGAATATCATATCGAATGTCGCCTTGAATTCCGTCTTGAATATCGGCTTGATCTATTCTCAGATTTCTTCTTCAAACCCATCTGGATATTCAGCTTGAACCTCTTTTAGAATCTCATCTCGTATCTCATTTTGAGTCCCGTCCCGAATATAATCTTGAACTATTTAGATTCTCTTCTTGAATCTCGAATCGAATCTCGTCTCGACTTTTGCCTCGATTATCGTTTTGAAACTATTCTTTAATTTCTGTTTGAATCTATTCTTAAAGATCGTCTGGTATCTCATCTTGAAACCCGTCCCGAATATCATCTTAAGCTATTTCTGTTCTTTTCTCGAATACCTTCTCGTATCTCGTCTTAAATTCCGCGTTGAATATCGTCTTGATCTATTCACGTATTTCTTTTTGAATATCATCTGGATTTTCTGCTTGAATGTCTTCTTAAATCTCGCCTCGTATCTCGCCTTGAATTCTGTACCGAATATTGACTTGATCTATTTTCCAATTTAGTCTTGAATGCCGTCTGGAATATCGTCTTGATCTATTTTCGAATTTCTTCTTGAATCTCTTCTTGCATTTTGTCTCGAATCTTGACACAAATATGGTACCGAAACTCTTCTCGAATTTAGGCTTGAATCTCAAATATCGTACTGATGTTTTCTTGAATCTCGTTTCAAATATCGTCTTGATGTTTTCTCGAATTTCTTCTTCAATATCGTCTTGCATGTTGTATCCAATATCGTATGGATCCTCTGTTCGAATCTCATCTCGAACGTCTGCTCGATGCTCCACTCGAATATCCTGCCAAATCTCGTCTCGCTTTTCTACACTAAGCTCTTATTGAAGCTCTTCTTAAATTTCGTCTCAAATCTTGTTTTGCATTTTGTACTGAATCTCTTTTCGAATCTTGCAGCGAATCTTTTCTTGAATCTCATCTCGAATAACGTCTCGAATCTCCTATATAATCTTGTCTTGAACCTTTTTTTGAATCTTGTATCGAACCTGGTCTCGAATCTTGTATCTAATATTTTCTCGAATCTCGTATCGAATATCGTCTTGCATATCATTTCGCCAATTGTCTTGAATTTCTGCTTGAATCTCGTCTTTAATCTCGACTCCTATATTGCCTTGAATAGCATTTTGAATATCGCCTTAAACTCTTCTCGAATTTCTTCTTAAATCTCGTCTTGAGCCTCGATGAAAAACAGTTCTTATATTTTCTCGGAACTTTAAAGTAGTATCAACAATTTTCAGACTTCAATTCAGCACTGCTTTATCTCAAAAGAACTTTTTAATTTTGTTTAGAATCTGTTTATCCTTCATAGGAAGTTTTCAGAAGAATCTTTGAAGGGATTTAGTTTATAAATTTATTATCTGATTACTGAAAGCTGTTTACTTAAGCCGGATGTCTTCAAATTTAACTTTCATGTCGAGGAATTTCCGTAAAAGCTAGGAAAAATTAATTTTATTGAAGAATTTCATATCCGACAAGAAGCGGAATTTGAATTGATTTTGACGAACTTTAATTAAAGTGAGAGCATACATTCACTTTTAATTTATTTAGCAAGAAGATCAAGAATTCTTTCTGTAGATCGAAATTTTGAATGAAAAATAGAAATTAATTAAATTGAATTTCCATTTGAATTTGTACATTTATCAGGGAGTAGATACAGAATCTAATCTGCTAATCTGGATAAGGGTTGAGCTGTCCATTCCTGATTGCTAAACTTCGTTCTCTACAGTTATAGTTCTAGTTTAAGTTAAACTTGGTTAAACATATTCTCTAATTGAACAAGCCGCTTTAACTGCAACACAGTTTGAAACCAAATTGAAATAAAAATATCACAATTGGTTAAATTTTTTTAAAATTATTTATTTTTATTAAATTGGCTTCAAGATTCTAATTTAGAAATTCTTTAGCTTATAAATGAAGTTTGAAATTTCGTACTTTTTTGTGGTTCTTTTTTATTAATTCTCAGAACACAGAACTCAAAACACACATTCAAGAAATATGAAAAAATCATTATTTTCACAATGTCTGGAATATATTATTGAAACTCGTTTTGAATTTCTTCTTTATATTTTTTCTCGAATTTCGTCTTGAACCTCGCCTCGTATCTCGTCTCGAACCTAGACTCGAATATCGTCCTGCCTCTTCTTGAATGCTGTGACAATTCTCGTCTCGAATATCGTCTCAAATAATGTTTCGAATCTCGTCTCAAGTCTCGTCTTGAATCTAGTCTCGAATCTATTCTGAAATCTCGTATTAAGTATCGTGAATAAGTATGACGGGCAAAACACCCAACCGAAACAACAAGAGTTTTGACCGGGGATACGAAATCCCACAAAATTCGTTTAATAATAGATTTTTTAATTGTTTATATTTTCAATGTTAAGAAATAAAAATCCATTGAAGTGAAAGCCCACTTTGAGGCGTGAATTTGCTACTAGTAAATCGCTATTTCTAATAATAGAAACTAAATTCAATATGCGATTTTTCGATTACATGATAAAAATCCAGAAATGGTTTCACTCGCACGTAACTGACAGTTCCAATTGGTTTTGGATCAGACCACCATTTTCAATTTGCTCAATGGTCGGTTCATTTATTGGAAAAATTGTTCATTGTTGCAATATCCAATTTGCGAGAGAAAAAGGATCAGCACTTTTTCTCAATTTCTGAGAATTAATTGCTGAAAGTAATTGATAGAGGTCTGAAATTGAAACTTAGAAACAATACAAAATTAATGTGTTCAAGCTTGCAATCGAACAATTAATTGAAATAAAGTTTTTTTATAATTAAACAAAAAAGCTTTCTTTAATAATAATGTATTTATATCAATTATTTCTTAATATTTTGTGGTACAATTTTTAGCCCTGGAAAATTCCACCTAACTTAAGGGGTATTCGGAAACGCTGACATCGATTTCCGACTGTTACATTTTATGGAAGTCGACTGAGGAAAACTACGTTTTGGGCGCCAGCCAGTCGTATTTTAAAAGTGAACACATTTTTCCTGTGCTCGAAACTGACAGGCATTGAAATGCAAAAAATTCGGTATTCTCACTTTTTTAAGTTCAAACAAAAAATTAGCTTGAATATTTTATTTTCTAGAATGTTTAATGTATACTGGGGTGGTTCGATAAAAAACAAAATTTGAAATAAAAAATAGTCAAGATTTGTAGGAAGAAGTCTTACATTTATAAATCGCAAAAAATAACCTTTAAAACCTTTTTAAGATATCCTAGATTTTTTTTGAGGATATAAAAATGTGTAGTATTGAGAAAAGTAAAAAAAATGGGAAAATTTTACCCATCAAAAAGACAGAAGCTGGAATTAAGGGAGTATAAAAAATTTTTTCTCGAAGCTCGTCTCGAAGCTCGTCTCGAATCCCGTCTCTCATATCGTCTTGAACCTCTTCTAGAATTTCGACTTGAATTTGTCTCGAATATCGCCTTGAACTCTTCTCGAATTTCTTCTTGAATCTCGTCTCGAATAACATCTTATAGTAGTATACAAATTTTTTAGACTTCAATTTAGCACTGTTTTTTCCTGAAAGTGATTTTTAATTTTTTTAATAAAAAAATTCAAATTAAATAATAAAATAATAACATAATTAAGAAAATCATAGATACTGTAAGGTTCCTAAATAAGAAAATATTTCAAGCAGAAAACTCCAAAAATAACAAAATGAGAGAAATATAAATATTTGAAATGTTGCGACAGTTTTTAATATTACCTAATTTGAGATTTTCCGAAATTAAATAATTCCATAAATGCTTTTCAATAAAAGCTAATTATTTATTAAAAATAAGATAAATAGATATTGAGATTTAAAAACTTGGCTCAATGTTTATTTTTACAGAAATTGTTTAAATATTTAATTAGTAATTGAAATTAATAAATAATAATTAGAAGTCAACAAACAACTTTTAAAAATTCTATAATGTCCGGAATTATATTCTTCGTGAGTTTTTAAATTTGTTAATATTACAAACATTTCGGCAATTATTATTTTGAGGAATTCACCAATTTAGCATTTTGATATTGCACCAACATAATAACTTCGGGAATTTTATATTTTTTGTGGTCTTACTTAAATTATTAACCGATTCAAGTAGGTAGTTATTTGTTGTAACTAACTATAATTTTTCGGAAATTTAAAAAAAGTTGTCAAAAATCTGTTCAATCTTTTGAGGTCTTTTTTATTATTTGAAAATTAATATTCAACAATAAGAAATCATTAAAAATTTTACTGTGATTCTTAAATAAACTTTTTTTATTTCATGTAACCTATACAAATTATTAAATTTTTCAAACAATTTTCTAAAATATTGAAAAATGTACATTGTTAAGACTTCTAAAGATCTCTAAAAATTATTCAAAAATTTACTTAAAATATTTTTTTAATTCTATAAAATTAAAGATTTGAAAATTTTCAAACTGTTTTGAAATGTTCTGAAATATTTTGTAATATTTTTTTTTTTCTAAATCCACAAACTGCAAATTTTCTGCAAAAATTTTGGACCATTACAAATTTTTATTTATTTTTGAATTTTGTCAAACCTTTTAGATCTCTTGAATTTAATCGACTTTTTTCTGGAAATTCGTAATGTTAAAAAATTGAAGATTTTCTTTCTAAAGTCATGTAGAATATTTTGCGAAATTTTAGGAAATTATTTAATTTTTTAAAAATCCTTGTTAATTTTCTCATAGAATAAATGACAAAATACGTATATAAAATCCAAAATTTAAATTTTATTTAGAAACTCTTTGATATCTCTAGAAGTTGCAAATTAAAAAAAAGTGTTTCAAGTTTCAAATGATTTTTAAATCCTTTTTGAAATTCTAAATATCTGCTACGCTTTCTTGACATTCTTCTAGAATTTTTTGATCTTACAAAACCAAATTTTTTTATAAATTTTGGGATATTATGAGAAATATTTTGAAATCTTTCTCAATATTTTTATACAATTAATTGTTCAAAATAACAATTCTTCTTAAACTTTTGCAGGAATCAAAATAATTTCTTCCGAACATTTTCAAAAACTTTAAACTGTCTAAATATTGTTTAAAATGTTTAGAGTTTTTTCTAAAGGTTTAAAAAATTCTTTTTCAATATTGTCTAAAAATATAATTTAAAATTTAATTCAAATATTCTAAAATCCTTTAGATTTTTAAGTAATATTTGAATCTTTTTTAAGCTTCTAAATATCTCCTAAATTTACTGGGATTTTTTCCAAAATGTTACAATCCTGAAAAATTGGAAATCTTTGCTTTAAAATCTTCTATATTTTTTTCAAAACTATTGATATTCTCTTAAACTTAATTTTCCAAAATAAAAAATGATGTTAATTTTTCCAAGAAATTAAATGAGTTTTTTTGCTGTCTTAAGAACTTCCAAAATTGTTAGAAAGCATGTTTTTATAAAAAAATTAAAAATCTACATTTTATTTTAAACTTTTTTAAATCCTCTGTAGATTAAACTTTTTTCATCTTTCTGAAGCTTCTGGTACTTTTAAACTCTTTTTTAATTTCTCTAGAAATCTTATTGTCAGCACCCTTAATTTTTTTTATTGCAATTCTGATTTAATTTTTCTTATCTCTTTAAAAGTGTGAATAAGCTTAAAAATCATAAAATGATGCGACAATTTTAAGCACATACTTATTTATGAATATTAAATTATCATTTACAATTAAAATCTTCTTTTTTCTTTAATAATATTTAGGAAAAAATATTAATACATATTACCGTGAAATAAAATTATTTATATCAAAATTTTGATTTTTAAAATTGACGATGCTACTAATTTCTAATTTTTGATTAATGGGTAAATAAACTTAAAACAATTGAAGCCAATTAAAATTTTTTTAACTTTTCGATTAGTTTTAAAGGATAGACCTTTTCGTTGAAAAATTATTTAATTTGAGTTTGGTTAATTGTCCTAAATAATTTCGTAATGTGTTCGTAACAGACTAAGCATTGACTTTCTTTATACTAAGAAGAATATTTTCAGGACTCTACTTTAATTTTTATCTTTTCTATTTATCGATCTTCGTCGCTACTTTACCTCTTCCAACTTAACGAGAACTTTTATTGTCCTCGTTTAATAGTAATAATCGAGCGCTTTTAAAGCAATAAGAAACCTGACAAATAAAATTTCACAAAAAATTAATGGTACGTTGGAAAGTCATTTTTCTGGTCGACGTTCGCTATTGCTTCTTCTGCCACCTTAATTACTTTCCTAGCAAAGTTAGATCGCTGGTGTGTAACTATGAGGGTTTATTTTTAGCGAGTAGACTTAATCTTGCATACATGTACGAAAAAATCAATAAGTGTTTGTTTTCAGAGTTTGGAATAAAACATAACTTTTCAAAATTAATTTACAAGTTTGGGGAACCGCCATTTCTCTGTATCTTAAGAATTTTTTTTATAGTAGTTCCTATTTCGTTTCGAAATGCTTTAAAGTTGAAAAAAATTGAGAAAAAAAATCAATTTTGAAATTTTTCGATATAAGCCGGTCCGGTTTTGTAATTCATAGAACTGCTCTACCGTGCAGTTTTTGAGGGGAAAGGGTGAGGGACGATTGAGATTCTCGCCTTAGCAATACCGTCGTGCGCGAGTACTCAGTAGAGTATTTTGCGCAATATTATGCATTCCAATTGGCTCACAGAGCCGCCCTGTGAGCAATGAAAATGCGGATGAAAAAAATAACTTTTTTTTTATAGACAACTTTTGCAGTTCCAAAAAAATTGAAAGCTGTTTCTATTTAGCACTAAATTGAAACTGGTCAGAACCACTTTCATGTTATACATATATTATTTCTAGTTAGATAATAAATTTACCTCAGGTTCCCCTAGGTCACCTGTAGTTTCGGTTTACTGAAAAACACTGAAATCACGGTTTAAAAATGCAATTAAAGAAATGTTTATAGACCAAAAAAATTTGTTTTGTTTGCGAATATAAATAGCCTGTCTTCCCCAAAAGAAATTTTTGATTTATTTGTTGCTTTAATATATTCTTTCTTTTTATTTTTTTAAATCATACTTTTACAAAGAAGATATCCTGTGAGATTTTTCGGATCAAATAAATTTTGTGTACAAAACAAAAGCACGTTTAACGAATTAAATTTTGACAGGAGGATGATGTTATGTTGGCGAAACTTCAAAATCCTGAATGATGATAAAATCAAAAAATTTTAATTACAGAGATAAAAAAATAAAAATTCAGAAACTGAATTCAAGAATTTACCATATTTGCGATTTTCATAATTCGAAATTTGAAATTTATTTTGTAAACTTCCACTTTTGGAATATTTCCATTCCATTAATAAGCATTTCAGTAGTTGTATTTGTTTTCAGAAATTTTAATTTATAGGGTAACTTTCTACCTTATTGTATTAATTGAAAATTTTAAACTATAAAACATTAAATAGATTTTTCCTGTTAGAAAATTTTTATTATTTTCTGTGAACTATTTAATTTCAATATATTAATAAATCTTATATATTTAGGAATGTAAAAATGTAGTAATTTTTTATTTTTGTGAATTAAGTCATGTCGGTAGTTCCCTTCTGACGGAATTGTTTTTATGATACATTTTTGTTGCATTTTTACCCATCCAAGATTTTAAAGATATACCAAGAAAATTTAATCACTGAATATGAATAAATAAGGTTCAAACGTGTTTTTTTTTATTTTAAAAATTACCAACAGTCTTTTTATGAAAAATAGTATGATTTCTGGGAAAAATTCAAAAAGTGAAATTTCCGCAAATAGTTCATTAAACAGAAAAAATGGTTGAATAAACCATTTTTCATTCATTTTTCAAAATTTCTATATGAAAGTGATGGCGCATTTGAGAGAAAATCTAATTTTCAATATTTTTGTTATGTAGTGATTGTATAAAGAAGAAATTTTGTAATTTGAATTACATTAAAATTTGTGAGAATTTGTGTAAATTGTGTTAAATCATTTTTCAAATTTTATTTTTAAATGATGCGAACATTGTAAATATCCGACAACATTAGAAGGTCTTTTTTATAGAAAGTTTTCAAACGAGAAAAGTTTAAGACAATTATTTATTCGTATCGTTCGTTTAGAAGAAAATTCGAAAAATTAATTTTCAAAGAATAATTCAGGTGGCTACAAAAATGTTTTAGGTCGCAAAAAAATACTTACATCATTTCTTCATTATGGAATCACTCATTTCTAAAAATATTGCACGAAATAAAAATTGTGTTCTCCATAAAATCAAATTTTCGTATTTTCAAAACTCAGTTTAGAAACTTACTTTAAACTATTTTTTTTCAAACCCTTTTTCTGGTCACGCATGTGAAAAAAAATTATTTTTTAAGTTTTTCTAACGATATTAAAGTTTACGTATCATGAAAGAGAATTTTTTTTTCGTATAAAGTTTTTAAATAAGAACAGTTTTTGTTGCTGTATAGAAGAAAAATGTAAAAATATATTTTTTCAAAAAATTCTAGTGATTACGAACATGGTTTGGTTCACAAAAAAATTTATAAAATGTATTATTTATAGAAACAATCCTTCTTTGAAAAATAACAGATGAAATGCATTTTTCTTTAAAATCAACTTTTCCTTTTTTCCAAACGTAGCTAAGGAACAAAGAACGTATTTAATAGAAAAAATGACTTTTAATTGTTAATGTTTTTTTTTTTTTGTAATTCGTGATCGTATAAACAAGATATTTTGTAATTTTTATTCGGGTGAACATAGTTTTGTAGCTACAAAAGTTTTTCTTAAAAAAACTTTAATATTTGTACTTGTTATTGAATAAAAAAAGCAACAAAAACATTTTTTTAACGTTTTTTATTCGAACCTTCAAAAGAAATATCTCTTATGCTTTTATCATATCGTGTATTTTTCGTGAGGAAAGTCCGAAAAATAAATTTTTTGAACCAAATTTTCTGATAAAATCGATAGACCCTCTTTTTGCACATAAAAGTACTCATTCTTTTAGGATATTCAATAAAAAAAACGTATTTTGCGCAACAGAATAAACTTTTCGTTTTTTTAAGTCAACTGGGAAAATAAAATCGAATTTAGCAAACCACCTAATTTTTTATTCAATAAAACTTTTTTTTCAAAATTTTCTCTTGTCCAAGGCAGACGCTCTACCGATGTTTGATATCATGTAAGAGGATAAAGTCGTTTTTTGAAAATATTATAAAGTTATAAATTAAAAAAGAAAGTTTTTTGGTACCTCTCATTTTCTATGCAAAAATTTAAAAATAAATAAATAAAAAGATGGCGTTTTTTTTAAGAAGAGACTTTTTATGTTTGTAAAATTTGTCCCTTTTTAAGAATGTTGAACTCTCTGGAAATTTTCTGAAGTATTTTAAAATTGGATAACATACCTTACTAAAATGTGGTAGGAAATTTAATATCTCAGTTAGGTCGACTCGGAAATTGTCACGCTTATGCAAATGCATTAGAATATATTAAGAACAAACCCACACAGTGAAAAGAATTGTTTCCAACATATCCTGAAGAGGTTTTAAGCGGAAAACATTGAAACCTGATATTCAAAAGGAGGTTTCCGTTTTGAAATTTAATTTCTACAGACTGCACAAATGGATGCTGATTTCAGAAGTTATAATGGAAATGAGATGCAAACTTACTCGTGGGACTGGGAGTTAACCCCTGCATGGTGACCTTTACATGGATGCCATATCGTTGAAACAGTTCGAGTTTTGGACCTCTGGTGCTCTTCTGAAGCATGTTAGTAGCTTTCGTGACTGCTTTGGTATATTCACGAACCCCAAAAGACTTGTATGGTACTAGTAATCCAACCTGAAACCAAAAATTATAACATTTTTTATTTTTAATATGTATGAAAATAATAATAACTATGTTTCAACTGCAGGAAAAAGTGCGTTCATCCAAAAATGCTGCTTAATCCGCAGATGGTATCAAAAGGCAGATCCATTATTTTTCCTCGTACATTTATCAAGTAATAACAAAGGTTTATTTATATCCATCTTTAACTACCAAGATACATAAAATTCGAAATTTTAGGTTTGGAAAATAATTAGAGAAAAAATTGACAGCCCTAATATGTAGGATGTCAACTAGCATAGATTGTTCTTCTCCTATAAACTGAGGATAATATATTTAAGGAGATCCGAGAAAAGGGACCTACTAGGAATAAAATCGATTTTCAGATTATGATGAACTCTATAAGTTCATTAATTGAT
>JAWWLR010000054.1:77763126-77777336 GCA_035041075.1 Acraspis erinacei | reverse complement strand
CTCTTAGATTCATATTTTCAGAATCTCTTATGTTACACTTGAATAAGAAAATATAGTTGCAGAAGTTTAAATATTGATTGTGTTTTGGAAAAATCTTTGTCTAAAATAATCAACTGCAGTTATTCCAGAACAACCAATCATTTAGTAAACATTAGTATTTTTCTACTCGCTGATTCGATAAAATAAAAAAAAATCTTTGAAATGTAATGGAATGTATTGATTGTCGTATAAAAGGCATTCTGAACTAAAGTTTGAAAGTAACTGAAAAAATTAACGATGTGTATAGTTAGTTTCACTTTTAATGAGAAAATGTAATTAGTTACCAAGTCGTTACTTACAAAAGTAACTTTTATCACTGAAGTTAACAAAAAAGTAAATACACTGGACACTGGATTGAGGAAGGCCGGATTTAAGGCCTTCTGAGAAGTGCTGCCTTGGTGTATTCCAGGTGAGAATAGAGCATCTCTGGGATGAGCGATGATATCCAGACAACCCTGAAATACCAGCAGCGTGGGGACAAGAGGGAAGTTCATGTGTACACTCACGCGTATATTGTGTAATATTAGGAAATTATTCAAACGGATTCAGTGTCAAGGTCGAGGCAACAAATACCTAAAACTGTGATTAAATCCAGCATTCGGTGTAGTTGCAGTAACTACTACATTGTAAAAAAAATATATTGCTTCAAGGCTAAACTGTTTATTAGAATCAGACTTATTTGAGACATCATTTGTTTTAAATTGAAACACAAACAGAATGGAGACTTATTTTAAAAAAAGTACACGCAAAAACTGATACCTTAAGAAAAGAGATTTCTAGTGGAGACTTTGAACTTTTAGAGTACAGTAGAACCTCGCTTTTTCTGAACCCGCTTTATCCGAGTTCGCGAGTATCCGAATTTGAAACAAAAATAGTTAAGCCGTCTTATCAGAGCTATAGCGCAAAATGAGTTCATATTATTCGAGCCTTATGCATCATTCATAAATATGCAATTGTCTTAAATAACCAAAGCAGATCTTCCTAAACTGATTTTGAAATTCAGAAAAAAATTCAAAATCCGTATTCTGTTTTCAAAGACGGATTGCATAAAAATGTAATCCTCTTTTACCTTATTGCAGAGTTAAGTTTCGAGTCTTTACCTAATAGATTCTCTATTGACCTGAATCATTCTCCGGACAGAACTGCCTCTTCTCCTTTGAGGTTGAGGTCCAGGTCTCCTTCTGTCAACCATCTTCCTGCCGAAGTTTCTTTTGTCCGACCTGATTGTCCTGTCATCTATCCTCCTCTTCCCAGGTCCAGGCCCAGGAATCCTTCTGCCAGGGCTTCTTCTTCTAGGGCTCCTCCAATTAGAGATCCTTCTAGCAGATTCTTAGCTCCACCTACCAGGCTTCCTTCTTCTAACGGATTGGGCTATGAACTTGAAGAAATTAATCTTATCCGGCTTATCCCCTACAAGAATCTGCGCCGGATATTTGAATTCCGAAGATACAGGTTTCCTGCTGATAAAGGATTAAAATTGAGATTGACACATACTATATATAGGCCGCTGCCGAACGAAGAACAAATTGTTATTTCAACAGCCGATGGAGAGGTCTTTGCAATACTGGAGACTACCTACATTCTTGCTGGAATATATGTCGTTCAGAAAAAGGTCAGAAGACGGGCGAAAATTAACATGGAAAGCGGTAATGTTATAATATTGACTTTAGCTGAACTTGATGAAACTCCAGTAGGTCCTAACCATCTCATCCGACGACATTTTCAAATATCACGGATAGAAAGTCCGCGAAATTCGTCATGATACACCCTGCTAATTCAATACAAAAGCACAAATATAATATAATATTGTTTCGTTTAAAAGTTTCATCATCATGTTCAGATCATTGTAGAATAATATAAATAGACTTTTCAATTGATCAATAAAGGAGACTTTTCTCGTCTTGCATCAAATTGGAATTGTAATTAAACAAAATTAAACTATAATTGACTTATATTGCGCAAAATGAATATTGACAGCAGTTCTAAATTGTTTTGGAACTTTGAGACAGTAATTGGATATACCCATTATTTGTAAAATATACTCCATGTTGGCAGAATTGGTCATACAACATATGACCGAAGTAATGATTGAAAATCCGATTGTTAGAGTTTTATCTTATTGTCGTTACGGAGACGATAATTTAGTATGCTGACCGAAAACTTAGTTTCAAAACGATTTGGAAGAATTTATTAATTAAGCTCGAACTTTAAAATTTAGATTGGAAAAATCCACCACTGAAGAAATCAATTTTCTAAATCCTAAAAATTATTTTGGAAAAAGAATTTGTTGAAACAGATATGTATCGAAACTTAATATTTTGTGGGCAAACATCAAACTACCTCTAAATTCATCCTGAAAATAAAAAAATTATTATTATCTCTCTTGTTTTATTTAAGTCATCTTCCTGTTGATAAAAAATTTAATTATGTGACTAGACATGTATTTTAGAGAGTAAATTGTAAAACAATAATTAATAGGTCAAAACTTTGATAGTTTTTTCCAAATTTATGAGAAAAATCATAGATTTGTCATTCTTATACAATAAGGAAGAAAAACTTCAGAGATCGTGATAGCCAGAAAAGTTAGTAACTAAATGAGTTCAATTAAATGTGTTCTTCAATTAAATAGATTCGTTTTCTCACCATATGTTCAGGAATTAGAATCTGGCTCAATGCGAGCCTTAGTTCCAAAAGCAGGCAAATTTTTTCTACTCTGGAAACGCAATCTGATAAAACTATCTCTAGCGTCGAAATATCAGACTTGGTATGATGCGCCGTTGAAATCTTTCACACGTATTTCCGCAGCTTGAGTGTGACACGGATGACAGGCTTGCCAACAAACTAGAGGCTTTAGTGTCCAGTTTTAGGGTTGGAGGGCGCCAGAAATCGCAAACCTCAAAAGCGTGGGACCATCACAAGTACAAACAGTGATTCGTGCATCTGTTGATTCGTGTACAGAAATGAAACGAGCTCGCATAACGTGAACACATATCCAATAATTGCAACTGATTGGTATTCAATTAATCGTCCGCTTTTTCTGATTGGCATTCACACCATGTTGCAACTGGACATTTGTGATTCGTCCACGCTCGGTGTGATTGGCAAACTTATTTAAATGCCGCCAGACGGCCACAAAATCAACCGCACTCAATTTAAATCGTCATACTAATCGCCAGTCGCCAGACCTCCAAAAATTGGTCGTCAAGTAGAAAAATCTCGCCAGAATGACGACAAATCCCCAAGGTCAGCAATATTCTTCATTGTAAATTTTAGCAGTTCGTCATTCGATATTAGACTGATTATCAGTGGCTTAGTTATTTCAATAGACTGTCAATCAATAAGATCGATGTAGTCTTTGGCTTGAAAGTTCAATGGAGGACGTACGAATTTTCTCACACTTTCATTGGGAGACTCTCTGCCTGTCATGTTGCGAGATATATTCAATTTGCGAACACTAAGGCTTTATTCAGATAGCAGACTAAGATGCAGATTCTCTTTATAAGCATAGTATGTATTATTTTGAATCACGCTGTCTACTACCTTGCTGCGATTATCTGAAACGTACGTGGTTCGAAAAACATTTTTCCACCGATGTTTGTGAGCATCTTTGTGGCTTGGCTGACACTTCATCTTAAATCACATATGCAACTAGACACGTAATATAAAAAATAGATGTCCTAATTCGAAAGGCCGATGTTCTGTTCCTGCATAGTTTCGAAGAGATCGACTGGCTAGTATCAGCAATCTGGCATCTGACAAGGTCCCAGGACGCTGATGAGAGTTGATATTTCTGCATTTCTCTACGGGCTTTTTCCTTTCACGAGATATTTTAGTTTAGTGAAAAACCAATCCTGCTACTTCAGGAACATATTAAGTTACATCACATAGGATTGGGGAAACTAATGGTGCATCAGTTCTTTCACCTATGGCATATCTATAGCACAGTTGAAAAACTTTGGATTATTTATTCTTGTTTGGCCCGTTCGTAATCTGCTTCAAACGGGGGACCCATTTTTCTTAACGTTTCACCTATAAGATTTAGTCGGTCCTCATGACTCTGCAAAACTGGTAAGCGTATCATCAAACGTTAATTTTCTCTTCCTATAAGATCGCTGCTCTACAAGGTAAGAAAAAAGATATAATGTTCTCAACAGAAGAAACACATTGGGTTATCAGGAGTCGCTCTCCGTATCAAAGTAAACATTAAACAAATTTACGCACAATTGGTATTAAATAAAGCGATTCAAAATCGCTTTTAACAAAGTCCGTCTATTTAAAGTTTAAAAGTGGATAAGGAATTATATTTTTTTAATTGCTAGTAACGAGAATTGTGCGAAAGCTGTTACAAAATTACGAAAATTCAAGTGCTTATCATTTTTTTGCACCAATAAATCCTTTGTGGAAACATAATAAATTTCATCACGGAATATACAGTACACTGTTACGAATTCACTTGCCATATACGAGTTCTTCTATTAGTTTGGGCCTTAAAAATATTTGTTTTTCTAAAAAAAATAATGAGAATTGTACGATTTTTTATCATTTTTATGTATGAAATTGCTGCGGATCAGGAAGGAATGTTTTTAGAAATAAAACATTAGACGATTATTATTATATTATATTATTATTATCAATTATAAATTAATTTTTTTAACTGCGCCCTACAACCTAAATTTTTGGAGCAACCCACACCTATGTAGCTTTGTCATAAAAATGTCAAAACACTAATAATTTAACCTAAAAATATATAACTATTCAAAATCATTTTCAGACGCTGAATTAAATATAACACAATAAACCCGAGCCGGGAAATCCTTTCTGTCTAATTGATTTCTAATGGTGGCTAGACGAGCTCGCTTTCCTTCCCGTGAGTCATTGTAAAAGGCCTTGGAAGTCCCATGGCAAGCAGCCAGTGAGTCCTAACCAGGGGATTTTTAAAATATAATTTTAAAAATCAATTTTAGAATGGCCTATTCAGGAAAAGAAAATACCATTTTTCCGTATCTTCGAGGTAAATAATTTATCCTATAGTCATTTCATTTCAACTTTGGTTATTCCCTTATATTTAACTCATCCTAACTTTATTATTATTTATTTATTTTATTTTGTACATCAAAATTTTATTTTTATTCGACATGATATTATTCATCACAATCTCTATTTTTATTAGTCACAATTTTTATTGTATTATTTTTCCCGTTAATTTTAATTTTAATTTTAAGAAAATTTTTGTAAAATCTGCGCGAGTTATTTGACAGGAGAAGGATGCACGGGAGGCGGTCACTCCATTGCGACTCCATTGGCCAATCAGCTGGCCGGAAGCTGCTTCCTTCTCCTCTCAAGTTCTCGCGCCACGGATACAAATACCAGTCAGCACTGCACATCAGACACTCTTGCTCCGACGATCAAACGGACTGCCTCGTCTTACGATTGCTCCTGGTTTGGTACCATTTTTTTGAGCAAATAGAGCTGGAACGTATACATCAAATCCAAATTTTTCTTTTGCTTCCCTTCACTTACTCCTAAGTGGTCTGTACACGCACCGTAGCTCCGCCACCGTCTTTTTTTTCTCTCTTCAGGACGGTACGCTCTCCGCAGCTCCGCCACCCTCTCTTCTCAGGCCAGTAAGCTCTTTGCAGCTCCGCCTAAACTCTTGTCTTCCTTCCGGTCGATAAGCTTTTCTTGCTGCTCCGCCGAATTCTTTTCTCTTTCCTGAGACCGGTGTGCTTTCGCAGGTCCGCCCACAACCTTTCAGAACCTTCCTCTTCCTGAATTAACTTCTAACCTATGCCTGGACAAGGCAACGGTCGCTCCCGCCTCATCAAACGTACCAGGGTACGCCTCCGCTTGAACGGGCCGTCCACCAACATCCAACCGACGAGCTTGTAGAGCAATCCCTCTACTTCCGGGTACGAGCTGGTTCCCTACGCTTGCACCCTCGGCCAGCTCGAGTTTCGGTTCCTTCTGGAAGCGGCTCGCCTTCACCGGATCGGACCATCGAGAGCGACATTCGTTTCAAGTAGGCCTCTATCACCCGGTACGAGACGGCTCTCCACGCAACTCACCTGAGACCAGCCGGCAGCCCGAAAGAAACAAGTGTTGGTTCCCCGGGAACCGGCTTGAAACTGGCGCAGCGCTACCTTCTACGCACGTTCAGCCGAACAAACCTACTCCGGCAGTGGATCAAATCAGTTAAAACGTAGAAATAGTCGAGATACACTAAGCCCAGACCCTGACTTGTATAAAAATATTTGTGCATTAAAAATGGATCCTGCTATAGTGAAAATTGACTGAAGCAGCATAGGAAAAAGACCGGAAAATAATGGTAATTCCTGAGCAGATCTGGGAAATATGAGGTCACAAATTTAGATAGAAATTTTAATTTTCTGCGTCAAATAATTGTTATAAAACTATTCGATTCAATGGTAAAAGCGTGTGACGAGTCGAACGTGGACGATTTATTGCTATAACCAATTAAAAGTTGTGCAATGTATGAAATTTTCTAACCAAAACCAGGGACAGGTAATCAATCTGTCTACTGATGCCAGAATAAAAGGGAAAGACTTGTTTTATTTTTTTATTATCGTCCTGAGTTCTGAATTATAAACTGTTGACACTGCAGCTTAGAATTAATGCTGAATACTTTACGCATCTAAAAGTGAAGCTCTCAACATCATTCAATGGAATAATTAAAAATGAAATGACAAATAAGTTCATGTTTTCATTATCCATTCTCTAAATGGAAGAATGAATCAATAAATTTTGAAACAAGTTTAGATTAGAAACTTATTTATGTTTGTGTGCGTACAATACGATAATTATGTGCCTCTCGTATGTGTCCTCCGTCAGTCCTTTCTGACTGCCATCTGATATAAAAAGTAGGATAAATGAATTATAATTCTATAATTCGGATTTTTTTCGTGTTGGAAACGACCGCGCGGTGATGCAGAAATTAAAGAACTCTGAATTTAATAATTCATCCGGCATTATATTTAATTCTCAAAGAAACAGTTTTTAAGAATTTAAAATAACGTATGTCTGTAATTATTACGTATTTTTTTCTTATATCCACCACATCGGAACTAATTTCCTTATTCCTCTAGTACAAATTTTTTCCTTGCGGCATTTTTGATCACATGCATGTACAAAAAAATATGACTGGAACTCGTAGGCATCTTTAATCTAACCAATATTTTTTTTAATTTGTCATGAGTATAGTTATTTATATATTATAGGCTTTATGGCTTGAGCGCCAGGTGGGCTCCTTTTTAAGGGCTCCTCTACGAAACACTTTCCAGCGTCAATAATGAAATGTAAAAGAATACGGAAAAAAATTCCTACCTAAAAATGCGTATCATGAGCATTTGTCAACAAATTTTATGGTAACGGTCGTCTCTAGTTTTGGATGTAATTTTTTAATTTAGCCTATCATATTAATTTTATATTTGGTACTATTTACCATTAAATATTTTCAAAGAGTAAAAACCAACATAGTTATATTGTTTATACAATTTGTCATTAACAATCACGAAATCAATCTGTAACAAGCTCCAATCACCTTATATTAATTGCTTTAACTTTGAAATCAGATGCATTTTATTACAGAATCCGATAAACTTCTGATTTAAATTTTTACTTTAAAAAAAGGATTAAATAAGTTTATAGCAAACTTTATAATCCCTGCAATAATCCTAAGGAAAATTCGTTTAAAGTATTCTCTTTATACTTGACTTTCTGAGTTTATTTTATTATAATCCCTTAGTTCCTCGGCAAAGATCTTGTATCTTAGATTCTTTAACTTCTGAACTTCTTAAATGATTCAATGTTATAGAAAGTTTTTTTTATCGGAGAGGGAAATTAAGGGAGGGAGGGGAAATGAGGAGATTGGAATGAATCAGGAATTCATCATTTTCCCTCTGTCATATCCCCTAGCCTCCATTAATTCTTTTTCTTTTCATTCCTTTCCACTTCCTCTCCTTCCTGTCTTCTCTTCCAAAAAAAATCAAACAAGAATGTGCCCTTTTTTATTTTAAGAGCTATTTTAAAATTAAAGAGTTTGTTCCCCATCTATTTACCCATAATGTTGAAAATAAAAAAGGTTTATTTTCTGATTTGAAAAAATTATACTTTTTATCTAAACAAAAGAATTTAAACCATTTGAGAAAAATTAAATACTTTTATTTTATATTGTATTATTGTATTATCGCAGCTGCATACATTGAAGGGTTTCCAATTTTTGCATTTCTCATATTAAAGTCATGATAAATTTATAAGCTTACATTTTTCAATTTGAGTCACTATAGATACTTAATTTCCAATTTTTTCTGGTCAGAAATTTATAATTTTTAACTATTTGCAGCCATTGAATTAAAAATAATGTTTAATTTGAGGAATTAGGCTGCAAACTAATAGTAACTTTAGGTTATTAATTTTTTTTTATCTTTATAATTCTCTTTTATCATTCTTTATTGAGTATTAAAGATAACTATTTAAAATTTCTGATAAAATTTCTGCTTGGTTTATGACTATTCATGAAGATAAAATGCCTTAGGATTTTTTTAACATTTTTATCACAAAATGAATAATAATCATCTTAAAATTTTGGATGTAAATTCAGAATGATTCCAACAACATTGTTTTTTCCTTAATTGATAAGTGAAATACAAATATCTGACGAAAGTGGGCTCCAGGTCTATATAATTCATGAGATAAGAATTATTGCGTACATTATTTCCCTAAAAAAAGCACCAAAAAATATTGTATTTTCTTTCCACTACTACAGTAATCAGATTTCTTCGAGAGCGAAAAAATGTGGATCCTTCTTACTCTGCTCCTATCATCGGCGATTATTCTAAATTTTATTGGTAAATATAGTAATATAATAATAATATATGTGCATTTTCTGAAATTTGGAAATAGCTTTCAAAGTTGAAAAAATGCCGTAAAAACTTTTACATTTCTTTTCAAACATCTTGTAATTTTGTTGTAATTATTACAATTTTTTTTAGATATTCTCCTAACAGTGATTTTTCAAATCAAAAATCACTTTACATTTGATTCATAATTTTAAGTACAATTTTCCATTTGCTTGATAACTTTGCATAATAAATAATAAGCAATATAATAATAAACAAAATTATAAACATTCGTATGTAAATGTTGCAAGAATTTAAAAAAAATTTAATCTCTCAAAACCTTTCGAATTTCTGCAAAAGCTGTTCTTTGGAAGTCTTTAAGAATCTACCCATAGTTTTAAATATTTTAAAGTCTTGCCAAGATGCAAATTTGTTAATTTTCTTGACATTAAAAGAATTTTTGAATTGCCAAAAAATTATTACTTACAGTCCCAGTCATTTTTCAATTTTGCAATTAAAAGTATTTTTTGCATATATTTTTTTATGGGCTTAATTCGGTAACAGCCCATTTTAGTTTATCATACTATACCATGCAAGGATATTTTAAAACTGATTCTGCACATATGTATAATACATTTTTGAAATTCTACGATCAGAAGTAAATTCCAGGATTTTTAATCAATTGTGGCATGAACTTATCATATTCAAAATAAGGAGAAGAAAAAAGTGATACCACACGAAAATAAATCTCTAGTTTATCCAAATATAATACTCTCTTTCTTGTTGCAGGTTTAAGTTATGAGTCTTTACCGAATAGAGAATCTATTGATCTAAATCATTCTCCGGTTAGGTCTCCTTCTCCTTCGACTAGGTCTAGGACCAGATCGCCTTCTGCCAGCGTGCGTCCTAACGAATTTCCTCCTGGCAGACCTTCTTCTCCTGCCAGGCATTCTCGTCCTCCGACTTCTAGGAAAAGGGCTCCTTCTTCCACGGATCCTTCTACCAGATTCATAGCTCCACCTACCCTTCTTCCTTCAGATAACGGATTAGGATATGGACTTGAAGAAATGAATCTTATTCGTCTTTTCTCCTACAAGAATCCGCACCGGATATTTGAATTCCGAAGATACACTTTTCCTGCCGATAAAGGATTAAAATTGAGAATGACACATACTCTCTATAGGCCTATGCGAAACGATGAACAAATTGTATTGTCAACATCGGATGGAGAGGTCTTTGCAATACTTGAAAATACAAATTTTCTTGCTGGAATGTATTTCATTCAGAATGGGGTTAAAAGGCGGGCAAGAATTAACATGGAAAGCGGTACTGTTACAATATTGACTGCAGCAGAAGTTGATGAAACTCCAATAGGTCCCAAAAAACTCATACAAGTATATTACAAAATATCCGGGAGGGAACAAGATCTTTAATCCGTAATACTCCACCCTACTAATGCAATAAAGAAGTACAACTATGATATAATATTCGCTTTGGTGAACTCCCCCCCCCCTCCCTGTAAAAGGTACAATTGCATGCTCGTGAATCATACTTAATTTGGCTTTCGCACATGCTCACTCCGCCGGCGGGAGGACATAAAGTTTTACACCCGCTAGATAAAACTTAATGGCCATTATAGATCTGGAGTTCGGTATATGAGTTGGTACATCAGGAAATTTTTCTTGGTACTTTTACCCAGGTATTACTGGTTCGGATACTGCATCAAAATACAGAACCCGCTCCATACGCTTGGCACATACGTTCCAATAAATAAATGTGAAAAAAGTCAGATCAATAACTATTTCCCTAAAAATAAATTAAACTTCTTTTACTAAACTATCTGCGCGGAAATTCCAATATATTTTCCCGATTACCGATCTCGCCCTGATCGTTTTAGCATCTACTGTGCAAAAGTGGGATAATTCCGTAGTCCGGACCCGAGAAAGATCTGTTTAAGTATTGCAACGCCACCTAGTTCCAAAATAGGAAAATTGCCTTCCTGCCAAGTGAATAAACTGATTTTAAAGCTAAAAGCTTCATAAATAGAGAACAAGGCTACATTTTATTTATCTGGACCAGATAACACTGAACATTTTTCAACAGTCGTATCATTGACTTCCTTTTTTCAACCAACACTGTAGGTATATATGTGACCCTCCGCGAGAAAAGGGACCTAATGTGTCAAACCTGAATTTTAAAGGACGGGCGATCTCAACAGCGTTTGCAAGCCAGAATTTGAGTTGTGGGGATAAATCTACGAAAAGCATCCCCTCCACTAGACACTATACCTTTAGGTACCATATCCGAGAGCTCCGCTCCAATCGGTCAGCTTCGACTATACAGAGTAGTGGGGAGTGGTGGGGATGGTTTTCAAAAAGATCACCTCAATTTCTTTTCAAAACCCTCTTTATATTGTCCTTTATTAAATTAAATTCATATTCTATATTTCAATCAATAAAAGTTGTATGATTAACCCACCTCTCCTACGGTCCGGTCGGAAGCGACCCAAAAAGCAGTTCCATCATGTTTTGCAGATACCACCATAGGAGAGGAGAGTTAATGCAGGTAATATTAAAACCAAGTTTCCAATAAACTCATTGTGATACGTGCCTCGTCAAGGAGTGAGAGAAACTCAAGAAAACTGTGATAATAAAACTGTTTAAAAGACCCTTCTGTAATTTTAAAACAAGGAAAAACTTGAGGAAATCTAGGAGAATTTTGAATTTGAAAATTCTCGCGGATTTCCTCGCGCTTTCTTCGTGCGAAGATTAAACGACGATTTTTTAAATAGAATTATCACAGAAAAAACAGAAGATAAACCTTAGATCGATTTCTGATAAAAGATTCGTTGCAAGAAAAATTACTTTCACTGGATAAATTTGACACGAATATCGGTTAAACTGTCTTTCCTTTTTGCCTGACCAAACATGAATTTTGAAAGACGCAAAGTTGTCTGAATAAAATTGTATTCCTCTAAAAAATGGCTTGCAAAAAATTTTATTCTGAGTTGTTTTATGTGATTATCATAGTTCCCCTGGCTTTCTTGACATAGGACTTAAAATATGATTAAAATTTTAATATCTGAATTCTACGTATTTTTTGTAAAATATGAATCATATGCGTTTTCTTTGAAATATAAATAAGTTCCGGTGTTAAACTTTTACTTAAAAAAAGAACACGATTTAGTATTTTTATGTTAAACGTAACACCCTTTATTATATGCACGTTTTAACGATGTTTCGCAGAAGCCTCACCTAACCAATGAACACAAGGTCAGAGCGACGCACAGACACAGGTTTAACTGACTTACCGTCCAGACAAGATGCGTGTTTAGAAAAAGGGGTAGTTTAAACATAATTTTCTTGTGTACAATAATCAGTATCTTAATCCCAGAGAATTGCAGTCCGAGTAGTTTGATTAAATACTGAATGCATATTGAGCTCCGAAATGTAAGGACTCTGGTTGGACACTTAACTTCAGCAGTGCAATTCTCTCAATAAAAGGCTGGAGAGAAGTCAGCACCAAATATCAGTACACGAACACTGACAGTTCGTAGACAACGGGCAGACGACACAGAGAGTTGCCCGAACAAGGGAGGCTGCCGCAATAATCGGTCCGTCACCGTTAACACGTCCCCGCAGCGCCACTACCAGCCGTCAGAAACAGCTCTGGTCCAACCACCGTGTCAGACCGAACGAACCCTGCGTCGCGACGTTGTAAAGCAATCCCACATCGGCCAAGGCTTGTCAGTGGAAATCGAAGTTGTCCGTAGAACGGAACCAATCGACAAGGCAGACGCAAGTATAGAGGCTCTCATTGGAGGAGCCATCACATTGGATCTCTCCTGTTGCAACAAACCAATCAGCGTGTGCGAAGCTGAAATGTTGTGTGGAAGGGAAGAAAACATCAGAGATGAGGAACTGATACTTGCGTTCTTAGCTCGAAAGTGTCGGGAGGTGACCGAGTCCAGAGATTTTTAGGAAGCCTTGACTCATTTTTAAGGATGGATTACGAGGTGAAACGAGAATTGGCCCTGTGGCTACGAGGTAGATGTCATATTTTTCACTTTAAAGCGAGTGTTCACAGGAGCGTTTCCAGACTGCCACGTTTTATTTAGGAGGGGAAACCTTGCATATGCACCATCCTAGCAATCGCCCATCTGAGCAGGCGAGAAGTCCACTCAGATGATTCATAGTATGGGTAGTGTCAGATTCTTACTGACTAAAACCCCCCCTTCCGCCAACCCATGTCCTCAGAACCGCTGTTCGCATTACTTCAAGGACATGGCGATCAGGCCAGTAAACCGTGCTTCGGCTTCCATCTTATTTCGCCTGCTTGGCACTCACCTTATCTTCTTTCTGCACCTAAAAAAGATGCTCGCATCGTGCACAGCAGTGCGGTGAAAACCGCACAACGGGCATTATTAACATTATTCCATGAACAGGACCAATTTTGTCGGGAACCTACTAAAAATGTATCGCTAATGACACCTAGCTGTCATTTTGTTCAAATTGATAAAAAATTGAGAGTTTGGTCATTTTTAAATGATAATTTTTTTAAAAGAGTCATCAGATGCTTCGACGCACCTTTCGACTGGATATCAGAGGAGCCCCAAAAGGGTAATAACAAGATGTTTCGCAAAGCTAGGCGCGAAAATAGCAGAATGTCGAATCGAGTACTGAGCAATAATGATATCATCCATTACCTCCTGATATCTTCAGATCCTGCAATTAGCTATTCAAGGGTCAAAGATAATAGAAAAACGAAAGTTGTGTCGGATGATGCTGACGCGTTATTGGAAAAAATTTAACTTTCCTCAAATTAGTTCCGTAAAGAAGGAAAAAAGAACAAAAAAGATAAAAATAAAATCAGTTCACGTTTTTAGGAACACTCATGATATTTTATGGAATAAATTACTCGCATCATTGGTAGTTGTCAGGATACGATTCCCAATAAATGCATAAATTGATAACACTATAACTAAAAACCCATCAAACCTTTAATTAATATATGTAATGACAATTTCAGTCATGTCAATGTAACGTCAATTCGCAGATCTTAAAAAAAAGGCACTTCTGAAAAGTTACGATAAAAATATTGTTTATTTTGTTTTTAAATAAAAACATTTAGTTTAGCCCAATCGAAATTCTTGCACATATACAAGGTAAAATGCATTAGTAATTTTTTTTATATATTTTTTGTTACAAAACAAATAATAATCATCTTGAAAATTTCGATATAGGGTAAGAGCACCAATTCTTGGCACCCCCCAATTGTTGGCACCCTTCTCTATATTTTATGAAATAATAAGAGAAT
>JAWWLR010000054.1:77722369-77732962 GCA_035041075.1 Acraspis erinacei | reverse complement strand
GCTAAACATAATTATTTTTAGGCGAGATTACCTATCCTTGTGTAGAATTTTGGTGGTAACCGCCTCGGTCTATCCTCGCCAGAAACGTGCCTTGGATCTCAGATGACCAAAAGAAATGATCCATTCTATCCTTTATGAGTAGACTCTGCCATTCTACTCCGGATGTCAGAAGGATTAGCGATAAAAGATATCCCTTATAAGAAAACAATAAAATAAGGTACATTATAAAGAAATAATAACTTAAAATAAAACAAAAGGGAGGAGTGCCGAATTTTATTAATCCTGGTGTAGACACGTGTGCTTGTATTAGGCGTTTATTTATGCATAGTTGAATGTGTGAGTTTCAGAAAATCTGCAACGTCACAGGACACCATTTTAGCAACGGTTACTAAAAAATTACGGCAATATTATTGGATTGCCAAAATAACAAGTGTGAAAAAAGTTATTTCTAACTAAACGGGCAATTCATGTAGAAATTGCTGATTTCTAAACTACAGATACTAGTGTTATGGTCAGGCATAAAATCTTGAGTCCTTAAGGTACAATTAACACGATGTTCTCTGATAATGAAGTTCAATTATCAAACCATTTAGCATCTTCGTTCGTCAAAGAACAATTAAAATAATGTATTCGTTTTTTTGACAACCTTAACTTTTTACCTAGTATTTAAGACGAAATCTTCTCACATTAAAAAATTTAAAAACGTTGAAAATATAAAAAATTCCTTTCTAAAACCAGAAAAAAGGCAGAATTGATTTTTTATAGAACAAGAGACTTATTTTAGAATGTATCCAAAGCCTTACCTGTGATTCAAAGCTTGTTTGTCGCTTTATCTCTTATTTGCTTATCTTAGGAAAAATTCATCTCAGCCTCTTTTAGAATATTTTGTACATACTTCGCTATGTTTTAGAATCTTTTGAAATATTCTTTAAAAACTAATTTTTAATTTAAGAAATCAGTTTAGGTTTTCCTGAGTAATGTCAGGAAAAAGTTTTAATTCGCTTGAACGCTTTTAAAAGACAAAATACTGTGTCGAACTACTTGAAATCTTTGAAGCTTAAAATTGTTCTTTACATTTTTAGATTAGATTCTAAATATTGGCTTAACTGACTCGTACTTTTTAGGAAAATCTGTTATCATGCAAAATTGATTTGTTCTTCATTTTTGAAGCTTTTAAAATAAAACATTAGTTTAGATAGGAGGATATTAGAATTTCGAGTGTACACTTCTTCAAAAGAAATTTACAAAACTTAAGTAGGCTTCTGTTGACTAATTTTGAGGAAGTTTCAAATAAAACGGGGAGAAATTTTTTAATAAACAGCAATTGTCTATGCTACTAGTGCATATTAAAAAAACATAAAAATACAATACCATGTTCTTCGTGATTTTAATTCAGATATAAATTTTACAAGTGACTGTGAATTAGGTATAACGATAATAAGTAAATGTATTAATCGCTGAGGTCATTTTCAAGCACTTTTTGTCCTTATTATGATTAACTGGCAAATATAATTTCTTACGAAGAAAGAATTAATTAGTTGGGAAGAATTTTTAATTTATTATTATAATTCTTTTATTTGTGCACGAAGCCTAAAAGTAAAAAAATCATAATAATATTGTTTGCAGTGGGATGGATCAGGTTAATGAGCAACTCTTAAAATTATACAGTTTTAATTATTTTTACGTTAGAAGAATAGGGAAATTTGAATTATAAAACATACAAGTTTAAATAAATTGTCTACCAAGCTTCATGATCTGAAAATTAGTTAATTTTATAACTTGAAAAGGAACCATTTTCAAATTGAAAGGGTTTTAAATTTTCAAATTATAAATTTGAATATAAATTGCTCAAAATGTTTAGGATGTCAAATTTATAGATAGAATTCTTTAAAATCTGTAAATTCCTTAAATACGCCAGGCGCTCTAAAACTCCGCAAAATCTCTAAATTTTATAAAATCACTTAATATCCTAAACTCATTGCATTTTTGGAATTTATAGAAAATCTTAATTTTATACGATTGTCTGCATTTTTCGAATTCTTGGGACATTCTGTATTTCTTGAATTATCTGAATGCCTGAAATTTTATGAATTCCAGGATTTTAAATATTTTAAAGAATTTAGATTAAGCAAAATAAATTTGATAGGATTCCAGGGTTTACAAAAGAACTCCCAGCAATTCCTAATTCTAAAAGACCAAAAAAACTGAATATATTTTATAAGGTTTTGAAATTTTGCAGGCCCGATTCCACATTAATAAGTTAAAAATATTTCTGTTGTGATTAAATTGTTCGCTGTGATAAATTCAGAAGTAAACTGAAAACAAAGATTCCCCTTTCAAACACAGAAGCGAATTAGATAATAAACATTAGAAATATTAGAACAATAAACATTGTGAGCTTTTAAAATAATTTTTGGTTGAATTATTTTTATTCATTAAAATGAGTTTCTTTATTAAAATTTGTTGATACTATTTTTTATTCAACAATGAATCATCTTCTTAAAACTTTCCAAATACCGTCAGTATGTTTCCAACAACACACGTTTGTTCATTTGATTTTTAATCAAATACAAACATCTCATTAGCACAAGGGTCAGTGTTAATTTATTACTTATTACTATGTTAGATACCGTAATACGACACCAGGGTAATTATTCACTGAATTATTTATTACCAAATTCATCAGTTTTTGCTCAGTTAAGAAAGATGAGGATCGTTTTTGCATTCGTCCTATCATTGGCGATGATCCTCAATTTTATTGGTAAACATCATAATATAGTAATGTAATTCTGTATTTTAATAATTTTTTGTAGTTTGCTTTAAACGAATTAAAATACATACTTATTTTTTAGAATACTAAAAATCAAAGCACACAAAATATATTTTATTTAAAAATCAATAATATTTTTCAAATTCTATTTAATACTCTGTGGGTTTAAATTTTATCTGAAGTCTGAGCTGTTATTCGATGTTTGTCCGTAGTGTTATCATTTGAATCTTATCATTTCTGACGTGCGCCGAAGAATGGGGGCTTACTCTAAAAAAATCGAAATCGAGGTTTTTACTCTTTTCGACAGTTTTTGAGATGCTCTTTTTAATTGAACCATCGACAAAATTTTCATAGCGATATTATTGTGAAACACATCCTACCACTTACCACTAAATCTCCGCGTCTTATCTATACCTTGTCCGTGAATTGCGTCCACAACGCTTCTATGTGCCTGAGATTGTAGTGTTCAGAGTAAGCCTGCTTTCTTCGGCGCAAGTCACATGTGTATCATTTTCAATTTCGTTAATCTTCGGGCATACGTATTCTGAAATTTGTACAAATTTTTCAAAAGTGACATTCTGCTTTCCACCGTGGAGTTTATCAAAAACTAATCCCCTCTTTCTTGTTGTAGATATCAGTCTCGAGTCTTTACCCAATAGAGAATCTATTGACCTAAATCATTCTCCAGCCAGGTCTGCTTCTCCTCTTGCGAGGTCGACATCCAGGCCTCCATCTACCAGTCATCATCCTGCCGAAAGGTCTCCGGGCGGACTTCGTTCTCCTGTCAGGCCGACTTCAAATACTTTCTCTCCACCTACAAGACTACCTTCTCCTAAAAAGCATGGATATGGACTTGAACTTATGGAATTTATTAAGCTTGTTCCCCGTAATAATCTGAATCATAGATTTGATTTTCGAAGATACACTTTTCCTGTCGATACAAAATTGAAAATGAAAATACCATATAATACCTATGGGCCCATGATGACCCAAGAGCAAATTGTTTTATCAACATTCGATTCAGATGTCCTTGCCATATTGGAGACTACTTATGTTCTTAAGGGAATGTATATCAGTCATAATAGACAATATAAGCGAGCGAAAATAAACATGGTAAGCGGCGTTATTACCATACTGACCTCAGAAGAAATGAATGAAACCAGAGTAGGTTATCATCACCCTATCCAAAAAAATTTCCTCATAAAACGGACGGAAAAGCACTTGTGAATTGCAATCGTCTAGACTAATAATTATATGTAAAATAAGGAAAGGTAAAATATACTATTGTTTGCAATCAAAATTCCGATCTAAATGTTACAATTAACTTATAATTAGACATAATAATAAAGAGAAAATGCAGAATGGATCTTAAGCCTTTAATCTTTCTCTACATTCCCATCCAGTCTTTTGTAGAAGGAAGTAAAGAGCTAAATATGAATTTTAAATTCGATTTCATATAATGCGTTTAAATATGGATATAATACGTTACAGAGCACATAATATGAATTACTCTTCAATGTGAGATTATTTGGAATAAGGGTTGTATGAAACTCTTTTTCGCGTATATATTTAATGCAAAAAGACAAAGCTTAACTGAACGTAAACGTTTTCATAAGGTAAAAGAATCCGGTAAAGGGGAAAATATAGTTATATGTTATTAAATGAATACCTGTTATAAAGAAATATGAAAAGAACGTGAACTGATACTTCTTAAAATAAATTTGTTAGCCCTAAAAAGGGCCATTTGGTATGCTGCAAATAGCACATTAATGAATAAAATCAGTAATTTTCTTCTGTTTGATGCAACTTTTTTTCTTGGAAAAAGTTTTCAATCAAGTCTAAAGCAGCAACGATAGTATCTGGTGCATCACTTTGTTCAGAAAAAAACCTCCGAGTCATTGCTAAAACCAAAATTAAGCATCTCTGAATTTCGTTAGTGGTGTTACACTCTGAGCCTCTGCACCATTCTCGTCCTTATATATCGTAAGTTCTTTTTCCTGCACGCTAGCCAAAACCTCAATATCTGAAGGTTTTGTAGCAGTCCAAGCTTTGTTTAAATCCAAAATGGCATCCAAAAAATTCGAATCAGGCCCCCCCCGTTTATCATTCGAAGCCTTGAGCAATCTTTTTATTATTATCTTTCGCTAATTGATTGTAAGGTTCTTGATCATTTTTTGATCCATTGATTGCAATTTAGTTACGTTTTTATCAAATAGAAATAGTAGCTAGACATAATAGCGCAGACCATTACAGTACCGCAATCTTTACTCTTTTTTCCACCATGATAAGTGTTTTCTTTGTATATCAAACTCCTATCTGGTAAGAATTTGAAAAAAGATTAGTTTCGTCCATATTGAAGATATCCTCTGTTGCATACGTAGCCAGCAAATTAAGGAAAATGTCAGTGAGGAACTTTTCGCAGTATTCCTTTGTAACAGAAGCACTCTTGCCACTTAACTTCCTATATAAGATTACATTCCAATTCTTCAACCACCATCGATGATTCCAAAAATGGAAAGCGAGATTTCTTCATACGCTTCCATACCGGTTGGCTTACGCAGACTTCTTCGCTTTAAGTGCTACCTTATCTCTGAATAGATCCAAGGGGGCAACAGTACCTTAGCGGTGGGATTCCTTTTCAATTTGTCAGACTTCTTGCTCAGGCTTGTCTCGCAGGCTCAGTTCGGGGTATATTTCCATAGGAGATCTTACTCTTGGATTTGTGGCGGGGTAGCTCTGCTTAATCTGCAACCAGTGTATGGAAGAGAACTTATTCCACCTTTCAAGGGAGTACCCGATGTATAGATACCTAAGATCGGATTTCTTTGGGTCATCGGTAGACCTTAGAGCCTCTGCTGTGTTCTGGTTTGCATTGCTAAATTCGCCGAACAATGTGGAATTGTGTCTGGCGTATTAAAAGTCATAGCCTTTATCATGATACCTTAGGTTAAAGTTATTCAATTAAGTTAGTTAGTTTACTCTAATTTCAACCTATTTGCACCGATCGCGGACCTAAGCAAATATAGCAGCTGTATTTAATTTGGAATCATATAATGTATAATATGCTGTTGTTAAATAAATAAATAAATATAATTATAAACTTGTGATTGAAATGATCAAAAACGCCGAAAGTGAAAAGAAACCGTCGCGTTCGGAGGCATCGAGCAATTTCCAACACTCCAAGATTCCAGAGGGTAAAAATAAACATTGTAAACGGCGTTATTTCCATAATGACCTCAGAAGAAATTAAGGAAACCCCATTAGGTCCTCGCGTTCCCATTCAAAGACATTTCTTAATAACACTTGTGGAAAAAAACTTGTGAATTACAATCCTCCTCAGTGCTAATTTTATTTGAAAAAACTAAATATATTATATAATATTGTTTGCAATTAAATTTCCATGAAAAAATTTTACAAGTTAATAGTAATTAGAAATAATAATAAAGAGGAAATGCCCAAAAGTTCTCCAGGCTTCAATATTTCCATTCACATTTCCATAACACTGTTGTAAGCCACTTATTATTTTCCAGCTCTTAGGAACATCTACCTGCCCTCTCAGTTCTTGACTCGAATGACAATCCATGTTTCATTTTTTACTTTTCTATATTATCTATCCTCTCTTTTTTTCTTTGAAATCTCTAGTAAATTTTCCTATTTCGGTCTTTCGTAATCTATCCACTTTTTCCTATTTCTCGTTGTATCTTTTACACTTAATCAGAATCAATTAAATGGTCATTAATTTTAAGGGGCTCACCTATGTATGAAAAGATTTTCAGAAGAAAGTAAAAATCTTCAATTGTACCCTCTGTGATAGCCTATTGAAGAACTTTCTAACTTTATTAAAAAGAGTAAAATTCCATATTTTCGCTTTCTGAAAAAAGCACGATACGTAGGAGAGATTGTGCAATATAAAAAAGCAAAAAAATTGAATTTGGACCATTTTTTGGGCAAGACGCCTGTCGCTCCCGACCATTTCATGTTACTCACATTTTATATAAAATATATGGGTTTTAATGAGCTCAACGTTGCAACTCCCCAAAAGATTACTTTTGTTTATTAATTTGCTTATACCATAATAAACTGTTTGTTTTCTAATAAAGTGGAAACTATTTCGTTAAGTCACATTTTTTATTCATTTGAACGATTTTTACATAATGCCTAGGGATTATATATATTGCCTAGGCAAACTATGTAATAAGTATTCGATTATATACTTTGCCTAAAGTGGCCAGGAATAATATATAATGCCTAGGGATTGTATGAAAATCATGGATTATATATTTTGCCTGTAACATATACATTTTATTTATTTTTTGAAAATAATCAATTTATGATATTCTTAAGGGAATAATTGATGCTATAATGGTACTAAGTTATAAGGCCAAATCGGCTGAAGGCCGCGTAAACTTAAAATATTATTATGTTGTATTCATAATAAGATCTAATAAATAAGTCGCAATTAAGACTCTGAATAGTATAAATGAATTCTGAATAACAAAATAGGGAAAGTTGAAAGAATGTTAAGCTTGAATATAGATCCAGCAATCTAAGATCAATAATTTGGATTTTTTATGGTACAGAAAAAACTTAATACAGAAGACTTGTATCTTACTCAGATATTTTTTCTGACGTTTTTTTCTCCCTTGCCTGACACCTTCTTTCGGTTTATTTGCAACTGTGTTATTTAGAACTATTTTTCAAATCTTTGTGCTGGTTATCAGTTTTCGATATTAACACTTTCATATTTATTACTTAAAACCACTAAAACTGTTGTTTAGACAAACTGTGGTGATTGAGATTAGAGGAAAAAGCAAACTATCCGCTTCCATCGCGCAGCCGCCAAGGCAACGACGCCAGACATTTTGTGCGTTACACTTTACGAGCGTTAAAAGAGAACTTAAACATTGTACGGAGAATATTCAACTTTAAAGGAGACATAAGTCAAACTCAAGGGCATAGAGACAAGGCCTTCAATGTAGGGGCTGAATCTTACATAGAAGCAAAATTAAATTAAAATATATTGAGGAATGGCTACGTAGGACCTAGTAGAACAAGCAGTTGCCAAATAGGGGAAACGCTTTCAATTTTAGCCTCAAAGCAGGGCCTAATGTCAAATCCGGTAGAAACAGAGTGGACTGTAACGCTACTTTTCCAAATATAAATTAAATTAGCATACGATCTTAAGCATAAAATTACGCAACATAACGGGAAAATATGTAAACATTATCAATCGGTACAATAACATTGCATCGTGACACGGGGTTTATATTTGACCAACAATTACGGGGTTTATTTCGATAAAAATGTGAGGGGCTTCGAAAAAAATAAAGAAATAAAACTAAATTGTCGGAGTAAAACAAAGGTAATCTAAAATTAGTCCAAATGAGCGTTTCTATAATAAACAACTAAGGGGTGGTGGGGGAAAGTATCATCGGTAAGAAAAAAAAATAACAATTTAGGGTATTTAAGGGGTCCATAATGAAAGGGTGTGGCCAACAAGTTTCAACCATAGATTAAAAATAAGATAATAGACCGATCACAAATAAAAGGTATCTCGGCACTAAAAGGAGTATTAGGAACATAAAAGGTTCGATTAATCTTTCATAATTATGGAATATTCCGGCACTGAAACGTATATCGGGAACATACAAGGGCTGAGAAAATAAAAAATTATTTTGAGGTATTATGAACCAGAAGGGGTATTAGTAACAAAACAAAAAAAAGTATCGAGAAGACTTTTATAAGAATTTTTGGGTACAAAAAAAGGTATGGGTAACATAAAATGATCGATAAAACTATAATAATTTTAGGGCGTTTCGAAATTAAAAATGGGTATAGACAACGCAAAAAGTATCGAGAAATCCTTAATAATTGTAGGGTATTGTAACAAAAAAAGGTTTAGGTAACGTAAGGGGTCGATTAAATTTGGATAATTTTGGGGTATTTTGGCATTCGAAAAAAAGTTATCGATAACATAAAAGTTTCGAGAAAACTGTAATAATTTTGGGGTATTTTGATACTAGAAGAGGTACATAGAACATAAAGGATCCAGAAATCTTTAATGATTTTAGGGTATTTCGGTGCAATCATGGTATAAAGAAGGTAAAAGGGTCGATAAAACTTTAATAAGTTTAGGGTATTTCGGTATAAAAAGGTATAAAGAAGATAAAAGGGCCGAAAAATGTTTTAATAACTTTGGTGTATTTCAGCACAAAAGTGGGTATCGAGAAGATAAAACAGTCGAGGAAAATTGAATAATTCGGGCGTATTTCGGTATTAAAAAAAAGTATTGAGAATATAAGAAAAGTTTGGTATTACTGTATTCATTTTGATGGTATTCCGGTATAAAGAGGGTATCGAGAAAAAAAGGGGGTTGAGAACTTTTCAATAAAGCAGGAGTGTTTCGGTACTTAAAAAGGGGCATCGAGAATACAAGAAAAATCTCGGTACATTATAAAAAAATAATAGCTTAAAATAAAACAAAAGGGAGGAGTGCCGAATTTTATTAATCCTCGTGTAGACACGTGTGCTTTTATGAGGCGTTTATTTATGCATAATTGAATTTGTGAGTAGCAGAAAATCTGCAACGTCACAGGACACCATTTTAGCAACTGTTACTAAAAAATGACGGAAATATTACTGGATTGCCACAATGAAAAGTGTGAAAAAAGTTATTTCTGACTAAACTGTCAATTCATGTAGCAATTGCTGATTTCTAAACTGCAGATACTAGTGTTATGGTTAGGCATAAAATCTTGAGTACTCAACGTAGAATTAAAACGATGTTCTCTGATAATGAATTTCAATTATCAAACCATTTCGCATCTTTGTGCGTCAAAGAACAATTAAAGTAATGTATTTGTTTTTTTGTCAATCTTAACTTTTTTCCTAGTATTTGAGCCGAAATCTTCTCACATTAAAAAATTTAAGGACGTTGAAAATATAAAAAATTCTTTTCTAAAACCAGAAAAAAATGCAGAATTGATTTTTTATAGAACAAAGAGATTTATTTTAGAATGTATCTAAAGTCTTACCTGTGATTCAACGCTTGTTTGTAGCTTTATCTCTTATTTGATTATCTTAGGAAAAATTCATCTCAGTCTCTTTTAGAACATTTTGTACATACTTCTCTATGTTTTAGAATCGTTTTAAATATTCTTTAAAAACCAATTTTTAATTTAAGAAATCATTTTAGGTTTTCCTGAGTAATGTCGGGAAAAAGTTTTAATTCGCTTGAAAGCTTTTAGAAGACAAAATAGTGCGTCAAAATACTTGAAGTCATTCAAGGTTAAAATCGTTCTTTACATTTTTAGATCAGATTCTAAATATCGGCTGAACCGACTCGTATTTTTTAGGAAAATCTGTTATCATGCAGAATTGATGTTTTCTTCATTTTTGAAGCCTTCAAAATAAAAATTAGTTTAGATAGGAGGATATTAGAATTTCGACTATACACTTCTTCAAAAGAAATTTACAAAACTTAAGTAGGCTTCTGTCGACCAATTTTGAGGAAGTTTCACATAAAACGGGGGGAAATTTTTTAATAAACGGCAATTGTCTACGCTACTAGTGCATATTAAAAAACGTAAAAATACAATACCATGTTGTTCGTGATTTTAAGTCGGATATAAATTTTACAAGTAACTTTGAATTAGGTATAACGATAATAAGTACATGTATTAGTCGGTGAGGTCATTTTCAAGCACTTTTTATCTTTATTATTATTATTAACTGGAAAATATAATTTCTTACGACGAAAGAATTAATTAGTTGGGAAGAATTTTTAATTTATTATTATAATTCTTTTATTTGTGCACGAAGCC
>JAWWLR010000054.1:77686821-77705847 GCA_035041075.1 Acraspis erinacei | reverse complement strand
GAAAGGGGCAGGTGGGTCTCGAGACAGAGGCCGTGGAAAATATTAAAGCTTTGTAAAGAATCGTTAGGGGAATATTTTTAAAGAATGGTTTTCTTATTATATTACGGGTGTGGTGGATTTGATCGATTTGGACGAGGTGGCTCACACAATTATGATTGAACTTCACTTTTGGTAAGTTCGTTCAATCTTCCAATTTTATTTCACCGCGTTGTCATCTAGATCAAGCACTTAGAGTTTTAAAACGTAATGCGATTTTTTGCTGCCTACTTTATTTAATAAATTCTATCAAGTATTTATTTTTGTAAAGTACAAGTATTGCTCTTATACACTGAAGAACTCAATCTTCGAAAATAAAGACAAATAAAAGGGTAACACCACTCTGAACTTTTATTGTAAGATTATCAGTTCATAATGACCGCGAACTTGACAAAAAACTGAGTAATGAAAAATGAGAAAAACCCCATTAACCATTAATAATAGATGTTGCAAGCGTAGCTGTTTGTCCAACAGGGCCTTGTGAATCACCTCAATGCTAGTTCCTCGTCAAGCTTCAGATGAGTTAGCCGAATGACGAGTGCTTTGCGCTGAGCAAATCTTTGTGTCTACTCCGTTATCCTTAAGAATGTCCTTTAACCAGTGACTTACAGTCTGTGAGGATGCTGTGTGGAAAGTTTTTCAAGTTGAATTGCGCTCAGCGTCTGTACTCGTTGCGCCGTAACCAGAGGTAAAAGAGACGCCAGTTTCTTTGTTAATTTTTCTATTGATAGATTTGCAATAGGTTAAAGAGTAGATAGATGATCTAGAACCAACTTAGGATCCCACGTAGTGTCGTATTTTGCTTTTGGAAACTTTAGCACAACTATCCCCTCAACAAACGAGAAATCCGTGCATCCTTGCCCAGCTTATTGCCCATCAGGAGTGATTTAGCTACTCTGTACACATTAAGAGTGATGTATGATCCAGTTTTCTTCAGGGTACGGTAACACTAGTGATGAAGCCAAATAACTCTGGTTTTTAAATTACTGTGGCGGAACAAGAAGTAACTGCGTGACTACGTCTTTGATCTAGAGGATAAAGCGGCGAAATACAATTATAAAATTTAGAGACACTATACACAAAATTAGAGGCGAATATGGAGGGAGACCTAGAGGGCATTCCAGAAGTACTTTTAGGGGTAAATACAGATGTATAGCACAAAATTACAAAAATCGAGAGGGATTATGTGAAGACGGTAACATTAACAAGTTCAACGATAAACACAAAACACATCAAAGGAAACATCAATACAATAAGAGAAAGAAGTCTGACCAAGCAAATAGGAATAAAGGGAATAAGTGTAAATTCCGAAGAAGAACATATCAGGTAAACTAGCTTTTAAATTAAATGAATTTAATGGAAAGGATATTTTAGAGAAACTAAAAAATTTAATAGAAAGCAATGAGGTAAAGTTTATAGAAAATTTAGAAACAAGAGATCATTCCATTCGCAAAAGCTTACTCTTAAGCGATTTTAAAACATTTTCCGGGGAAGTTATTAGAAGTGCACTCTAATGTCTTAGGAGTATCAATGATCAAATTAAAGAATCTCATTGCGCTTGGTGACATATAATAAAGCGAATTAAAAAATATTCGATACAGAATTATCAAAAATTAATTTTAAACGGAGTTTATGAAAAGCCACATAAGTTAACAAAATTATTAGTAACAAAAATGGCAGATGAATAAGAAAAGTTATTGTATAAAAATTATAATTCTACTACCATTCCGGAAGGATGAAATAGATCCTAAGATGTTAGATACGAAAGGAGTAGATAATAATTCCAATTTAGAAGAAAATTCATCTGAGATTGTAAGGGAGAATAGAAGTTGTTGCGATACAGAAAATACAGACAATAAAATAACAGAGTCAAAGAAGAAATTTTATTTTCATGAATCAAGGTTAAATATAAAATACTAGATTTAAATAAAATAGAGGACATAGACACTCTAAATGATATATGAATAACAAATCCACTATGGGGCGAAAATATTGAATTTAGCAAGTTCATCCTAGCTCATGCAACACTGAACTATCTAAAAACCTTAAAAAAATCAGACGAGAATATTAAAAATGTAAAATTAGATAATTCTACCTTGGAATGCGAAGTATGAATGATGACACAAATGAAGAAATTACCAGTTCAATGTGAAAGAACAAAAACTAAAAGGCCAATTTTTATTCAATTCAACTAGAGATTATAGGATCAATAAAACTCATGTCACTTGTACCATGAAAGTTTCTTAATAGTGTTTATTGATGATTATTCTAGGACTTATTAGATACAAATGAAAAGGTTTTCTATATCAGATCGGACCATGGTAAATCATTTATGTGGAGAACATCATAGAATTAATGGACAAGGAAGGTATGGATGCCGAATTTTCACCAAAGTACACACCAGAACTTAAAGGCACATCAGAAAGTTTAATAGAATATTAACAGTAGAATATACAGCGTGAATGTTCAATTAAGGATTTCCCAATAGTATGTGCTGGGTGGCATAAGAAAATGCGATACACATTTATTGTAGCGTTCTTTAGAGTTTCAAAAGCTTAAAACAAATTTGCAGAAAGAGAAAAAGAGGATAAAAATTGACTAAAAGTTTTTGAGAGTGAAGAAAATTTTAAATCTTAGAAGGAATAAGTAAAACTTAAGAGAAAAAGAAGTAGACCGCAAGAATGAATATACCAGTAAGAAAAGTAAATGCAAATAAGGAAAAAGGTGTTAGTGCTCAAAAAGCATGGATTGTAAATGCATTATTAGCTCTGATAAATAAAGACGCCATTGATTATAAATAAACGATCAAGATTATAAATTAATGGGACGGTTAGGTATTAGGGTTAGGGGGAAATAATATTCACTTTGAAGCCCAAATGTTTCAAAATGTTCATACACAAAAGAATTTATAACAAATAAAACTGTTCAAACTTTTCACGTCCGTTGAGAATATCAAAGTTCCGGTAAAGCGGCGACTATTGAAGGGGGAAACTTGTGTCAAATTTCCGTAGCAATAACTAAGAAAAATTAAGAGAGAAAAAACTTATGAAATACTTTTCAAATGAAAAATCAATGGGACCCAAAGCAGTTCTTGGATATGACGATTCAAAGAAATACGAGGAAATAGATATATGATAATATATCAAAAGGGTTACTCACTGAAAATATTAGAGAGATTTAAAATGTATGAGAGCAAATCACAAAACACACCAGTGGTAACAAGACAAATCTCTAATAGAGAAAAAATACAAAGCTACGAAGGGTGAAATACAATGGACACGGAAATGGTAATTAATGTACCGTAACCAATGTACCAGAACCAAAAGAAGAAAATGAATGAAGTAAACGAGTTAATTAAATCATGACTTTAAATCTTTTCAAATTAGTATTTGTTTTTATAGGGTACCTTGAAATACGTATCTTGACAAATTCACTGCCAGGAGGAAACTTCTCTTGCCAATAGCTGGAGAATTGGTAAAAACAAAAATTTTGTTCTAAATCGGGCTCGAAACAATCAGCAACTTCAAATTATTAACTATAAAAATCTATTTTTTAATCTTTTGATAATTTTTTTATTAATGAATAAAAATAAAAATTAAGAATACATAAAATGCCTCCCTGAAAAATGGTTATGATACTTGTTACTCAATGATGAATCATCGTCTTGATACTTACCATCCACCTTCAGAATATTATCAATAACTCTCGCTTTTTTCATACTGATTTATCAAATACAAATATTACACAAGGCCAAGCTCGTGGTTTATATTAGTTCTGTGATAAGAACTAAAGTATATATTATATCGTGTAATGCGGCACAAGAATAATCATTCACAAGTTCTTTGTTAGCACTGTAATCAATTTTTACTCATTTCAAAAATATGAGGATTGTTTTCACGCTGTTTCTGGCATTGGCAATTATCTTCAATTATATTGGTGAATATGAAATTAAATCAATATTTTTACAATTTTTTTTGAGGTTTTCGCGAAATTAAATTTTTCCAAAATTATAACGAATTTAATCTAGATTAATTTCACGAAAACAAGAAGGTGCTTGTTCTAAAAAATGAAATTCGCTAAGTGTCCAATTCCATTATGAGTTGGTCCGATAATAGAATTTATTGATTATTTAAGATATTGAAAATTCAACAAAACAATAACAAAATTTTTCCATGAAAATAGCGATAATATTCTTGAAATTCTATTTAATTCTCTGTGCTTTCCAATTTTGTATATCTTTCTTAGGGTCTGTTATGAATTTTTGTTAAAATTTAGGTAAAGTCTTATTATAAAGCTCTCTTATTTGCTTATCCTCGAAAAATTAAGGTCAGTTTCTTTCCAAACAGTTTCTTAATGTTTCTCACTGTTTTGAATAATTTTTAAATATTCTCTTAAAACTAAGTTTTTAATACAAAAAATAATTTAATACTTTCCTTTTAATTGTAGGAGAATTTTTTCATCCTGTGAAAGTTTCAAAAATAAAAAATATTTATTTTTGAAATCGTTTAACATTTCGAGTTATTTTTTACTTTCCAAGTAAATAATATTTTTGTATTATAGTCGTACACAATTTCTGTGAGCGCGCCATTAGGTAGCTTTGAAAATTATAAACGTGTTTGTTTAGAAATAAAAAATTCTCCAAATAGATAAAATCAAGAGTTCAACGGACTATTTTAGAAAAAGTTTTTTTAAATTACTTCGAACTGTGTCCCTAAAGTTTTTTTTTTCTGGTCACGATGTCTTACTCATGCCAGTTGAAAATGTGACCATCTTGACGCAATATTTTTTTTAACTTTTTATTATATATTATATACATATATTATTTATTTATTTATATATATATATATAATATTTATTTATAATATATTATATTATTTATTATATATATATTTTTTTAAATTATTTTTTATTATACTATAAAATGAGAGTATAATTTGAAGCCATAAATTCAAAATTAGATAAATTTTTAAAATATTAATTTCCCCATTTCCAAAATATTTTTGCAGGTTCTTCTTCAAAGAATTTTAAATTTCATTTATCTTGTTATAGTCGCATTTCCATCATGTAAATTATATATATATGTATCACAAATATATTTCTTCATTATCATCATAAATTCTTGTTAAAAGAATTTTGCGTAAAACGAAAGAAAAACAAAAAATCGTATGGATCAAAAATTCGTCACTAAAAAATGTAACTATCTACCAACTCGTTACATATTTAATAAGCAAATATGCAAATATGCAAATAGCAACTTTTCAACAACAATTTAAGGAGATAAGTTTTTATTCGATCGGAAGATTTCTTTTTCCTTTCAAGAGATCTATACTCGATATAGACAGTGTAGAGGTTTTAAATTTTTCTGAGTAATACATTCTGAGGTAACACTCTGTAAATATTGCAATTTTGTTAAAAAAAATATTTGTTTATAACTCTGTACATTGCAAACGGTTCGTCATACGATAAAGGTGCAAAACACCAAACAATTTATTTGTACTCATCCATGGTAAAAATGATTTTATAAATTTTTTATGAATAAATAATTAAATTTATTGGAAAACTTGTTTAACCAGAAATTGATCCTTTTTCGAAAACCATTATACATGAGTGTTAGTGGCTACCGGATTAACTGAACTTTATAAAAATACGATTTTTTCCTGCTTGTTGCAGAAATAAGTTTCGAGTCTTTACCTAAAAGAAAATCTATTGACCTAAATCGTTCTCCGGACAATTCTCCTTCTCCTCCTCCGAGGTCAAGGTCTAGGACTCCTTCTGTCAGGCCTCCTCCTGTCGAATTTCCTCCTGGCAGCCATGTTTCTCCTGTCAGAGCTGTTTCTCCTGCTATTCCTGCTTCTCCTGTCATAGCTGCTTCTCCTGTCAGGCCACCTACTTCTGTGAGGCCCAGAACCCGCTCTACTTCAGCCACGGAGCCTTCTACCAGATGCATAGATCCACCTAACATGCTTCCTTCCTCTGATAAACGAGGATATAGACTTGAAGATATGAAATTTATTCGACTCATTTCCCGCAAGAATCCGAGTCGCATATTCGAATTTCGAAGATACACTTTTCCTGTCGATTCAGGATTGAAATTGAGAACAAAAAATAATATCTATGAGCCTATAACGACCCACGAGAAAATTGTCATAGCAACATCTGATGGTGACGTCTTTGCTATCTTGGAGACTACTAATACTCTTGCAGGAATTCAGACCCAAATGCCACATCATAGAAAGCGGGTTAAAATTAACATGGAAAGCGGAAATATTACCCTATTAACCGCGAAAGAAATCGATGAAACTCCAGTAGGAGCCGGACGCCCACTCCAAAGATATTTTCAAATAAGGAAATGTGACAAGTAACTTGCAATTCGAAATAATAATAAAGAGCTCTTCTATAATTGTCAGTAAAGCCTCCATCTTTAGACACCTATCGAACCAGTCTTTTGTAAAACAAGAAAAAAAACTAGATTGGAAAAATTCTTTTTCTAGTTGTATGCCATTATTTTGTGCTTTTTTGGGGCCCGATGTCGATTTTTGGGCTCTTTTAGTTTACTCAAAAAACAAGTTTTGGGTGGAGGTGCTGGCCACACATTACATAGTGCATTGAAAACACTTGAGAGCTACCCTTATCACACTTAAAGGACCAAGTCTCACCTTCCATAAAATAAAACATCCAAAAAATCTCAAATTAAAAACAGCTACCCCAAACAACTACCCCAAAATTTTATCAAACACTATAATTAATAAATCTATACCCACAGTAATATTCAACGTCATCTATGAAATATTCGCTTTATGAAACTGTCAACTTCCCTAAGTTAAAGTGGTAAAAAATATTACAGGAAAAAATAAACCACACATAGAGCTTTCCTAGTCTCTGATAGATATATTCAACCTCACAGTAATATTGATCAAATTGCCAGAACCACTCCTATCAAATTTAATGAATCCAGTTTCAGCTCTCTTGAACTAAAACAGTAAAAAAATTCTAAGTAAAAAAATGATCCCTGAGTTAGGCGTAGCTGTTACTATTATGTGTTGTTTTTGGAAAAAATAATTTGTCATTTCTAATAAGCCCAAACCTAGCTCAGACCTACGGCATATTTTTTCTCGTGCTTATTGCATATCTTTTTCTTTGGGATTTTTCTAAAGGTTAGAGTTGATTTTTGGAAATATTTTTTTGAGAGTTTTTAAGAGCTAACAAAAGCTCAATATTTGCGTGTGCTTACATTTTGACTGGATACGTACGTTATAATATGGGTAATTTTTTGAAGACAGGGGTTGGTTTTTGAAAATTGTTTTTTTCAGTTTCCAAGCGCCCAAAAAAAACCAAAATTCTGGCACTGTTGATTTTTTTCATCTTTCTGCAGTAGAAGTGCTCGGGGAAAGCACCTCCACCGGGAAACCCCGTTTTTTTTTTTGAAAAATAAAAGGCTGTAAAAATCGCTTTTGTTGCACAAGAAGAGCCCGAAGGTAGCCCAAAATTTTGATGCGCTTACTTTTAGTTTAAGTGCATATTTTATTTTAAGGGTGATTTTTCGGAGATAGCGGCTGTTTTTTGAAAAGTAATTTTTGCATTTTGAACAGCCGAAAAAAATCAAAAAACTCTGGCGCTTTTGATTTTTTCAATTTTTTTAAGTTTATGTAGTGGAGGTGCTGGCGGTCACCACCTACACCAAAATGTCGAGTTTTTTGAGAAAAATAAGATAACCCGAAAATCCGGATTGGTTCCAATGAAGAGCACAAAAATAGTCCGAAATTCTTATATGCTTGAATTTGGTTTGACTGCATATTTTACATTGAGGGTACTTTTTGAAAGGTAGTGGTTGCTTTTTAAAAGTTAATTTTTGCAGTTTTTGAAAGCCCAAAAAGCCAAAAATTCTGGCGCGTTTCATTTTTTTAATTCGTTCAATTTTCTATAGTAGAGGTGGTGGTGGCCAGCACCTCCAGCCAGTCCTCGGTTTTTTGAGAAAAATAAAATAGCCCAAAAATCGGCATCGGTGTCCAAAAAAAGTAAAAAAAAAGGTCAAAATTATGGCATGAAGAAAGTATTCAAATCACCTTACGCAGGTGCTAGCGGAACGCACCTCATTACTGGGGTAGTTAAAAACAGCTAACCCAAATAAACAAAAAATTTAAAATGGTGAATTGTAATTTTTGGTTTAAACCCGATTATAATAAGTGGCTGATACATTACTTTATCGATTAGAACAACAAATAAATGAATCATTTTATAAATAATTAATACCAATCGATATTTTTCAAGCTATTTAGATCGCTCATTGGGTTGACCAGAATTTTGATGTATATCCATAAGTGGGACATAATAGCAGCCAATAATGGGATAAGGATAATCCAATGGGATTTATCAAAATAAGATCGTAAAATTTAATTACAATTATAAAATAAATTAAAAAACGAGAACAGATTGTGATAAATCAGGGGTGATTTATTTTTAACTTTTTGCTTAAACAAATAAAAAGATATTATTAAATTAAATTAAATATTAATCTCGAAAATATTGGTTGAAAATTGAAAAACTTAAAATAATAGTAACTCATAAGTTTAATTTTTAAATAAATATGTTAATTAGACATTAAGATTTAAAATTGCAGGTTAATATGAATATTAATAAAATTAAGCATGTCGATTCAGATTTCATTTTAATTAAAATTAAAACATGAAAAAAGTGTTTAAAAATTTTCAATTATTTGTTTTTGTTAAAATTGGTTAAATTTTCTTAAAAATTAATCTTTTTAGGTTGACGCTTCAGCAATTTTATTGGAAATGCGTACTTTCATAAAAATTCATTCAACTGCTTACAGTTTGTAGTACAAATCTGTTTTGACTATTTTACTTTTTGATAAGAATTCACCTTGCTCGGGTTAGTAATTCCACTACTTTGTTCTAAGTTGTAACACTTTGTACAAAATTCATCGTTTTACTTGAAAATTGTACTGTTTGGTTGTAGATCAACTTTTGTCTTAACAAAAGAGAATTCACAATTAAAAAATCACAGTTGATTAAGAATCTTCTTGTATCAATGAAATTGAATATTTAATATTTAAATTGTATTATAATTTTATTTTAAAAGATTTAAATTAATGAGAAGTATGATGGTTTAGTATTGTAGCACGTGGAGATTTCTGATTGCCAAATAAAATACAAGTATCTCCCAAGGACAATCTTTAGGCTTATCAAATTTATGAGATCAATACGTTCTGTATGAAATACCAGAATAATGATTATTAACCGAATTCTTAATTACCAACTTATTCAGTTTTTTCTCAGCTTAAACAAAAATGAGATTGCTTTATACACTGGGCTTATCGTTGACGATTGTCCTTAATCTTATTGGTAAATATAATAATATACAATATTACAATATACAATAACACAAATATGTAATTAATACATAACTATGTAATTTTTGAAGATTTTTTAACCTTACTGAATATTCTGAAATCTTTTTTATCTTCTTCTAAAATTTATTAACTATCGATTTAAGCATGCAGAATTAAAAAAGATTGGTTTTAAAATTAATAAGAAAAATAAAAAGCAAAAAAATTGTAGTCTCAGTAAATTTCTAAAAATGTGACTAATTACAAAATGTTAACTTCTAAAAAAAGTAACTTTTACCTCTGTAGTTAAAAAAACAAAGTAAATAGTCACAATGGCTACTTGAATTAAACTAGATCAAGAAATTCGGGATGACTAGTCCAATATTTTTTATAAACTTGTCTAGTATTCCAAAATTTTTTGGATCACGAATCCAAACCCTTTTCCAAACCCTTTTCCAAACAAAGTAAATAGTCACAATGACTACTTGAATTAAACTAGATAAAAAAATTCGGGGTGACTAGTCCAATATTTTTTATAAACTTGGCTAGTATTCCAAAATTTTTTGGATGACGAATCCAAACCCTTTTCCCATTTCTCCCATACTTCGGGACTATTAGACGCAGCCGAAAATTTTAATTTTTCTGTTTTGTTGCAGCCCTTAGTTTTGAGTCTGTACCTTACAGACCACCTATTGACCTAAATTCTTCTCCCGTCAATTCCCCTTCTCCTGCGAGGTCAAGGTCTAGGAGTCCTTCTAACCGTACTTCCCCAGCCGAATTTCCTCCTGTCAGACATGATTCCCCTGCCAGTTCTACTCCTGCGAAGTCCAGGCGCGTAGTTTCTCCTGTCATCGATCCTGCAATTAGATTTGTACCACCTACCATGCTTCCTTCTTCGAATAAACGTGGATACAGACTGGCAGATATGGAATTTATTCGACTTAGGCCCCGAAAGAATCCGAGCCGGATATTCGAATTCCGTAGATACACTTTCCCTGCCGATACATCACTGAAATTAAGAATGAATGATAATATCTATAGGCCTATAACAACCCAAGAACAAATTGTTGTATCAACATCTGATGGTGACGTTTTGGCGATATTGGAGAATACTTATCTGCTTGCGGGAATGTATGTACGACAAACACACGTTAAAAGACGGGTTAAAATAAACATGGTAAGCGGCAATATTTCCATATTGACCTCCGACGAAATCGATGAAACTCCAGTAGGTCCCGGACGCCCCCTCTTAAAGTTTTTCCAGATAGAACGGATAGACAAGCTTAGGTAAATCGCAATCCTCCACACAATTAGTTTTACTTAAAAGAAAAAGCGAAACTAAAATATGATATTGTTTGTAATCCAAATTCGGATCGAAATGTTACAAGTAAATTGTAATTAGAAACCATAATAAAGTGCAATTGCATAGTGGCTCGTAAATCTGCACACTCTCTGCAAGTTTCCACTTAGTCCTTTTCAAATGCAAATCAAAACTAGGCGTAAAAAAATTTGGTTGGTACTTGTAGATATACATTGTTCATTTATTAGGCATATTTTTTCTTTGTGAATAATAAGTAGCACATGAACTTTGTTTTTCATAAAGAAAGCACTCGTTAGTTTTGTTTTCAAACAATTTTTGAATGAGACAGTCTTTTCACTTCTTGCATTATCTTTGAATTATACTAAAGGAAAACCAAACTACAACTGGTTTCTTTAAGCAATATAAATATTGAAAGGAATTCTCGGGATCGGGACAACTTTGCAAGCAGCAACTTTGAACGTAGCAACTTTGCACATAGCAACTTTGCACGTAGCAACTTTGCACAGTTACTTAAGGGACAGCTGTTCACGTGGAAATTTCGACGTGCGCGTATGGGATCCTGTACACAGATGTCGCTTTTATAACTGTGCACGTTCTCAGATGTCAGTTTCCCAAATGTGCACGTGCTCAGATATCATTTACCGAACTGCAAAGATGTCGCCTGCACAAATGTCGCCTGCACAGATGTCGACTGCACAACTGTGCCCGTTTACCTCCTTTTGTATTAAACTAATTAAATCGTAAAGAATTTAACGACCTTAGAAAACTCAAGGAATCAAGCGAATTTAAAGAATTCAGAGGATTGAAACAACTCAGGGATTGCAGGGAATTTATGAAAATCAGAGATTTTAAGGAATTCAAGGAATTAAGGGAATTTAAAAAACACAGATTTCAAGGAATTCAAGCTTCATCGAACTCAAGGAATATAACAAATGCAAGGAGGGCAGAGAATTCCAGAAATTAAGAGAATTCCAGGAATCAAGAGAATTCCAAAAATTAAGAGAGTTTATGGAATTAAAGGAAATCAAGGAATTGGTATAATTCAAGGAATTTGGAAAATTTCGAGGATTTCAGAGAATTCAAGGACTTCATAAACTTTACGAAATTCAGAGATTAAGGAATTCGATTGATGCAATGAATTCAAAGAATAAAGAAATGCAGATCATTTAAGTCATTCATAGAATTCAAAGAATTCATTGACTTCATGCAAAGCATGGAATTCATGAATATCAGATAATTCAGGGAATTCAAGTAATGCAAGGAATAAAAAACGTTCATTGAACTCAAGAACAAATTTAAGGAATTCTGTGATTTTAAGGAATTCAGATAATTCAAGAAATTTAAATAATTCAAATGATTCAGAAAATTGAGAGCTCAAAGACGACAGGGAATTTAAATAATTTACAGATTTCAAAAATGCATAGATTTCAGGGAAGGCAGCGGATTAAAAGAATTCAAATAGTGCAAGGAATTCAGAGAAATTAAGGCAGAATTCAAGGGATTCAAGGAATTCAGGGAATTGATGAAAATCAAATAATTCAGGGAATTCATGTCTTCAGAGACTGTAAGTAATTCAGGAAATTCAAGAAATTAAAAAATCAAGGAGTTCAGAGAATTCAAGGGATTCAGAGAATGTGACGGATTCATCAAATTCAAGGCATTAAGCAAATTCAAGGCTTTCCGTGAATTAAAGGAATTTAGAGAACTCGAGGAATTCTGAGAATTAAAAAATTTCAAGTAATTCAGGGATTGCAGGGAATTTAAGGAAAACAGATAATTCAGGTAATTCAAGTAATTCAGGGAATGAACGGAATTCAGATAATTGAAATAATTCAAGGGATTCAGGAAAGTCGAGTCATTCAGAAAATTAAAGGCATTCTTTGAATTCATGGACTTCTGAAAACTCAAGCCATTTAGGGAGCTTAAAGAATTTAGAGAATTGAAAGAGCTCAGAGACTTTAAGGAATTCAGAGAATTCAAGGGATTTATAGAATTATTGAAATTCAGAGAATTCAAGGAATTCAGATAATTCAAGAGATTTAGAGAATTCAAAAGATTCAGAGAATTCAAGGGTTTCTGAGAATTCAAAAATTTTACGCATTCAGCAAATTCAAGGCATTCCGCGAATTAAAGACCTTTAGAGAACTCAAGGAATTCTGAGAATTCAAATATTTTAGAGAATTCAGGAACTTCATAGGCTTCAAAAAATTCAGAGACCTTAAGGAATTCATTGAATTCAATTAATTCAAAGAATTTAAGGAATTCAGAGAATTCAATGATTTCAAGTAATTCAGGGATTGCAGGGAATTTAAGGAAAACATATAATTCAGGTAATTCGGGTAATTCAGGGAATGAAGGGAATTCAAGTAATTGAAATAATTCAAAAGATTCAGGAGATTAGAGTCATTCAGAAAATTCAAGATATTCTGTGAATTCATGGACTTCAGAAAACTCAAGGCATTTAGGGAGTTTAAAGAATTTAGAGAATTGAGAGAGCTCAAAGTCTTTAAGGAATTCAGAGAATTCAAGGGATTTAGAGAATTCATGAAATTCAGACAATTCAAGGAATTCAGATAATTCAAGAGATTTAGAGAATTCGAAAGATTCAGAGAATTCAAGGGGTTCAGAGAATTCAAGGGATTCAGAGAATTTTATGCATTCAGCAAATTCGAGGCATTCAGCAAATTCAAGGCATTCCGCAAATTAAAGGACTTTAGAGAACTCAAGGAATTCTGAGAATTCAAAGATTTTAGAGAATTCAGGAACTTCATAGGCTTCAAGAAATTCAGAGACTTTAAGGAATTCATCGAATTCAATTAATTCAAAGAATTTAAGGAATTCAAAGAATTAAATGATTTCAAGTAATTCAGGGATTGCAGGGAATTTAAGGAAAACAGACAATTCAGGTAATTCGAGTAATTCAGGGAATGAAGGGAATTCAAGTAATTGAAATAATTCAAAGGATTCAGGAAACTCGAGTCATTCAGAAAATTCAAGGCTTTGCGTAAATTCATGGACTTAAGAAAATATCAAGGAATTTAGGAGTTTAAAGAATTTAGAGAATTGAAAGAGATCAGAGACTTTAAGGAAGTCACAGAATTCAAGGGATTTAGAGAATTCAAGGAATTCAGAGAATTCAAGGGATTCAGAGAATTTCGTGCATTCAGAAAATTCAAGGTTGCACCGTTGGGTTTCTTTTAAACTACTCATATTGTAAAACGACTGTTAGTCATTATTTCCTGGTGATAAATAATAGAAAGTAGCTTATGTACATTCAAATAGTTTTTAGATCTGTATATGAATGTTGAGACAAGAAAATCAATATTTTCAAAAAATGAACACTGAAGAATTGTGCTTGAACAATTGACAATTATTTTCGACGAGGAAATTATTAAGAAACTAAAATGTAATTTATTTAAAAGATTTAATCTGTGGAAATTTGGTATTTTACTTTAAAATACTCAGCCCTTGATAAATTTGTTTTTAACATTTCTTTTATTTTCAAGGAACTGAATATTTTTCAATTATTTACAAATTTTTGGATGAGAATGTACAATTGTTGTTTGTAAGACTTCAAAACAAAACAATTTTAGATATAAACAATATCATCGTTTAGATTTAATATTATAATTTCTTTAGGCCTCATACCTTTCTTCTAACCTCAAAATTCAATAGCATTATTAAATTTTTATTAAATATTCATCTTAAAAAACGATATAATTGGATAATTAACATTAACAATATCATACTTAACAATGTCATATTTAATTTTCCATTAAAATCAAACACAGTGATGAAAATTTTTAATTAAAAATTAATCTATTTGGTTGAGGATATATCTATTTACTTGGAAAATTTTATGTTTTCCTGGAAAGTTCAACTATTTGGCTTTAAATGCAAGTTTTTTGTGGTAATGTATCCTTGTTTTTTCACATTTAACTATTTAATTTGCGAATTCATCATAATTCATAATTCTTAATTCTCATAATTCTCTGCAAGCCATTGATTGACTCTGCCTTAACAACCATATAATATGCAAACGCTAACTCACGTACCTTCAGGAGCCATCGCATGACTCCGTACTGTTCCGTGAATTCCCAAGGATTAATTCTATCTGTCTTATCAAACTTTTTTTTGGCTTAACAAATTAACAGCAAACTTTTTTATTTACTTTGATTCTTTTTTTTCTCTCATCTGCCTCAAGAAAGAAATTGAAAACCAAATTTTACTCAGGGTCAACTTAATAAAAATTTTTAAAATATGGAAGATACCGCCTTCAATTCCAAAACAAATTAAATTACCATGTTCTAGGTACGAAATCTTCCTACAGCAATTCAGAAATAAATTGAAAACAAAAATTCCATGTTTGGGTGTAAAAACCAATTGAACACCAAAATTTTCTCCCTTCTATTTAAATAAAAATTTCCAAAATAAAAAATATTTTTTTTGCGATTTATAAAGGAATCCAAAATTAAAAATTCCTGCTTCACATCTGAAAAAATGTCTGAAATAAAAACACCGGACTCTCTACAATTTAATGAAAATGTTAAAAGGTTAAATCAATATAAAATAAATTTAAGAAAATTTAATTTTGTAAATAAAAAATATTTTGGAATCAAATTCAATAAAATTTAAATAATTTTATCTAGTATCTTATTTGTAATATCTAAAAACATTAAAAATGAAGGCTTCTATTTTTGTTAATTCAGCAGCTAAAAAGATGGAAAAATTCATGAGTTTAATTTTCTTAATATTATTTCCAATACTTCAAATCCATAATGATTCTGATGCTATAATTTTGTAGTTATATATATACATAAATTAGATTTTTTTCAGGCTTCATGGTTTTATTTTCATAATTTTAATTATCTGAAAAAATGAAACAAATATTGAGAGATTTATACTTCCCAGAATAAAATTCTCCTGCTCGTAGTAAGAGAAGAGTTCCGATTGCCCAATAAAATACAAATATCTCTCAAGGACGAGGATCATATTTATCAAATTTATGAGATAAAAATTATTGCCTAAATTACATCAGGTAAAAAAATATCGGAATAAGTATTCACAGAATTATTCATTACCAACTTACTCAGATTTCCTCAGTTTAAACAAAAAATTAGGATGCTTTTTTCACTGTTCTTATCATTGGCGATTATCCTTAATTTTATTGGTAAATATAATATATTATAATACAGACACACCCTTACTCACAAGCACAAAAAACACACACACATGTATATATATATATATATATATATATATATATATATTTTATCTGTATTTTAACAATTTTTTTTTAGGTTTCAGCGAATTGCAATTTGTTCGCCCTAATCCGAATTATCTCTTATTTAAATCCAAGAATAATCAATAGTATTCCTATTTTCCCAAAGTCGACTTGATATATCTATTATAATAATAAAACTCGGCGAATACCCCGATATAAAGTCTTATTTTGAAATATTTTCAAATATTTTCTTAAAAATAAATTTTCTATATCAAGAATCATAGAAGCTTTCAACAATCTAAATCTTGTTTTAAATAATTAAAAATCTTTTCTGGTTTCTTATTTTATTCAATTTTCGAAATGAAACATTTGTTAAAAATTTTATTGTTTACTCTTCAACCGAGAAATACTTTTTTTATTTTCGCACTAATTTAATGATTGTGAATTCATCCATGTGAATTCTTCTTTGAGAAAGCTCCTCAGCTTTAGCTAATCATATTTTGTTTAGTCCGGATAGCTTCTGTCTCTTATTTTTTTGTCTACATTCTGTGTTTCTTCCAAAAATTTAATTGTTTGAAAAATATATTTTTTATATTAAACTAAAAACTACGCGTTCTATTGAAAAATTATTTATTACAAATTTGTTGCTCTTTTTTGGATGATCGACTTTATTCTATTCGTTTGGTTTATAGCTTGTGTAGTTTGTCCAAAAATTTAATTTAATTATCTATGATTAAAACCAAAACTGCGCGGTTCATCAAAAAATAATTAATAAAAATTTTTATTTATTTTTTTGTTGAACAACTGGTGTATAAATATTTTTTCCGTAGCTTTTTCCTTTGTACAAGAATTTATTTTATTTATTTTTAATGTTTTTTACGAATAAAAGAAAAATTTCATAACCCTTAAAGAAGTGATCCATTTAAACTCTAAACTCTAATTTAAACTCTAAAAATTAATAAAAAATTTCTCTGGTACATTTATTTGACTGTTTTGCTTTAAAAAAGTTATTCATATTTAGTTAAAAAAAAAACATTTTTTTTAATGGGATGCAAAAGAGAAAATTAAAATTTTTTTTAATTTTATAAAATTGCTTATTCTTAATCAATAATTACTGCTTTCAAATATTAATTCAGTAACAAATATAAATATAAATTATTGTTATCGAAAAACTTACTGAAATTATGTAATTCTTATTCTCACAAAGGATAGCTTATATCTATAAATTTTAACTATAATTGAATTCTTTTAGGAAAGTACATTAAAGTTAATATGCCTAATTATGGTTAAATTTCAAAAGGAGAAAGATTTACAAAAATTACAGTGATATAAAATTTTAGAAATATAATTTATTCAGAAAGACTTTCATACAAAAAAAAGCCTTAAAAATTTGAATAAGAAATTTTCCTGGATATTTATTTAATTTTATGTCATTTAAGGGCATGTGACGAGAGGGTAAGATGACCAAACATGCTCCTCAATTTATCTTTCCCAACGTACATCTAAACGAAATGAGATATCGTCTTTAAAATTTGGAAATTTGAAAAAGTACCGAACGTGCTGTGGAACACTGCAAGGAATTTTCAGTGTTGTAAAAAGGGCTCGTTATGAGGTTTATATTTATCATAGTGCGGCAAAACAAAAAAATCGCTCACGAAAATTATACACAAATAATAGCGAACATAGATTCATATAAACGAATTTAGTATGACATACGTATCAGCTGTTTCAGAGCAGCACTAGCGCAGCGAGTAGACCGCTTCGAACTTCTACGGGTCTGTAGGTAATACAGAGTCCATATTTACCGACAGAGAAAGATAGAAGTCAAAATTTTGCCGTGAAGCTTAAATGCGTCAGTGAACATGTCGTATTTTCATAAATAAACTTTTTCGTTCCCTAACTCTGTGCTCTAGCACACACGGTCCTTTAATATTGATTAATATTTTCAGAAAATGTGTTCCGCGTTATTTGAACTTTTATTACATTCTCATCAGAGAGGGTATTATATTTGTGTAAAATTTTACCCCCCCCCCCTCCACCCACCACCGTTTTGGTCAATTGTCCACGTTTTGAGACCCGCTGAATCCGAAAAACAGGTTTTCACGAACGTGTGTCTGTCAGTCTGTCTGTCTGTCCGTTCGTTTGTCTGTGGTTTTCTAGTTTTTTAGCACGTTAAATTTCGAAAAAATTTACAGATTGGATTGGCCTTTGGTATACTCTTTTAGTGTCCGGAACTAAAGGACAAGTTCGTTAGCCAGCCATTTTGTATAAAGCCTCAAAAAGTGAGCGCATTTTGAAAATTTCTGAGGCCAATTTTTTCTAGATTCAAAAAATCTCTCTATACTATTATTCTTAGTAATTGAAAAATCGAACATTTTTTCTTAAGACTTCTTTTCGATAAAACGAAAATTACCAGAGTGATAGAATTTTCAAAGTACAGAAAATTAAACGAAAATTTTAAGCTTAATAACGCACGGTATGAAAAAAAGTCAAGAGGAAAAAAACGTGCTTTTTGAAAGCCATACAGGATTATTAGAACAACTTTTTGAATTTTCTCGAAAATTAGAAAGTTTCAATTTTAGCGGCACAAAAAATAATAAAAAATAAAAATTCAATTTTGCGGTCAAACAGATTGGATTGTTCTTTGATATACTCTTTGAGTGGCTTAAAATGAAGGTCAAGTTCGTTAGCCAGCCATTTTGGATAAAAATTAAAAAAATAGCGCTTTTTTTAAATTTTAGAGACAACTTTTTTTCAAAATTCAAAAATTCTCTGTGTGGTAGTTCGTAGTACTTAAAAATTGGAAAATTTTTTCATAATTACTTTTTGTGATAAGAAAAAATTACTAGAGTTATAGCACTTAGAAGATTAAAAAAAAAACTAAAATGACAATTTTAAGCTAAGTAACGCACGATATGGAAAAAAGTCAAGAGGAAAAAAACGTTGCTTTTCGAATTCCCTGCAAAGCTATAATAACGACTTTTTAAATTTTCTCGAAAAACTGAAAATTCAAATTTTGACGGCACAAAAAATAATGAAAAATCAAAAATTCCATTTTGCAGTCAAACTATGCAAGATGCGAAGAAAGATGAAGAGACAAAA
>JAWWLR010000054.1:77626613-77636761 GCA_035041075.1 Acraspis erinacei | reverse complement strand
AGACAGACACCATCGTGTCTGTCTGCTGTCTCGGTGTTTGTGGATTCCGGGGTCTCTAATCTTAAACATTTAAAGAAATACGCGATAGTTATTTTTGACATAAAACTAACACTTTCTCCTTATTATAAGACTGCGTATTGTTTGTCTTGTAATGTAACTTTTCGCTTGTTTTTTGGATTTTGAAAACAATTTTCTCGGACAATTTTCTTTTTATCGAAAAATATATAAATAAATTATTAAAGATTCCGGGTACTACAAATAGCCGTACATAAAATGTTCTCACAAAATTTTGAAAATGCTCAAACTTTTGGAGATTTTATTTAAAATAGCTGGCTGAAGAAGTCTGTCTTTCTTTTCACAGCCTCATAAAGTATGTCCAATTTCTGGTTTCGGAAAAATTAAGGTTTTAAGTCTTACACATAACTCAATTTGGTGGTCTTTCAGAAATGGCTGCAAGTGTAGCTAGCACATCACCAGAGATAGATATGAGATTTAAGCTATGTTGACTAAATAAACATAAAAACTTCCTGAAATTATTTTTAAAAAAATTGGTTTTAATAACCAAAACACATTTTTTTGTTGAAAAATGCATCTTTTGGTCTCGAGAATTCCACAGTTCAAATTGTGTGGTGAAAAAATTACCTTCTGTGTCGAAAATTCACATCTTTAGCTGAAAAAAATATATTTTTGAGATTAAAATTTATATAATTGATTTTTTGGTGAATAGAATTAAAATTTTATTTTTTGGTTATACAGCTTGAACAATTAATAAATATCCACTAATAAAATATAGTAATGGACACTTCTTCAACTATTTTCTAAAAAATGTATCTGCTTTGTTAAAAAATCGTATCGTTTCATTAAATATTAATACCGTTGGTTGAAAATCTAAATATTTTAATAAAAGTTGTTCGTGTTTTGTAGGAAATAAATATGATTGTGTCAAAATACAACTATTTCAATAACCGCCATTTTATCATTGTCAAGAATTCAAATATCTTTTGGAATTTTTTTTCGGTTATGGATTAAAAATTAAAGCACATTTTTGTTGAAATATCAATTGTGAAAATTTTTGGTGGAAAATAAAACTATTTAGATAGAAAATTCAAGTCTTTGGTTTTTTTGTTGGTAAAAGTTCATTTTTTAAATAAAAATTTTACTATCTGGTTTCAAATTTCAGTTTTTAATTGAGAATGTACTTTTTTGTTAAAAATTCATATTTCTGTTGAAATTCTCCAAGAAATTACACATTTTGAATGAAACTTTTTTTCAGTTATTAAATGCAAAATCTTCTTTGGTGAAATTTAAGCACTGGCCGAAAATTGGTAGTATTAATTTGAAACTTCATCTCTTTTGGTAGAAATTTGATTTCTTTCGTTTAAACAGGCAACTGTATTGTTGAAAATAAAGCTGGTTCCATTAGTCCCAGTTTAAAAATAACATTCTTTTGAGATAAACTCGTTTAAAGTTTTACGAGCACTTAAATCCTGGAAACTTTTTTTAAATCTCCAATCTATGATACCTCCACCATATATAGTATCAACTGCATATTGCTTTTCTGACCCTAAAGGATAGTTAGTCCATTCTTTTCCAAAATCTTAGAGTGGTGTTTCCCGTATTTCCCATGAATAAACAATATAATTTATCTAGAAAAATAACTTATAGGATTGTTTCAGCACTTAAGGAACATAGGGGTATTCCAAGGTTCAGTTATGCACGAAAGCAAATGAATATACCTTTAGCATGATTTTTACAACTTTTGTTATGATAAGTTTAATAATTAAAACAAATATCTGATAAGAACAAGCTTGAGACGTAGGCAACTGATGTGATAAGGAATACGGTATACATTATAATCTGTGGAAAAAACTAGAATAATCATTAGTTACCTTGTGAAAGAAATTCTCCATTAAGGCAGAATTAATTTTTTCTCAGTTAGAAACAATGAGAATCCCTTCCACTTTTTGGCTAGCAGTGACAGTTATTCTTTGTTTTATTGGTAAGTAAAATAACATGATATTATGCCAAACTATCAAATTTAATGATTCTCATTTTTGAATTATCTTATACGTTAATTATCGTTAATACGTTATCTTATACGTTAATACATTAATTATCTTATCGTATATGCCATAATACACCTATATTCGTGCAATTCTGGAGAAACCTGAATCTATGTGTTGTAAAAAATGGAATTCACTATAATTCTCAATTTATAACGAATATGTACGAATTGAAATAATTAATCATATTCTCTATATTTTATTTTCTAATCTAAGATATTTTTTAGGACTGGCAGTAGAAACTTCAAATAAAGTCTTTTCTGTTGTTTAATATTTGTCTCCAGCATGATCTCATATTCCAATATTTACCTGTTATCACATTTTAATACATGCCCCGCAAAAAGAATAATTTCAAAAAGTGAAAGAATCTATTCGTCCCCAGCTATCATAACATTCGTCAAGGCACAGCCCCTATCCTTTTGCCTGTCCCTTAGACTCTACCCCTCCTTATTTATTATTTTATCCTCTGGTTCCTTTTCGAAAATCACCTGACCTGTGAAGAGCCCCTCTCCAATCCGAGGCTCAAATTCCCCTCCTCTCAGTACCATCAAACCCTCCTTTAGTTCGCCTAACAAGTCTTCCATATTATCTTTAAACGCTTTCCCCGGCATGAACTTCTTTCTATAATCCCTTCCTGACCCCCATTGTAACTCCCCGAAAAGCCATTGCATTCTTCTTCACTCTGAACCCATTATCTTTTACTTTTATTTTAAGAATAAAAAAACTTCGTCTTTCTGCTTTTAATCATCTCCCCCATGGCCCTGTCGTTCAACAGTCGCTGCACCTCCTTTTACTTCCGCGTCAAATCGTGATTTATGAAAACACCCTTCATTTTTTATATTTGCCGCTCTTTAGCTTTTACCCTTTTTGCACAATGTTATTTCTCCTGCGTGCCTTCTCTTCTCTCTCCATGCTCAACTCTACCGCTCTTATCCCCTTCCTAGCCACCACCTCCTACTTTTTGATTCTACGTCCTCCCACTTTCTTTTTTATCATGTGCTTTCCCCTCTCCCAAATTCCTTTCTGCTCACCCCCATGGCCAGCTTGCCCTCCACATTATCAACCCTGTTTTTATACATTCCTCACAGACAAAAATCTGCATTTGCATCTATTTCACTTTAACTTCTTTTGCCTTTGTAACCAACACCATTGTTTTCTACTCCATCTGAATTCTACCTCAGTTTTTACGTCTCCTTTTCCCATTTCTCATTTCTAACCCACAAGTACTTTCTCATACCAACAATCTGATACTAGCCCTGTCGAGCACTCTCGCTGACCCTCTCCCACGTTACCACGTCCCACTCTACCGTCAGTAACTGGTTAATCTTTATGCAGCCCCTGAAGACACCTCTGTCTCTCCCGGTACCTCTCTCAACATTTCAAGAACTACCAACTCACCTGATACTGCAATCACGCCTTCAACACATATTCTTTAAAACATCTCGCCAACTGTCAGCGAAAACGTTCTCACTACTGCACAAAGGGACAAAAAAGTACCTTTTTTCAAATAAACGTTTTTAAATTTTGAAAAGATGTGAGTGATTAAATTTGTTTTAATTGTTTAAAAACTTTTTATTTAACAAAAAAGTTGATTAACCAAATTTTCTTAACTTTTCGCAAGTGCCATTTTTTTAAGTCATTCAGATTGATCAAATCATATCTTAAAACAGTGTTGCAACTTTTTTGGAATAATTTTCAGTTGGGCAGAAGGATGAAGACAAAATTTTTATTCTGTTATAAGCAAATTAATCAAGATTTTGTAGGATTAGCAATGAAATTCCTAAATAATTTTTTTTTAATTTTATTGAAATAAATAAATTTTGTGTTAAATGTAAGACAAATTATTATCTTATTTCTATTAATTAAGAATAGATCATGTTTGGTAAGATTTTAAAGAATTTTGATGAACCGATTCACAGTTTGACGATTTTTTAATCATACGGCTCGATTTTTCTTCACGGAATCATTCAAGGACGTATTTCCGTTCACTCTCTGCAATGATGCTTTGCAAATCAACAACAATTCTGCTGCCCAAAATAAAAACCTAGTAAGTGACATTTGTCGTAAAGACTATTTTTCGATAAATGCGCTTGAGAAAATAACCTCTATGGCAAAAGTCACTTACTAGGTTTTTCCATTGGACAGCAGAATTATTCATTCATCGGAAAGATATACCTAGTTGATTCCGTAAACAAAAATTGAACCTATTCATTAAAAAGTCGCGAAACTCTTAACTTTTCAATAAAAATTGTTTAAACAATTACGAAAAACCAGCTATTCTTAATTAATGGTGATAGAATATAATAATTCCATACAATAATATCACACAGATTGTATAAAACATCTATTAATTTCAATTAGCTAAACATTGCTAATTTCACAAATTGTCTTTTCTCTATTAGTTTGCATATAACACAATAACAATTTTTTCCTATTTATTCTAACCAAGTGGAAATTATTCCCATATAGTTTTAACACTATTTAGAGATCTTCCTTGATCATACTAAATTCCTTCAAAGAAATGGCACTTGGGAAAGTCTAAGAAAATGGTTTTTTTTCTGACTTAGTCTTAAACAAGAAATTTGTAAACAATTTTTAAAAATTTATCATATAAATCGTTTCAAAACTTAAAAAGTTTGTATTTAAAAAAAGTTTAAATCGGATGAATAGTTTAGGCTAAAAATGGATTTGTCCGCGGGTCCTTTTTTACTTCTACTGTTTACCCCCACTAAAATCTCAGTCCTATGTCAACCGTACATAACTACAAAGCAGTTCTAACAAAGCATTCATGTTATGCACTCTGAATTGTTCTTTTAGGATAAAAGTACTACAATTTTTTACCATAGGCCCATGTCCTGACACCCAACTTTCAAAAATACCTACAAATCATGTCCATGATAAATATATATTAATTGGTTTCTTAGTTTGACATTTTTATATTCTTTTGGGTTGAGTTTAATTCAAAGTTTTTTTGGCAGTTCAAAATTTTATCGGTTTTCGAAATTCCCAATGTATAAAATGGTCTACTTATATCCAATTACCAAAAAAAAGTTTTAAAAATCGCAACTACTTTAACACAAGAAATTATTTTGTGAAAAATTTCATTTTTATATTTTGAGATAGAATATAGGAAATGAAATAATAAGGAATACAGAATTTCCAAGTTGGTGACTCTTTAGAATTTAATGGACTTCAAGTTGAAAAATAGGAAAGTTAACAAATCGACAGAAATTTAGGGCAAAATAAATTTGTAAAGAAAAAGTGTACATTTCCTTAGAATGTTTCTAAAGAAAAAGCGATTGGTAATAAGAATTTAATCCGCGGATTCGACAAAAATTGTAAGTCACGAAAATAACAATTTGAAACAAACTAGCAATGTCTTATAATTGTAATTTATAGATGGCTCGTAATTCATATTTTAAACTGTCGCATGTAGGTTGGAGGTTTAAGAAAATTTACCATTTTTGATTGCCCTACTCTTCTGTCTGTTCAGAAATTTTAACATATTTTCCGCAATCAGCAATCTGTCTCTCCTCACAGACTTAAAAATAATCTAATCATCTCTTTCTTATTGCAGAATTGAGTTTCGAATCTTCTCCCGGTAACAAACCTGTGGCCCAAAATTATCCTCCTGAAAGACCTACTGCATCTGGGTGCTCCAGGTCTAGGTCAAAGTCTCCACCTGCCGTATACACCCTTGGTCGCGGTTCGTTAGTTCCGCCTACCAGGCTTCCTTCTTCTGATTATCGTGGATATGCACTTGATAAGATAGAATTTATTCGGCTTACTTCCCTGAAATATCCGAACCGGGTATTTGAATTGCGAAGATACACTTTTCCTGCCAATGTGAAATTGAGATTGAGAATAGGAGATACGATCGTGCCTATGCCATCCGAAGAACAAATTGTTCTGTCGACAGAGGATGGAGACGTCTTCGCAGTATTAGAGAGTACAACTACTTTTGCTGGCATGTACCGGTCACTGAAAAAAGTTAGAAGACGTGCGAAAATTAACATCCAAAGTCGCAATATCACTATTCTGACCCCACAGGAAGTCAAAGAAACTCCAGTTGGATACTCCAACCCAGTCGCCAGCCGTTTTAATATACAACTGTTTAAACTAGGTGTAAACCGCAATACTTCACGTACCTAATTCGATTCTTGAAAATATGAAATTAAATTATAACATTGATTGTTATCCAAAGTTTTTTGATGGTAAGTAATGCCACATCGTTTAACTGAATCAGTTTACAACAATAAAGGAAGGTTGTTTTCAACTGTATTAAACTACGCCTTCATGCATTATTTTATAATTCATTCATTGTATAATTTTTTTATCAGTTTGTCTTAATACGTTTTCGTAAGAATATAGGATACTATCCTATTACTGCCTGATGATTTTTAGGTATAGGTGCTTCCATAGACCCTCCAAGCCAATTTCCATTGTTAACCGCCTAACTGGAAGCTCCTAGTTGTATTCAGAGCAATAATTAATTCGGCATATCGAGAATTTTCTCTAAGAAACAAAGAGGTGCAATGAACATTAAGAAAGAAGATAGCACCTTTCCTATTTCTCTTCTTGCAGCGTAACTTGAGCACCTGATAGGAGCTTTAGGTCCTATCTATACAACTTTTCTACAGTTTGAGGAGAGCATTTTAAGCCGAATAATTCCGAGATGCACAATAATGGGCTAACTGACGTACTGCGGAAAAGTGTGTCTTTTCAATACCAAAGGTGAACTTAAGAGGCTGGTAAATTGGAAAAGACATCCAAAAACGAGCTAAATATCTGGGACTCATCCTAGATAGAAAGCTTTTATGCAACGAGCACCTGGAAAAAAAGATAAAAACGCTATTAGGAACGCTACTGTTTTGTCGGAGAACGATAGGGAAAAGCTGGTTCTTGTAGCTGGAGACACTTAATTGGATCTACACAGGGAACCTGCGACCCACACTAGCCCCCATGACACACGGTGGGAAAAAAAATTACCCGTGGGCAAATAAATTTTTAGCCTATACTATTCCTCCGATTCAAACTTCTTTTTTTAATAGACGATTTTTGAATTTTGAAAAGATCATTTACAGTGCCTGTGATTGGCCAGAGCGTCCCACCATGGATACATGACGCACCTGATTGGCGAATCAAGTCTTATTTAAAAAATCCGGGAGGACGGAAAGCCAGATCGGATTGGTATTATAACCGTTGACCCTAGTGATGCTATTAGGGTGCTTTAAGATTTTGATTGCTTCTCTATGTTTTATTGAAGAAATGATGTGCGTTTTTGCGATAACGCTTGTTTCATCAAATAAAATGTTATGTGCTGTTTCGATAGGATATTCAGCTAGTGCTAACTGCTGCTAACAGCTATTTTATGTACTCCTGGCTAACTAAGGGATACTTTTTTGTCTTTAGAGTTGTCTAGAAGTTGTCCTATTTTCGCAGGTGGTTTAGATATGGTTTGGATGTTGTGTTTCTTGCGAATTCTTCCTGTTTGCTCTGTGACATCTTGGATGTAAGGTAGGATGGTGGTCATTTCTCTCTCTCTCTTTCTTCATTAGGTTGTTTGAATTGTTTGAATTGTCCGTCTAAGAAGGGCAACCTTCCGATTTTTTCAATTTCCATGGTGAACTGGATATTATGATAAAAGTGATTTATGAAATCGAAAAACTTATTTAGTTCATTTAGTCTATGTCGCCAAATGACAAAAGTTTCGTCTACGTAACGGAACCTAAATTCCGGTTTAAGCTTGGATTGATTGAAGATTTTTGTTTCTAGATGTTCCATAAAGATGTTGCCTATTACAGGTGAGATTGGAGATTCCATTGCTGCTCCTGAGTTTGTCCAATCAGGAGCATCCTGTATCCATGTTGGGTCCTTCTAGTCAATCACACGCACCGTAGAGAGTATACATAAGAACAACCTAATCTGATACCTCAGTTTCAGGTCATCCCTGAAAAGTGAGCTGCAATGTTCACGAAACGTCGGAAAATTTTTGTACCCGACTGAAAACCGAACTATCTCTGTTATCCAGTTGAAAATTATTTTTTTCAGATTGTTTTCCCTAGAGCCATTTCTCTTAAGAGATTCAGGTTGATCAAAGATCATCTGTTATTGAAGATTCTCAACTTTATCGATATTGTGGAATATCTGCCTTCATGGTTGTGGAGGGTTATTTACTGTTTGGAAAGTATCATCTGCTTATGATATAATAGATTAACTTAAAACACGATACGTCATTTTAAAGAAAGTATTGTCCAAAAAAACAGGGTAGAAAAATCGCCCTTTTGTCAATTCCCTAACTGTGGTAAATATTAATTAAGATCGTTTCAAATATATATCTTTATTGAATTTCGCTGTCTGTTAATAAAGAAGATAGGACGAGATTATACTATAAATATTGGAGGTGAAGGTAACAATTAAAAGTAATATATTTCTTCAAATGCCAATCGACAAACAATTCATCGTTGGTATTCATATTCAATAAACAAAAATGTTATCATTGTATCAAAACTAAGTATCTTTCAATTACAAGTGCAGGATGGTTTTATCTCAATTTACTAAAAAATTGAATTCTTTCAAAAAAACAGAAGCTCCAGGCCCAAAATTAATATCTAATAAATTTATTTAAAAACCATTCATTTCTTCATGATAGCCATTTTTGTAAGAGAATAAGATTCTTTTTAAGTTTATATGAGTCAAACAAAGTTCTTTTCGCTTGAAATTCAGTTAATCCCATTAGAATTATGTCAACATTTGTTTTTTTCTTAAAATTATTAATGAAATGAACACATATCACGAGGACAAACTCGAGGCGTAGGAAAGGAATTACGTAACAATTATAACCTATATGAAAAACCTATAATAAATCACGAGCATACTCAGTTAGACTGCCAATCGAAATCTTCATTAATATTAGGATCAAGTCTTCTTTAGTTGAAAAAAATGACAATCCTTCCCGCTCTGGTCCTCTCTTTGGCGTTCATTCTCCATTCTTTTCGTAAATATAATAATATAATAATATACTGCTATAAAATATACTGCTTTTACATCAATATTTTTAAGGCTTCCGCAAATAATAATTTATCTGCGGTGATCCGGATTCTATACTTATTTCATGAAGTCATCTTATCTGGAAATACTTGACATTATTGTGAGAGTGATTGTCAGTAACAGTTTTGGTTAAGCAAATCATTTGTTTGCCCTAAAATTGCTATACATTTTCGAGAAAGAGATTTTAAGTTGATATTTATATATAAAATAATTGCTATTACTTATTTGTTTTTTTCATTTAAAAGATCACAACATTTAAAAAAGCTATTTATTGATCTATTGTGCCAGATCCATTTCTTGGCTAGCACAGGCTGAAAGATACGTAAATCCTTCAATTAATTCCCTCCTACCATTAAAAAAATTATCTTTGGATTGACAAAAGCCGCTTTTTCTAAAAACAAAATTTAAACACATTTCATTTATGCATTGCAGCTGCTGATGAAATGAAAACATATAATTAAATATGTATCATTTCCCACAATATCTGAAGTATCTTAATTTAATCAGAGGTATTTAAACTTAAAAGAAAGCTACTTTAAATCTGCCGATACAGCTATTTTTTATAATAATTGATTATTGCTAGTATTTAGGAAAGTAATGATTGAAAATGCTTCAATAACTTGAAGCAGTTTTAGTGGAACACATTTCTTCCTGGGCCCCAGTGCCAAAGCTTTTAATTAATTAATTAAATTTTTTCACAAGATTAACACATTTTGTATTGCAACAAATATAATTAATTCTTTGTTGCTTATAAGAATATCTGTATTAATTCAGATGATGAATGAAAATCCGGAATTGGAAAACTACAAATTCAAAACTTTTTCAGAAAAATTGATCATGACAGTTATAATTGATAATATTTTATAGAAATTATGACAGCCCAAAACTCTAAGAATAAATTATAGTATTTCCAAATAAGAAAAAATTGTTTTGAACCAAAACTAGGATCTTTTGAATGCATGATAATTCCGGGATACTTCGAATTGAATAATAACAATTGTTTATTGATAATTTTAAATAATCAGATCATAATGG
>JAWWLR010000054.1:77579223-77592381 GCA_035041075.1 Acraspis erinacei | reverse complement strand
GCACTCCCCCCACTTCCTTTACTCCCCGCTCACTTTATGTAATTTCTCCTACTTTGCCTCTTCTTAATTCGCCTCATTTCGGCTACTCCCCTGTCACGATTTATCCACTTTCTTTCTCCTTATTCCCCTGATTACCCTACTCCTCCACCAATAATTTTTCTTCAATAACCCTCATTTCACCTCATGGGAAAAAGTACGATGGACGGACAGACGGACAGACACCCAAATAAAACTATCAGGATTTCTGTCCGGGCTACAAAACCATCATAAATGTTCTTCTTTTTGGATTTAGAAAAAATACAATACCAACAATTTACCAATTTTAATTGAATAACAATGTTTAAAATGAAAAATGTCCGTCCATCTAGTCAGAAAAAAATTATTTTACTTTCGTCATAACCAAAATTTTTAAATTAAAAAGTTTATCTCGTTCCTACTCAAAGCAGATATTAATAAAACTGTATTGTTGTCAATATCCTTATTGTTCGCGCCACAGAATGAATATTACTTTTATTGACTCCGTTCCGATTCTCTTTTCTATTAATAAACATTTGTGAATATTCTTCATAATAAATGTTGTATATCAGGATCTCCTAATATATCTTCCTAATATTTTTCTATCGCATTATAATTTCGAAACTTTTTTTTTTTATTTTCGAAGAGATCAAAAAATTATGGGAAAAACTTAGCTTGGAGGATAAAAAAAACTAGAAGCTCTGAATAATTTCGAAAAAATTTGAGATTATTTTTTTTAACAACAAAATTTTAATGAAATACAATTTGCTAATCTTTCAGGATTTAAACATTTTGCAGGTAAACTTAATTTTTTCGGGCGTACTGAGAATGAAAGCAATATTTTGAAGATTCATAAGAAGATTTCAAACGCATTTTAAATTGTTTTCTACCTACAGAAAAATTCTGTAGGTTCCTAGTAAAAATTAAAACGATTTTTTATTTCGTAAAATGAATATTAAGAGGATATTAAAAAGGATTAAAAAAAATTAAAACAGAAGAATCTGGCAAATTTTGATAAAATTGATTTAATTTAGCTGCATTGAAATAAACTTCAGGAAAATTATAATGATTTCAGAATTTTTAGAAGGTTTAACAGTTTTCAAGAGATTTAAAAAAAGTTCTCTTAAGATGTGTGGGAAAATTTTCTAGGAATTTACAGTTTTAAAAGTAAACATGAAGAGAAATTTTCAAAAAATTTCAAAAAATTTCAAAAATTTCAAAGTATTTCCTTAAATTTCGAAAAAAGTAAGACTTTACAGCAACATGCGTCAATTTAAAAAGTATAAAAAAGTCAATTACATTAAAAATCTATTTAGAAGATTTGAAGAGATATAAAAGGAATCTTAAACAATACAAAATTTTTTTAAATGCACTTTTTTTTTGAAGCATTTAAGAGGTTCTGAATATATTTATAATTTTTTAAACTTGAAGCATTTCTGAAAATTTACCGAATAATTTTTTATTTCTTTCCAATTTCTAAAATTCCTAAATATATTTTAAAAAGTATCCAATGTTTCTAAATGCGTTAAAGAATCCTGTGATTTTTTTCTAATTTTCTAGATTGTTTGTACACATCTGAAATTTTCAAAAATCCGTTATAACTTTCTTAAAATTCCTTAGAAAATTTAGAAGATTTCGACTAAATTTTGTTTAAAGTTTTGAATGATTTTAAAAAATTTCAAAAATTCGAGTCAACCAAAAATTTTTTAGGAATATAAGAGGGATTGAACTTTTTTTCCAAACTTTAAAAATTTCTGAACATCTTTTAAAATGGCTTGAATTTTTCCTAATATTTGGTAAAATCGTGCTAAATAATTTTTTCTTTAAAAGTGATTTAACAAGCATTCATTATTGCATCAGAATATTGTTTCATTTACTTATACACAACGGCTAATCTTGAAAGACCTTTTTTATTTAGAAAAAGTCAATTAATTTTTTAAACATAATACAAAAAATATCACTTAACTGTGGTTAACTTATTAAAAATAAAATAAATGTGACATTAAATGAAAAACATTCAAAGTGCTTTAGAACCTTTTTCTCCAAATGTTTTTTTAAGAGACGGTATTAACTGACGGGTTAATAACTCCTGCAATCTCTTGTAGACTCTGCAATCTTATGCAATCTTCAATTACATTTCGTACCATTTTTTTCAGATTCTAGAAAAATTATTATAGACAACCGTTATAAGAAAATCAGTATAGAGGAAAAAAATTTTAATGTTGAAATAGTTGATGCACAAAATAGAAAAGGTACAAACAAATTATTTATTTATTTATTTAGCCCAAAATTTTTATTATTTTTAAGGAATTTCAGGTTTAAGGATTAAGTTGAATTTATTAATTAATTCAACTATTAATTATCAATAAATAAATAATTGCCCAAAGTTAAAAATACTGAATTGAAAAGTGCCTAAAAAGTAAGATTCTCAAATAATATAATTCCCGAATTATAAAATTCAGTAATTGGAAAATTCCCGAATTATAAAATTCATGACAGCTTATAATATTACCTAATTCGAAAATTTCAGAATAATAAAATTTTTGAGAGAAAATTACCGAATTATAAAATACCCGAATCCCAAAATTCCCGAATTTAAACAATCACATTTTTTATAGATATGCTTGATTGATTACAAATACAATAATGAAATTTTATTTTTTTTAAAATTATTTTTAATATTTAAAACTTCGAAAATTATTTTTTGAATTTAAAATAACAATAATTTTAAATACAATATTTTTGGTTGACGAATTTTTTAAAAATCTGCATAGTGTTTAAAAAATAAAAAAGCGTTCGGAAAAATCGAATTTTTAATATTTTTTCTTCGAAAATTCTTATAGGGTATGGGAAACACAGTGGTTGATTTTTTTGTGTTCCAGGAGCAAATATATGTAAATTTAAAATTCGATTTCTGCCAACGCCTTTTGTAATTCTTTAAATACTATGCACATTTAAAAAATGCTTAATGCTTAATGCTTAATTTCATTAAAAATTATAATTATTTTAAATTCCAAACTAATTGTAGAAATCTTAAACATTACATATAATTTTTCAAACATTTTCAATTTACAATTGGGGAATTTTCATATTCGGATATTTCCTAATTCACCAATTTTCCGTCGCCAATTTTATTATTCGGAAATTTTTTAATTCGGTAATATTATTAACTGCCGGGAATTTTATCATTCTGGAAGTTCCCAATGTCGGGAATTTCATTATACGAGAATCTAATTATTCGGGAATTTTCCAATTCGGTATTTTTATGTTTCGGAAATTTTATTATTCATGAATATTAACATTCGGGAATTTTCTAATTAGGTAATTTTGTTTTTGGCAATTTTATTATTCGCGAATTTTATTATTTTGGATTTTTATTTTCGGGATTTTTGAGTCGTTCTCAGACTGGAAAAAAATTTTTCAAATGTTGATAAACTTAAAAATATTGCCTAATGCATAAAAATATCAGAAGAAATTTTTTCAATAGTTATTACAATCCTAATTTTCCTATAATTTGTTTCCATATAACAAATTTCTATCATGCATTTCCTATAATTCATGGAATATTTTCAAATCTCATGCAACATTTTACAATCTTTCGTGATCCGATTCAATCTTGCTATCTTGCAATCTAGTGTACACCAAAAATCCGAGTTATTGTCAAATGTATTTATAAATTTTCTTATAATTTTTAAATTCTGATGCAATTTCTGATTGTATTATGACAAATCACAAATGTAGAATACAATCAAAACTAAATATTCTAAAAAATTATCTTCGATGGATATTACTTTTTACGTAACTTCCGGATTATTTAGTAGAAAGAATAATTTTTAAAAAAATTTTAAAATTTGAGTGCAGAATTCCTGTAAATAAAAAAAAATAATCCAACGACAAATTTGGACAATCACCATAACATTTTCTATGGAAATTTGTAAAAGATACAACATTCTTCCTGAAAGTGAAAGAAAAGAAATTTATTTTTTGAACAAAAATAAAAAAGAGGAAAGGAAAATGAGAAGGCAAACAAATACCCTTGTTTTTTATGCCTTTCGTCTTTTTATTTTTATTAATATTCAATCACAATAAAAAAAATTTGTAAAAAAAGATTAATAACGTTTCGGTACTCTTATTAAGGATACAAAAATTAAAAAATACAAAAATTAAAAATATTGGAGCATCGTCCTTTCGTTGCTGTTCCTGCCTGCTCGAAAATTTATTTTTATTTTTTTATGTTCTTTTTTGCCTTTATAAGAGTGCCATACACACTTTACAGCGATCTCTGACTATTTTTTTTAATTAAAAAAAATAGGGAATCTTTTTCTCATTAAGAGAAAGAAATTTCAGATTTCGGATTCTAGAAAATTAATAACTAAGGATTTCATTAGGCGCCATATTGGCGCATACATTTAAAGTAAAAAAATAATAATTTTTTTTAAAATAAATATTTATTTAAGTCGGTATGAATTTTAAAAAAAAATGTTCATTTTGAAATATAGTAAATACCTGCATAATGACGTTCATAATATTTGTTTTTTCCTCAGGACTGATTTATGAACTTCAAATATCTGACAAGGAAAAGCTCAATGCACATCAAATTCTTGAGATAAGAAATATAGTATATATTATGTACTGCAACAAGGAGCCTGGAAATCGCACACTGAACTCTTGGTTACTGTTGTAGTAAATTTTTTTCTAAGTAAGAAAAAATGAAGATCCTTTCGAATCTGGTGCTATCGTTGGCTATAGTTCTCCATTGTATTGGTAAATATAATAATATATGAAAAGATCTCTATTTTTACAAATACTTTGAAGGTTCATGCAAATAAAAAATGGTCCTAATTGAAAAAAAATTATATCCGAAATTAAAATAAATACTCGAAACGCTTGTGAAACCTTTTTTAAATTATATTCAATTTTTTTCAAAATCCTTTAAAAGTGCTTGTTGTCTAATAAAAGCTTAAATACTTTTACCATTTTTTTAAATGATGAACTCAAAATTAAAATTAAATAAAATGGAGTAGTTGAATTTTTAATCAAGCCAATTATTCTCTTATAGAAAATGCGATTTTCAAACGAAATGAATCAATTTTCAAGCAAATTCCTCAATTTTAAATTTAAAAAACAATTTATAGTAAAAGGAGTATTTCTTAAATATGCAGTTAAGAAAATTATTGTTTAAACAAAAAATTACAATAAACTAGTTAAATCTGCAACTAAATTGTATAATTATAAAACGAAATAAATAAATTCTCAATCAAAAATATAATCGTAGACTTCATAGTGAATCAGTAATTCCAAAGAAATAAAAAATTGTATCTGCGGTCTGTGGTCTATGGACTTCTTAAAAAATAGTTTGAAGTAAATTTTCAGATAATAAATCAGAATAGCTGTTTAACTAATTTGTTTTTTCTTATTGGACCATAAAGCAGATTATCAAATTTCAACTCAATCTGTGATTGTAATTTATGAATTATTTTGATAGTTACTTTTTATTTTGAATCTGAAAATTTATTACAAACTGTTTTTTAAGAAGGCCTGTCATTTTTTATCTTGATAAGGGTTTCAAAAAAATAAAAATTCCAATTTCCGAGAATCCCGTGCAAGATCCGATATTTTTTTAGAAAGAAAGCTATTCTTTTCAGGGAAGAGCAACAGATTTTCTTTAAACTATTTTTTACTATTACTGCAATCGAAAATTCGAAAATTAGAACTTTTAAAGAAGCAAGGCAAAATTTAAACAGAAGTATAGAAAGCGAATTCTTATTTTTAAAAAGAATCGTAATTTGATAACAAAATTAGTAATAAATTAAAGGGTACAATTGTATAATATTCTCGTAAAGGAAATGAATAGCATGAATTAATTTAATTATTTTAATGAATATTATGCCAAATCCAGATCAGGATATCTTCAAAAGGATGTGTAAAGAAATACGATTAATTCTTCCTATAATATAATTTATTAGAAAATTATATAAACACAGATAAAAAAGAACGCAAAGCACTAGCATTAGCAAAAAAATGTATTTCCAAATTTTTTTTTAATGAGTACAATATATTAATATGGATCTATTTATTGTAGCAACCTAAAGAAACCAGTAATTAACGAGGATTTTCAATTAAAAAGTTTGTCTCATTGCAACTTTTCAGAAATGTGATATTTTCATGAATAATTATAACAAGCATCTTTAAACCTTTGCTAAATAAAATATAAATAATTATGATGAAAAACAGTATTCTGAAATTACAAAATTTCAAAATTTGCATAAGAATTAAAAACAAAGTTTGGCTTTTCTTTAAACTTATGTTTACTACAGTTTTTATAATAATCTCATTAGTTAATTATTGTTGGTATTCTAAGTGGAAAAAAATTCAGATATACGATTTTCTATTTCTTTTGGTCACACTGAGTAACTGGAAAAGACCTTACAAAATACTTCTTTTCACATCCTTTCAACAAACTTTCCCTTTTTCTGTTTTTTTTTTTCTTTTTTAAATGCGGACTGCATTAATATAACCCAATATTTCTGATTAATAATAATATTTCTGATTCAGAATTTATTTATTTCGTTCAAAAATGATACAGTTTGGTTGAGGTCTTTCTTCGTTGGATATCAATCATTTTTTTCGTTTAAAATTCAACCAGAACTAACATTTTCTAGCAACGAATAATTTCCTTCATTGAAGATTTAACTGCTTCATTTAAACTTGAACTACTTTATTACCAATTGATTTTATTGGTGGAAAATTAAACTATTTTGTTAAAAATTTTATTTATCTAGGTCCGAAACAATTATTTCTTCTGAAAATGTAACTATACTATATTTGGTTCAAAATTTTCCATTATTAGTTAAAATTTCAAGTTTTAAATTTCTCACGGAGTATCTATCTTTAGGTGGAAAGTCGATCGTTTTTAGTTTAAAAAACACCAATTTGGTTCAAATCTATATATTTTTTCGTAAATTCGTATTTTCCGGAATAAAATAATTCTTTTTGGCTAAACATTGAACATTGTACTCTTTCGTAGAAAATATATCTTTTTCGTTGAAAATTCGTTTGTTTGGTTCTTTAAAAATGAATTTTTATATCAAATTTAAAACATTTTATTGTTTGTTATAAACTTATGTTTTTTGTTAGAAAATCTAAAAAATTGGATAAGAATTTATGTATTTTGTTGCATAATCTTCTTCTTTCTAAAGAGTGAATCTTCTTCTCTGAAAATTTAAGTACTTTGTTAAAAGTCGAACTAATTTTTTAAAAACCCGTTCTTTATGTTAAGAATTAATTTCTTTGGTTGAAAATTTAACTGTTTTGTTCAAAAGTAGATGTATAGTAATTCCAAAAGTCAAAAAAATGATCAATTATTGGAACGATTTTAAGCAAAAACTATAGCGTTTTATTTATTTTTTTAACGAATAAGCTTCTTCTGTATAAAAATTTCCCCAAGAATTTATTTGCGACGGATCTTCACTATGATTCTTTGTGAATGTATAAGGAAGAATGTATAAGGAAAGAAAAATAAGAAGGCAAACAAACAAATTTTCTTCCTTTTCTGTTGTATTTATTTCATCTTTTTTATTTTGATTATTACCAAATCACAATAAAAAAAACATTTGTCGTCAGATTCTTTGTTTTACTTTGAGGAATTCTAAACATAAAAATGATTATTAGATCTTAAATATGATTTTAATCTCAGTTCAATTTCTTTGATGTTAATTATTGTTTGAAAGATCCACACACAAAAATTAAGATTCAAGAAGCTTAGATATGGAAACAAACCGTTTAAATCGATTGAAGAATGTAAATAATTAATTAAAGCCCCAATTCCTATCTACAACTTTCGCCAAGTTGGCGATTTCAAAACAGTTCAGATTTTTATTTGCGTTAGTCTCGTTAATAATTCTCAAATTTAGAAAAATTTCCGAAATCAGAATTTTGTCCTGCTTGAGGGACTTGAGAAAACTTTATTTCTCTATTTCTTCTTTCAGCATCAAGTTCACAGTACATCTCTTCACCTAGAAGAGAATCTATTCCTCGTGATTCTCGTGTCGGAACTTCATCTCCTGGCAGATCTCATCAGCCGACCAGGTACAGGTCCAGGTCTCCTCCTGCCAGCCAGCATCCTTCTGAGTTTCATCCTGCTAAGTTTCCTCCTGCCAGACAGTATTCTTCACACATGTCTTCGGCTTCAACTGAACAACCTTTTCGTGCCAGGTCCAGGTCTCCTCCTTCAGCGTCTCTTCGCCCTCCCAGGTTCATGTGTCCACCTACCAAGCTCCCTTCTGCTAACAGACGTGGATATGGTCTTGAAGATCTTCCATTTATTCGGATTACTTCTAAGGCAAATCCGCGTCGGACATTCGAATTTCGAAGGTACACCTTTCCTGCTGATTCACCACTTAAATTGAGACTAGGATATAATGCCTATCAGCGTGTGCCAACCCATGAGCAAATTGTTTTATCAGCAACCGACGGCTACGTCTATGCAATACTGGAGAACATGAACAATCTTGTTGGATTATACATATATCATATTAGCGATAATAAGAGGGCAAAAATAAACATGGAGAGCGGCACGATTATTACATTAACCTCAGAAGAAGTCAGTGAAACTCCAGTAGGTACCAGTCGCCCAATCGTTAAAAATTATCAAATAAATCGGTTAAATCGCGGGTAACCTATAATATTTTTTAAGCTCGAAAGTCGGATAAAAATGTACCAACTAACTTGAAATTAAAAATTATAAAACGGCAGTGTATTTTGTACTCATGGCTCTCGTCTTTTGCCAAACATCAAACAACCAGGAGATACAAAATTTTATTCATAGTGCTGATAAATAAGTTTGCAAACAATAAAGAGTAATTTTTATAATCTATAATAATCTACAACTTTATTTATTTATCCGTTGATTCCATTTCATTTTAATGTGACTGCTTATTAGTACACGTAAGTTTGAGATCTTATCAAATTATCTTAAGCATGAAGTTCTTCCTCGTTCTTGAATTATCTTTATCATTGGTTTTATAATAACTAATTTTCTAGTTCCGATTGTACTGAATAGATTTCAAAAAGGTTCATGCAAAATCTGAAATGTATTAGTGTATAATTAAATTTTTAAGGTCCTAATTTAGTAATGCTTCTGTTTAATTCCAATAGTTAGGAAAGGGACAGTGAAATTAATTGATAAGTTTTTTACTAATAAATAGTACAATCTCTTTGAGGCAAATTAAGAGAGTACTAAATTGAAGTAAAAATAATGTATTTTAGTTTTTCAGACTATGGATTTTTTTACTGAAAAAACCTAGGTTTTCCCCTTTACATGTGATTAATTTAAAAATAGACAATACGTAGCATAAACATTTCTTAACCTGAAAGTGATTAAAATAAAAAATGTCCGCCGCTTGATATAGTTCTTTTGAGAACAAAAGCGGACCGGCACTTAATCGGGTCTCTGCCCCGCCATCGGCATCCTCAAAAACGGCACAGTATCAAAGTTTCACTGTAATTCTAAATTCGAAAAGTTTATTTATTTTTGATCTTTAGTTTTCCACTTTTCAGATTTCCAATTTAAAATTTAAAAGTATTTAAAGACATGCATTTAAATATAAGGTTTTTAGACTGCACAAATACAAATTAGGAGCATAAAGATAAAGATTCAAAATTTAAAAAATAAAGAACTTAAAAAAACTGAAATTGAAATTGTTCTACAATTAGGGTTTTTTTTAAGTGGAGAAAATTTAACTACACTAAACTAACCAACAATGTTTATAGTGATAGAACTTACCCTTATCCAGCTTAATCAAGATGCTCAGAATAATGATTTTTCCTCTTCGAATTAAATAAAAAATTAGAAGTCAAAATTTCCGGAATTGTATCAAAAGAAAAATGATATAAATAAAAAAATATTACCACGAACTTGTTTTAGTTCAGAAACAAATTTAATAATAAAATTTTTTTCTTACAATTGTAAAAAGAAGGTTGAAAAATGAAAGTTTCACTTTTTCGATTTACAAAAATGATTCTGAACAAGCAATTCTTTAGTTTCGCCATAACAAAAATAATAAAAGTAAAGAAAAATATTATTAAAAATCTTTAGAATTAAAACGACACTCTTGTTTAATTTAAAAAGAAAATTTAAAGAAAATATTGCACCTTGCAAGCTCAAAAGAATTGCAAAAAACAAGCTCTTTTGAAATTAAATCAATTTATGTGATAAAAAACAGGTAACATTTTAAGAAAATTAATGTGCTTTTCTATTAAATACTTTACTTAATGCAATGTTAGTACTTTTGAAACCTCAAGCCTGTCATGAATCTAAAAAAAAGTAAAAAGCACAATAATTCGATTATTAGACGTTAAAAGGATTTTAAATTTTATTATAACCTCATTTAAATTTCTTAAATTTTAACATGAATTTTGAATATTAACACTCAATTATTATAATTATTTATTTTCATTATTTTTCACTTTTTTTGACGTACACAGGAAAAAGTACCAGCTTTTTAGCTTAAATTAATCATCCTTTTAAGGTACATTGGCTGTCACAACTCTGATTTTGCTCCTAAGATTAAAATAAGTTAATTTAAAAAAAAACCATGCAAAATAAAAAATTGAATCCATTCCGGAATATTGAAATTTGTTATAATTCCGATTTCAACTTAGAGTTTTCAATTCATAATTCTAAAATTACTGATTATATTAACCATTGTAATAATATATTTTGATCAGCAGTAACAAGTTATAGTCCTTTAAGATTTCCAGGTATTTGAAAAACTTTTTTTGGCAGTAAAAATCTTATGATCAATAATCTTCTGCAACCTTACCAAAGTTAATTTCGAACAACTCTTTAAATTCTCTTAATTTTTAGTTGATTAAGCAAAAAGTTTAGCTTTGGGTCCAGATGAATTGATTGACCAATAATGTAAAATATTTTATATAATAGGATTAATAAAAACAAATTAACTATAAACTATCAATTGCCAAAACCCTATTTTTCAGTTTTTAATAATATTTGTTTTTTAATAATATTTACAACAATCCGGGCTAAATCCTGTAATATTTGATAATTTTTTTTTTAATTTTGAGTGGCAGAAAAATTGCAACTTTTCTATATTGTGCTATAAGTCTGTACGGTTCTGGATTTATCCTTCCGAAACTTAGCGGAATCTTTTGCATTCTAGATACATGTAAGTTTGAAAAATATAATTAAATTCCACCTTTAAAAGTATATACTTAGAATTAAAAACAATGATTCCATTGTCTACATTTTTTCCATACGTCAGGTTTACGAGATATCTTAACCTAAAAGTGCAAAAATTTATATTTTTAGCGTAATTTGAGACAGTGTAACCTAATCAGCAATTTTTTCTAAAGGCTGCTAAAACCAGCTTTTAGTACTTATTTTTATCTTCCATTTACATTTTCGATCATTCAGAACCGATTTTTGTTCTCGGAGATATCGCAAATCGAATGATTGGATCCAAAATGGCGGACAAAGAATCTTAACAAATTGCTAAAATTGTACCAGAATTAGTGTCTTCAAGTTTTTAAGACTGTTGAATCCGCATTAGATTCTACGTTTTGAAAATTCAAGATAGCAGACCCAATATGGCGGAAACAAATTTTAGGATGTACTTTTCGTTTATTTGTTGTGGAAACGATATGGTTTATCATAAAAAGATCTTTTTATGATTTGAGGCTGTTATTGCCAGTCATTGTTTCTCTTTAAAAACCATCAGTATTCAGCCGTTGTTGTCGTATTCAAGCTACCTTGGGAAATGTTTAAGCTAAGTATTTGAAAAATTCGCGATTTACATCCGACGCCTGAAAAAATTTCTACATTTAGCCAAGTTTAATATGAAGTGGCGGAAATAATTTTGTTTCATCAAGAAGGCTAGCATTTGTAATATTTTTTCTTCAACTGCTGATTCAGTAGCAGGTGGCCAATTCTTTTTTTACAGTGCAGGGATATATTGTGAATCCTGATTGCTGACCCAATAGTATACATTCAACTTTCAGTTAAGGTAAAGCTCAGTTATGTCAACGATCAGATAGATAAAAAAACACCACCTAGTTATTTCACATTTAGGATTGGACTGGAACCCCCTCCACTTAGCCACACGTCACACTTAGCAGCACGGTCTACATACATGCGGCACGCGTTTAAAGCATACTCCTTCATATTCTCTGCCCCAATAAACATTGGTGGGGATAATGGAAATTTGACATAACCGAACTATTTTCATTTCAAGGGTTTTGACTTAACTGGAAGTTGAGTGTATTTACAATTTTAAGATCACAGTAAATATGTCAGTACTGTTCGTTGTATTTTATCTTACCGAGAAGAAGTTTTATACTGTTATCTGATTATTTTAACGTCGTAGAATGGGCAAGAAGAACAGCGGCATATTAATTGTCATTGTGGAGTAGATCAGATCTAAGACTGATATTAGAAGAGTGAATAAAGTTCCTAAGATTAGTTGGCTTCTATATTCCAGGGATGAACTCATTCATTAATCTTTGAATATTATTACAATATACAAGGATTATTACTTCAATTTTTTTAAAATTCTTCTGCTCTCTTTGATATCTCCATACATTAGCTTCAGGAGACAACATATTCCTTTCTTTCAGCCTTGATTGCAATAACTCACCTGATTCATGGCGAAGATCTAAATCACGCACAAGATCATCTAGAATACTTTGATCAAGATTATTCAAGATTATCAAGATTATTGTTGCAGAGGTAACTTTACAGTCCGAATCTACACCGATTAGCAGACCAATTCCTCCTGTTCGTCGTGCCGGAGCAACTTATTCTCTACACAAAAATTATCATACTGAAAGGCATAGGTCCAGGTCACCTCCAGCCAGGCATCCTCCTCGTAGCAGATTCATAGTTCCACCTTCCTTTTGGTAGCAGACGCGGATATGCACTAACACACCTTAAATTTCTTCGGCTTACTTGTAAAAGAAATCCGCGCAAAATATTCCAATTTCGAAGATACACTTTTCCGTTCAATACCCAAATGAAATCGAAAGTAGCATACAATACTTATGAGCCGCTGCCAAGCCGAGAACAAATTGTACTGTCAAGATCAGACAGTGACGTCTTTGCAATATTGGAGACTACTTAATATTTTC
>JAWWLR010000054.1:77484428-77495517 GCA_035041075.1 Acraspis erinacei | reverse complement strand
CAGTTTACTACCATGACCGCAGAAGAAATCAAAGAAGTTCCAGTAGGTCCAAGAATCAAAATCACTGCATTTTTTCGAATACAGCGGAAGAAAGTCGTGTGAACCGCCATCCTTCACGCTACTAATTGCAGTTAAAAAAGTGCAATACTAAAATGGAATATTGTTCTTGATTCATTGTCACACCAAAACGTTGCAAGTGAGATGTGATTAAAAATAATATTAAAAAGTCAATGTGTTATGGTTTTGAAGGCTTTAATCCTTATTCCACTCTCGACACAAAAGAAAATAATATCAGTTGCCTTTTAATATCAGAAGATTACTCCTCAAGCTGAAAAAACTAAACTACAGAATCTTTAAAGACTTTCTTGCTATAAAATTAAGAAACTATCGATGTAAAGCTGTAGACCATAACGAAATACAGTTCTGCAATCTTGCTAGTATAGCAGCTCAAATTGTTAATGCAAAGGGAAGATATTTATTCGACATTAATTTCGCATCTATTCAAAATGAAATTTGTCCACATTCATTTGCAAAACTATTTTTTTTTGGTTCGGTAATGCAGTATGGAATTGGTTAACATAATTTACAGAAAATACTCTGTAATAACACTGTTAAAAAACGGTATCAAAGTGGAGCGAAAAGTAACACCTTCACGGGTCTACACAAGTCCCTCCATTTGGTGTTAAAAAAACAGTGGGTCGTGTTAAAAGGGCTTCTAGTATTTCGATTCTCTACTGTTTCCAATAATCGAGTATTTCTCCCGCTGAACATTAAAATTAAATCAATCAAATTCAATTCTATAAGAGGATGGTCGCTAAACGTTTGTGAAGAGTACACATCAGGACCGTTATTTTTCCTGATATTCATTATTATTTACGATCTGTCTACAATTGCGGAATTTGCCGAAACATTCTAAGCGAGTTCCACTTTGTCGAGGACCTGTATTACAGCACATTTTGTAATACTAGCCCTAGCTATAGTGAAATATCGAACCGGCAAATTAATTACATCGAAATAATGTTTAGCGAAACAACTGCAATGTTCACGAAAAGTCGGCCAAGTACATAGTTTTTGTACACGATTGGAACCCAAAATATTTCCTTTTATCAAAATGAATCATCGTGAAAGCATTAAATTTATAGTTGCAAATATATTTAATGCATTAAAATTAAAATCCGAATTGATCTTGATATTGATATTTAAATAATGATTCGTCTATTGATAAATTATTAACTTTTGTAAATTCCAAAAGTTTACTGATGTTGAAAACCGAAAGAATACATATCAGAATAATCTAACCTCAAAAGGTTTAAAAAAATAACATCAAAGAGAGCTTACGTAGCTCCCTATTTTTTTTTTTTTTTGAACGGAGTACACATTAAATGCAATTATAATCTAATTAACCTCTAAAACTATTCACTAAATAAATAGATAACTGAATTTACGATTTCCTCTTATGAAGCCGCACACCTAGACAGATCTTCGAGAAACGCTTTTACCCCTTTTCGTTTTTCCACGGAACGTAATTCTTCTTAATCGGAAACAACTTGATTTTTGGTTAACCACAATCATCATTTTAAACACTATTCTCAACCAAATAATACAATTTTCCCGAGGAAATTTCGAAACATTGGCACATGCACATCTAAAACAAACTATTCAGCCAGGAGGTTTGACAACTGATTCCCAGTTCGCGCACGCGTATACGTAACACCGATTCGTTGTCAGTGTTGAAATATCTCACACCGTTTTCACTCTTTTCTCTCACACCCGAAACTTTGAGCACTCACACCGTTTCAACTCACAGCGCATGTATGACTTTTTAAAAATAAAAAACAAAATTTCCATCGTTCAATTTTTCCGAATGTTTTCTCTTACCACTTTTTCTTTTGTGTCAATGTGACGGAAAATTAGAATATGATTGAATTATAAAAGTATAATTTTAAACTTCTGATTAAAATGAATAAATTTCAAAAATTGCAATGAAACACTTGTGAATAGATTATTTTTATTGACTTGGGTTCTTGATCCTAAATTACAATACTACCGAATAAATTATAAAAGGCTAATCGAACTAAGTTGAAATTTCGTACACGTGTTTACGAGCCAAAAAGATGGTTAAAGTTAGATGATGAGTTATTTTGGATGTATATTTAAAATGTCAGAGCGCTTAGAAAAAAATTTGAAAATTTTCTTCAATATTTAAAAATTCCATGACAAGCAGTTCATTGTAATCGTTAAGTTTATTAACTCACGTTACAAGATTATCATAAAATTTCTTGAAACTTTAACAAAAATTGAAAATTCAAATTTTCATTGCGCAAAAAATAATAAAAAATAAAACATTCTCTTTTGCGGTCAATCTATGCCATATTCGAAAAAAGAAATCAACAAAAATTTTGCACCTAAAAAGATCTACAAAATTGTTTTTAATCTCTTTTTCCACGATACGTAGTTTTGTTTAATTCGTAAAAAAACAAAAATAAAATTGAATAAATAAAAATTGTGGGACTAGCAGTAAGATTCTAGGGAAATAATAAGACCAAAGTTCTTTAGCTTGTGTCATGGACACAAGCTATGCAAATAATGAATAGACAAAAGTTCCTTGTCGAAAAAAGAGGTAAAACTTATCCAAAGTTGTCATCTATATTTTTTTTGGTAATAAGTTCTAAAGGGGCCGTAATCCACCGCGAAAACCGGAAACTCCGCACGTCACGTTGAACTGCCAGTCACTAGTCGCTTGTTCGGTGGTCATCGGAAATTTCCGGCGGGTTATCTCAGCTCTATCGGTAAATCCAGAATATACTGGCCTGTTCATTTTCAGGAGAAAGTACAAAATTATGAAAGTTCAAGACTTTGTATTCTCTGGTGGGAGGCTGAAAATCTCATACTCGGCTAAATATGTAGGAGTAATCCCAGATAGCAAAATAAACTGGGTAAATTGTTGTGAAATACAATTCAAGAGGTTGCCATTACAAACCTTTAGTAACTTCCAAGGTCGCTCGAATGTTGGGCCGCTTGGTCAGAGGAAACAGATGGACTTGGGGAGCAATTCACACTATGCTCCCAGGCGACAACAGAAAACTGCTAATTCTAGTATTATCAGTATTCTGTGTGCGGATGACTATATAATGATTCTTTGGATGTAATTGCAATGTTTCCGAGAATCCTCCTTGTCATTAACGTGGCGCAGAAGCACTAAATCGGCCGTCTGCGCAACCCTCCCTTGTTTGGTTGGAGCGTGACTGTGAATAAGCATCAGGACTGTTGCTCACTCTTTGTCAGACCGCCAGACAGTGGGAGGAATGGTGAATTTACTGTTCATAATCATCTACAGCCTACAATTCTTGAACAATTTTGATGTTGTTTTTTTAATTTTACAATTATAATAATAATTGTAATAATTATAATAATAAATTATTATAATAATTTTATAATTATTTTTAAAAAATTTTTATTATAATTCTTATTATTATTATTAGTAGTAGTAGTAAAAGACTTAAGACAAGTCGCTATCTGTCATAATTATTGGAGATATTATTCAAGAACATGAGTATTAGCTTTAAGATTTAAGTTAATTTTTATAAAATAAGAAAACGTTTTAATCTTACCAGCACTTTCCGCATCTGCATCCCAATCTGGGACGTGTGAAAAGCATAAGGCAATCCACTACTCCAAGGGAAATATTGTACACCGACAGCTTCAGAGGAGCTGCAGTATCAGAAGCAGTAATCTATGTGAGCGTGTTGGCTATCCGTCTCTTTGGTAATACATTACCAGAAGAAAACGCTGCTGTTTGGCAGATCACAGTAGGCTCGGACAGTCAAGCGACATTAACTGCACTTCGCAAACTGTAGTTACCATCAAATCTGGGTTGAGAGGGCAAAAATTCATCAAACTTACTTACAGAAAAGAAAAACGCAGCCCTTTTTTATGTCCCTGGCCAGACACAGGTCAGAGGCAACGAAAACACAAACCAGTTTTGCAAACGTCGGGGCAGGAACTGAATGAATAGCATTGTAAGCAGACTTGCAACTTACTGCATCGGGATCTCTATCAAAAGCTGGATCTAACGAAGTACCGGGAATACTAGGTATATATCCGGGGATTTCAACAGGCAGCGGTCATCCTGGTCTATACGCCCAGGATGGCAAAGGCCTGGAGAATCCTCGTTTAACACAAAAAGGTCATGAAAACACTGGTTTAGATATTTTTAGGGCAAAAACACCTGAACTATCACATGCTCAAGGTGGGGTACAATCCCACGGAAGAATGCAGGAAATCCTGCTGGAATGATGAAACATCCTGGTATGTCGTATGCCAGTGCCCGGTTTAGCTGGGCTCAGGCAACAAACGTTCGAGTTCCATTTCATGGCAGATGATGACTTTATAATCAGTGAGTGACACACTTGGCATCAACAAGAGGTCGAGGGTTAATTTCTGACAGCATATTATTAAAACAACTTTAAATGGAAGGTAATAGCACATTAAATTTTTTTATTTAGATTTAGAGGCACCAAAAGGGTGTGGAAAAAATGTTTAGCCAAATGCCCGGAGCCATTTTTTAGAAAATTTTTTTTATGTGATAAAAATAAAAGGGCCTTACTTTCGCGCACATGCCTCACAATTTCTTGGTGAAAGTTGTCGTTTTTTGGGTTATCATAAATCCTGTTTAAGTTCCGAGTGCTAGATATGCGAAGAAAGAGAACCTCAAAAGAGAGATGCGTGGTACCCCAATTGGGACACGTCTTTAGATTCAACAACATCTTTATGAGATCGAGGCCCACTGTATCTAAGGCCGCAAATATCTGCTCATCGGACTAGTTAATGAAGAGAACTCCAGTGTTTAGGCTGAACGAGGGACCAAATTTCGAAATCAAGGTCACAGAGTGTCTCCAAAGTGACGGCAGAGATATCGCACTGATTTCCCGACAGCCAGGAAGATCTATGAACCGTTCTGAGGCTTCCGAGATTCAAAAACCCTACTCAAAGCAGCGACTTGTGGTAGGTGCATTCCAACAAGTAATGAGACATTCAGTATGTAAGAAGTTGTATTACAGTTTGTGGTCTTCCTGAATTTTTAATCTGGGCTGTTGCCACGTGGCCAGGATGCATCACAGGATTAAATTTTTGAATTTAGCGATGAATATTTAGATTTTGTGCCTTTTTATTGGATTTTGCAATTTAATTTTGTATTTGCATTTGAGTGATATGATTTCTGTGAATTTGTATATGATTTCGTAAATTTACCATGAAATGTATTATATGAAGTTTTCGGTCGTTTGCCCCATAGCATACAAATTAATTAGTCTTTCCCCCCTCCCTGTCTATACAAAAACTCGATATCTATCTTTTTTTCCATTTGAGGTCTGAGGTAGTTTGCATTAAAAGTGAATTCCAATTCCGGTAAATCGTAGTCTCAATAATTTCGTTTATTAATGGATTTCAGAATTCTAGTGCTCGAGTTATTTTTGAGATTTTTTTATTTATCCTGAATTTGTTTATTTTTACTGATTTTGTTATCTTTGACCAACGAAATTTCGGACGTCCAGCATCTGTATCTTGGATAGAATTAAATTGATGATACTGTACCGCAATTATATGATTTCTCTTTCTCTAACAGACATTAACATTACAAGCCCCATCCACAGACATATTACATGAAAGTTTTTAGGTCAATATAAATCAAAACAACATCTTTACTTTTTCAAAAGCTTGAAAAATACCATCTGTAAGTCAAACAAACTTTTTCGTTTCTGGGATTGATTAATGAAATACAAATATCTCACAAGGACACGCTCTAGGCGAAGATAATTCATAAGATAAGAAATGTGCTATGTTATACAATTAAATAAAGCACCAGAAAAATAATTCGTTTCACTTTTAACAAAATTCTTTATTAATACAGTCATCTTTTTCTCCTTAAAAGAAATGAGGATACTTCCTGCTCTGGTTCTATCATGGATGGTTGTCCTTAATTCTGTTGGTAAATATAATAGTATAATCATGTATCTATATTTTTACAAACGTTTCTAAAGTTTTCGCAAATAATAATTTGTCTCCGTAGAAGAGATTCAGTCCTAATTTAAATCACTAAAAGTCACTTAAAATCCATTAACTTCATTTGAAATGTTTGAATTCTTTTGAAATCCTTCAAAAAAGAAAAAAACTCTAGAATATCTAATAAATCTCCTTGAAATTCACGGCTTTCAATCCAATAAAATCACTAAAAATTTAAATTTAACGCTTTAAAAGTAAAACGCTAACAATGATGTTTTCCAGAATCAAGATAGATAAAAAGTGAACTCTCTGAAATTGATACCTCAGTAATTAAATAAACAATTTCTTAACATTTATGGAATTCTTTCAATTCAATTAATTAAGAATTGCTTTGAAATTTTTAAGTGCATCAATTTCAAATTTTTGAATTTTCAGGTTGAACGCTAATTTTTCAGCCTCACCCTTTCATAAGTTTTACGTTTGCAATTAAAATTAAAATGTTTTCATTTTGAGGATCATAATTAAATCTTGAAAATCGCTGTGATTGACAACATTTAAGATTTTTTTCTAAGTTTCGTAGCATCGATTTCTTAATTTTAGCATTTCATATTCAAAATTATTATTTACTTTGAAAATTTGTTTAGCCTAATTTCACCTGAACCCCTCATTTCGAAACTATTAATTATTATTTGAAAATTTCGTAACACTTAATGTTTGAACATTTAAAAAATAATATTTCAGATAACGAAGTATGTTTCTTATCAATGAAATTTAGATAACTTATAAGAACAGTTCGTAAATTTATACAGAAGAAAACATTCCTATTGATAAGGAATTTGTCGAAATTGAAAGACTTAGTAATTGCGCAGTTGATAGAGAATAATATATTTGCTTGTTTATTGAAAGATATCGTTTTCAATAGACCCAAGAATCATAATTGTAAGAAAGATTTCGCCATCCTCATTAAAGTTAACAAAATTTTCATTTAGCATGCAATTAAATTTATTATTTTCTTTTTCCTTTGAAAAAAATGAGATTTTTTATGTTTCGATCCCGACCTACTCACCCAGACAAACTTTAATTTTAATGTATATTTTTTAAAATAATAATAATTCTGGAAATATTTATACTGTTTGATATTCCAATTCAATTTCTGGATCCTATTCGTAGCTGGAAAAATATTAATTTTTGTAAAATTAAAAACAAAATTAAAATGTATCTCAAATAAATTTTTTTCATCACCTGTCCGTGCCTGAAATGTCTTATAACATTGACTGCAAAGTTGACCGAATTTATAAACAAATATAAAATATTTGAGAAAATATGTGTTGCAATGAAATTTAGATTAATTCATTTATAAAAAGCCGAATAAAATATTTAAAATGAAAGTTTCGTAAATCTGTCTCCCACGAAACTTAAAACTCCTAATTTTGATTTTTTCAAATAATGAGCAAATTAAATGCAAAATAAATATTTGGGGGGATACAAAATACTTTGTTTTCCAACAAATTTTTTTTTTTATTTTGAAGAGAAAAATAAAAAATATTTTCTGGGAAACCCTAGTTTTGTTATTTTCGCATATTAAAGTACAAGTTCAAAAAACAAACTGTCAAAAAACCAAAGGTGGATTTTTTAGAAAATCTTATTTTAATTTCTTCATATTTGAAATGGATTCGATCAAATATGCTCGATAAACATGCTCGAAACGATAATCCTAGTTGAATGCATACAAAAAATACACCCTTATCTTAAAAAATAGCCTACCGTTGAATTCTATTATAAGAAATTAGTTTAAATTCCTTGTACCTACTGTGAATGACTAATAACTAGATTTGGCACAAGGAGAAGATCTTCTGTAATAAATCTGAATATCTAAAAAAATGGTGCTTCTGAAAAGTAAGAAAAAAACATTCACCTATTTAAAAAAATAAAAAATTACCAGATCTTTTTGTTCAAACTACAAGCATACAAATCTGTTAAAAATTACACGCGTTTTATTATAAAGCAAAACATACAAAAGGACTGAATAGAGTGAGATAAAAATTGATTTGTCCTCAGTTCTTATGTCCATTTGCGACAATCGTCTGAATGATTCTAAAATTCAGAAATATTTTTATAAGCCTGCTCTCACGTCTTGCCTTACGAAGTTTACTATTTATTTCTTTGATGTTTGTTTCAGAATTAAGTTCCGAGTCTTTGTCTAATACAAAACCTATCGATGTGGGCCATTCTTCTGAAAATTCACCTTGTCCTGAAAGGTCCAGGTCCCGGTCTCCTCTTGCCAGACAACCTCCTCCTGGCAGGCAGATGGTGCCACCCACTAGGCTTCCTTCTGCCCGTAAAACTGGATATCCACTTAGAGATCTACCATTCATTCGGCTGATTTCTAAGGCAAATCCGGAACGAATATTCGAATTTCGAAGATACACCTTTCCGCCGAATACTCCATTAAAAGTGGGATATAATATTTATGCTTCTTTGCCCATCCAAGAACAAATTGTTTTATCAACACCCGAGGGAGACGTTCTTGCAATATTGGATACTACTTACACTCTTGCTCCAATGTATATCCAATGTCTTAACCATAAAAACCGGGCAAAAATAAACATCGAAAGCGGAGAGTTTACCACAATGACCTCAGAAGAAATCAAAGATGTTCCAGTAGGTCCCAGAAACAAGATATCAAAATTCTTTCGAATAAAACGGGAAAAATCTCTGTAAACCTCAATCCTTTACGCTATTGATTCAAGTTTAAAAAGCGTAAAACTGAAATGTTATATCGTTATTGATTCATTGTAGAAAAAAATCTTAGAAGTGAGTTGTAATTAAAAATAATATCAAAAGTCAAAGTGTCATGATCCTTAAGGCTTCAATCCTTATTCCAGCCTCGGGACAAAAGGAAATAATATTTGTTGCCTCTTAATACCAGCAGAATAATCATCAAGGTGAACAAACAAAACTAAAATAGAGAATTGTATTTTTATTTAAGGCAGCTACGCACTCTGTGCCATATGTGTTTTATTTGCTGATGTCTCTAAAGACTTTGTTGTTATGAATTTAAGAAACTAGTGATGGAGAGCTTGAGAGAATAACAAAATATAATTCTGCAATCTTACTAGTACAGCAGTTCAAATTGCTGATGCAAAGGGACGATTTTTATATGACATTAATTTCCACATTCATTGGCAAAAGGATTTTTTTTGGTTCGGTAATGGAACATGGAATTGGTTACCATAATTTACGGAAAAGGCTCGGTGAGAAAGCCCCATTTTTCAATTTAGGCAATCTTTTTTGAGAGAATATAAAAATACGCTCTTAATTTCCATGCCCAGCACATAGAACCTTTCTGTGCAACAACTGCGGAACATAACAGAAATTTTCCTATTTCGTATGACTAAATAAATATGTTTTTCGGAACCTATGGAAAAACCGATAACACAGTTTTGAACTTCAGACCTTTATCTTTCCGTTCATCAGTATTTGAGCCGTTTTATACCATCGGTTAAAGCCATACTTACAAATAATAATAAAACGTTAATTGATTGGTTGGAATTAACCACATAGATGGGATGTATAAGAAAACTAATTATTCAAATATACCAATACTACCCATAACAAAATAAAATTTGGAAAAATTTAAAACGTTTTTTTCTGAAGGATTTGCCTATGACAATAAACATAGAGGCTTAAATGAAATCAATATAGTTTTAAAATTAGACAGAATGTCATGTTCTAATTTTGGTCTGCCTATTCCTAAAAATATTGAAATAATATTATCAGAAGAAGAGGAAAAGTTACTTATTGAATAAACTAAGCAAAAGAGTATTCAATTAATAAGTCAATCAAGAGAAGATAAAAATTTTATTTTTTATACTATCATTAAGAATTAATGCAAACTCCTGAAAGAAAAGAATCCACCGACCTAATTGGGAACAAAAAGAAAGAACCAAAGATGCTCCTATTGTATTCTGAAAAAAATTGAGGTCAAAAATTGTAAATAAAAAAAAAAGAATAATATTACCAACGTTTCGGTACTCATACAGTACCCTTATTAAGGCCTTGATAAGGAAACATTATTCGTTTTGATTACTTGACGTGATGTAGGATTTTTAATTTGAATTTTTATCTAATTTAATAATAATAATGTAAATTAAGGGAATGTGATCTCATAGTTTGTGACGAAGCTTCTATGATACCAAAAAAGGTTTAGAAATCATCGATAGAACACTTAAAGATTGGAGTTGTATTTAGAATTTTCCTTTTTCTGATAAATTAATAGTATTAGGAGAAGATTTTATTCAAATTTTACCTGTAGTAAAAAGTGGTTCCAGGACAAGTATTGTGCAACAATCAATTAAATTTTCTAATTTACGGCATCATTTTCATATTATGAAATTAAAGCAAAATATTTTATCAATTGATGTCTATTTTTCAGAACTTTTATGAAAAATTTATGGGGATAAAACTAATTCATTTGCCATACCTAATCGCTGGAAAAAAGATGATACATGCAACGAAAAATTATGGAGAAGGACGGAAAGAAATTAAATTCTCTTGCGACAAGTTTAATATTATTTTCTTTTATTTACTTTTTTTAGGCGGGGGGTTTCTTTTTATGTTTTATGAAAACTGATGATATCAACAACAGGCTGACTGTGCCAACATGTGACCCGGTGGTCGTGGACGTAATAATCGTTTATTGCACAACGTGGGTGAAGCACGGATGTGACTCCCGCCTTCAAAATTCCCGTGGCAGCTAATATTCAAAATCGCGGCAACAGCGGAGCCTATTGGTGAACGCAGTCATCAAGTACTCACAGTCGACAGACGTGGAAAAGCGCGGGCTGAAGTTTGAGCGTCGTATACGTGAGAGCGTGGATACGGTGGGTAAAATTCGCTAAACGCGCGAATAGCCGTAGTTAACGTGGCGCAGAAGCACTAAATGGGCCGTCTGCGCAACCCTACCTTGTTTGGTTGGAGCTTGAATGTGAATAAGCATGAAGACTGTTGCTCCACGAAGGAATAATAAGGAGACCCAACTCCGTTTCGCCACTTGACAATAGAAACATTACCGTAAGTGGCAGACATA
>JAWWLR010000054.1:77462166-77472445 GCA_035041075.1 Acraspis erinacei | reverse complement strand
TATTTGTAATTTTAATTGCATAAAACTTTAACAAATTTTTCTAATTTTGAGTACTTCTTTTTTGAATACTTTAATACTTTAATAATTAAGTTTAAAAAGCGCGCTCATTTGTTGAAAATGAGGATTGCCGTCTCCCACTTTTCCTGCTCCATGATCTACTTTGCAGAGTATGCTTTCCGGTCCTCCGTTCACTCGGGATGAACATGCCTCGCTCTGTCTCCCGCAGTCTCTCGCCATCAATATGCGTTTACTTTTCGTTTGAGTGGGTAGGAGTTTTTCCGCGTGGTTTTCCTCGTTTTCCTAATTGTTTTCGGCGTGAAGTGTTTTTAGGCCTGCACTCAACAGTTGGTTCTTTATTTCTACTAGTTTTAAAAGAAGCGAAAAAATTAATTTTTGCGGAGGCAAACATAAACATATTTTTCTCATATAGCCTGCCATTTTAATGCTTTCAACGTCAGACAGGACCCTACACTTTAAATCGCAGAATCTTTAGGGGCGAGATACGTTATTTTTGAGAGAAAATTAGGCGATAAGTATTTTTCGGATTTACAAAGAAATAATTTTGTTAAGTAAAGTTAGGTATTCTATTAAAAAATCGAATATATAAATTTAAATTCACTATATTCGCTTCAATTGCTTGAAATGTCGATCTTATTATTCATTCAACAGTTCTATGTAACTTGATACTTTAATAAATTTAAGCAAGTTAAGTGTATTTAAAATATTGTGTTGTATTTTTGTATTATATTTAATAATAATCGACACATGAGCAGGTATATTTAAAAACAAAAGTTAAAATTTAGTATTTTTTGTTTACATCCATATTGAAAGATATAAAAGCGTGTATGAAAAGTATATATGCGTTGACAGCGTGGCGTGCGGGACAAGCCGCACGCGTGCTAGTCATTACGCCATCATTGTGCGTGAAAATTGTTTATATCATTTAGGAAATAAACACGCAATTTTTCCCAGATAGATTTTTATTTTCCAATTTGCAACGGTTAGGTTTACTGAATATTGCAAAAACTTTTCTAAAAATTGATATAACCTCAATTTCTGTCATTTTCGTGGATGTCAGGCACTGGCACTCACTCGCACACTTCTCGCGGCACAATAGTAGATAGCAGATCACAGTGCACATGCCCTTTTAGCTTTAAGCGCTGGTTTCAAAGATCTAAACTTGGCAGTAAATGTAAAGTTACCAGAGCCAGAGTGTGTAGAAACATCGGTCTCCTTATTTTCACACCGTGGCTGCACTCATTGAATATCAGAGCTCAATTTCTATTTCTTCTTACAGAATTAAGTTCGAAATCAAACCAAATAATTCACCCGGCGAGTAATAAGGCTATTCAGATTGATTTCTATGGAGATGTACATGGTGGTATTCATCCATTAAAAAACAAAAATTATTTACTAGTGAAAGATATAGATGAGAAGAACTATGTTGGAATAAAGGTCGGCGGTATTTTTCGTTCAATGGTATATGAAAACGGAGAGAGGTATCAGGTAAACATATTGAGTCATAAAAAGGTTCCAATGACATCAGAATCACCAGACATTAGAAGACTACATTATCGTGATGTGCGCCCGCTGGGCGTTGGCTTACGCCCACCACATAATTCATATGGGGAACGTCGTCTGGAGCCGCAAAATCCAAAAACAATTGATCTTACAGAATCCGTAAGAAAAAATTGAAATTATGAAGTTCAATGTCGTTTGCGAATCGATGTCGGAAAAACGATATGATCGAGGTTACAATTAGAATTATTTTATTTATATTATAATAATTTCTCTTGCTATGTAATCTCTAATAAAGCATCACTTTTCAAAATATTTGTGGTTTTTTCTTTCTATTTTTCGATATTGTTACATGCTCATCATAATGAGAAGGAATTGGTTTTGTGTGAAAAACGACTTTCGCGGATTACATCAAATGTCGACGTTTTAAGGCCCCCTGAGTCAGAAAAAACAGTTTCTACGTCGGTGTCTGTCTGTCTGTCGTCGTTTTCGGCGTTGTCGCCTGTATATCGCATAACTTTTGAAAGACTAGTCAGATTGAATTGCAATTTGGCACGGCGTTTCAGGGACCAAAAAGAAGACTCAAGTTCGTTAACCAGATATTTTGGATAAAAACTCAAAAAGTTGGTGTCTTTTGAACATTTTTGAGACCACTTTTTTTTCAAATCTGAAAATTCTATCAACATATCTTTATAATTAGAGAAAATACGAACAATTTATTCCAATGACTTTTTTCGATAAAATCAAAATTCGCAGAGTTATAGCATCTTCAAAATCCCCCAAAAAAGCGAAAATTAGTATATTAAGCCAAAGAACGCACGCTAGGAAAAAAATTCAAGAGAAGAAAAACATTATTTTTTCAAAGACCTACAAGAACATCATAACAGCTTCTTGAATTATCGTGAAAAAATAGAAAATTCAAATTTTTATTGTTATATTTATTGTTATTGTTAGATTGTTGTTTTATCTTAACAAAACTTTTTTAGGTAAAAATTGTCTTATTTAGTTGAAAATCCAACAACTTTTTTAAAAAGCCATCCTCATGATTGAAAGTTTAACTCATTTGCTGAAAATTCCATTTTTACATTCTCATCAGAGAAGGTATTAGATTTCTTTAAAATTTTGCCCCTAGTTTTTGTCAAATTTCCACGTTTTGAGAACCCCTGAATCCGAAAAACAGGTTTTTACCAATTTTTCTGTCTGTCTGTTTGACTGTCTGTCTGTATGGCTGTATCTGTATGTCTGTCTGTTTCCGCGATAACTTTTTAAAAAGTTGAACCATTAGATTGCCCTTTGGTACACTCTTTTAGTGTCCGAAACTAAACTAAAGGTGAAGTTTGTTAGCCAGCCATTTTGCACACAAATTCAAAAATTGAGCACATTTTTTATATTTTTGAGACCACTTTTTAAAAAATTCAAAATTGTAAGGATATTCATAGTATTCAAAAATATGAACAAATTTATTCTAATGCCTTTTTTCACAAAGCCAAAAATTACGAGAGTTATAGCATTTACAAAATTTCACAAAACACTCCAACAGGAATATTTTAAACCAAATAACGCATGATATGAAAAAAGGAAAGATAATAAAAACCTTGATTTTTGAATGCCCGGCAAGATTATAATAACAACTTTTTGACTTTTCTTGAAAAAAATATAATTCAAATTTTGACAGCATAAAAAATATTAGAAAATCCAAAAATTACATTTTTTCAACAACAAAATTTTTGTTTAGAATGCGAGTTGCTTTAAACAAGACAATTAAACTACGTCTGTTTTAATACCAACTCGTGTTATGCATTGTAATAATATACATTTATGGAAATGACATACAATTGGAGGGACAGATTCGAGTGCGAAGCACGAGGTACGTGATGAGAGAATATCTTCGTTAAGGCCGAAGGAGCTTTAACAAAAGAGAATTCACAATCGCCAAATCACAGTTGTCGATCCTTGACCTTTGTTTTTAAAAATATGTATGCAAGTGTTGGGAATATAGCAAGACCGAGCGCGTAGCGTGAGGTAAATAACTTACCGAGCGCGAAGTGCGAGAAGAAACACCCGCGTGCCCTAAGCGCGCTCAAACTGGCGAGCAGCGCGCGCAGCCGGCTGATTTTTAAACAAAGAAAATGAAATTTCGAGGAAAAAAAATTTACATTTTTAATTCATCAAGACGAATTTTCAGCAAAATGATCCAGATTTTAAACAATTTCAATAGAATGATAAATCTTTTAAGAAAATGAGGTTTGAACAATGCAGTTCAAAATTCAACCAAGTGGTTAAATTTTCATCAATAAAGATTAATTTTTTACAAAGAAAATTAACTTTCTATGACAAAAGAGAAATTTTCATAAAAGGACCTGCATTTTCAACAAAATAGTTGAATTAAAAATTTAAAATGGAGAATGAATTCTTAACCAAATTGTAGCATCTCGAGTGAAAAGAGATAAGTTCTATGCATATTTTGGTTTATCTGGTTAAAATTGATATTTTTTATTTATGCTTCATGGTAGAAACTCAACCTTTTTGTTGCAAATGGTATGATTGGGGATTTAATTATTCTAGTTTGGTTAAGTATACAACAATATAGTATAAAATTAAATTATTCCGTTGAAAATAATTTTTAACGTTAAACATTAATGTTTCTGGTTTAGTTTTAATTATTTTGCTAAGAATTAAACTATTTTTAAGAAAATAAAAAGTTGTTGTAGAAAATTAACTATTTTTTTGAAAAGTGATACTTCCTAGTTGAAAATTATAATATTTGACTCAAAATTCATACCTATAATAGAAAATTAAGCTTCTTGGTTAAAAGTTGATCAAGTTTGTTAAAATTTCAAAGTTTTTTAAGTTTCACTCCTTTGGTTAAAAATTGCACATTCTTGTTGAAAAATGATATTTTCTGTTCAAAAATGATTTTTTTTTATTTTAGAATTATGCTATTCAGTTTTTGGTTATAAGTTTACTATTTGTAAGTTTAAATTGCAACAAGTTGGTCGAAAATTAATAAAATTTATTAAATGTTTTATTTTTGTATAGAGTGTTGTACCTTTCTTGGGGTCTGCGATGCTTAAAATTTTTGAAATACTGCCCCTACATCTAGAAAGTCTTACACCTATCTGTAAACACGAATTCGAATTCTCAATTAGCCGAAAAATACTGACAGTGTACAAAAGGATTAGTATTTGGCGTTAAAGGTTAAACTTCAAAAATCGTGTTTGGTATTATGGAGGAGCCCGGAAATCAGTTTTTATTTTAGACAGTAACATTCCAAAAAAAAATTATTTATGGACAGTCATATTTGCTCTTCAAAAATACGAACAACAGTTTTTGGGCTACAGCCCTTAAAGTTAAAAAAGAGCACATTGCTAACAGTCAAATTTGACCTTGACACAAAATAATCTGTTTCAGAATTTTAGATTTTAAATAGGATCACATATTTTTGGCCTCTTAAAAAATACCAACAACGGTTGTTGGGCTCCAGCCCTTAAATTAAAGCAACAGCCCCTTGTTACCAGTCACTTATGACTTTGGGAAAAATAGCCTTTTTCAGAATGTTACAGTTTAAATAGGATCACTGATTTTTGGGCTCTTTAAAATTACGAACAACGGTTTTTGGTTTCCAGTCCTTAAATTTAAGAAACAGCCCCTTGTTACCAGTCAAATATGACCTTGAAAAAAATAATCTTTCTTCAGAAATTTACAGTTCAAATAGGATTACTGATTTATGGGCTCTTCAAAAATACGAACGATTTTTTGGCTCCAACCCTTAATGTTAAAAAACAGCACCGTGTTACAAGTGTCTCTGATTTTTTTCATCTTTAAAAATAACAATACCGATCTTTGGGCTCTACGCCTTAACGCCAAAGTCCAACCCCTTTGTACACTACTAATTGAAAACTCGAATTCGTGTTTATAGATAGGTGTTTGATTACTTAAATTTAGGGGTGGTTTTTGCAACAAAATTCAAGCATTGGAGAGCCCGAGAAGGGTACAACACTGCTTTCTATTTTGTTTTCCCAAGTTTACGTTTCTACTAATTGTAGGTGTTTTTGTACATAGGGGTGGTTTTTTAAATGCTGGTTTGTAGTATTTGTGAACCTAAAATAAGTCCACAACTCTGGCATTCTTTATTTTTTGCGAATTTGAGTTGTTACATAAAGGGTATTTTTACTTTTAGTACGAGTGGTTTTTGGAAATTGGTTTTTGTTGCGTTCAAGGGCTCAGAAAAAGCCCAAAATTCTGGTACAAAAAAATTGAGGAATTTCGCTTTTTGAGGTGCTAGCTTGATGGACCGCTGATCATACTAATTTTATTACTCGATATCACTACAGTTGGATTTGAAAATATTTTTGTAATTTTCTTTTCTTACTAAGAAATTAAATTATCGTAAATTTATTGATAATATAGAAAATAAATTATTTATAAAGTTCAGCATATATAAGCTTCCAAAATTTTAAAATAATAAGCGTTTACAAATTTTATTTCCCCTTTCACAAGAAAAAAGAAAATTTGAGAATCAAAACAAATTTTCTTTTGCAAAAACTTGACGGTTTCTAATTAATTAAAAAATTGTTTAAAACATTTTTTGTATTTTTTATTTATTAATTTAATCTTCAACCAAGAAAATTAGTTTTCAGCAAAAAATGACAAATTCTCAATTAATACATAAATCAAATAGTTTAATTTTACCCAAAAGAATACTTTGCTTTTAAAGTGAAGAATTTGAGATTCGATTTTTCAAACAAATGGAAAAAGAAGTGATTGTTGTAAACTGTTTTTGAATTAAAGTATGACATGTCTTAAGCAGTATTCAAGGAATGATTACCATCCAATAACCTTCAATTTTGATACTTCTAATTCCCTTTTACATGGCCCGGAAAATGTCCTGCGAAATGCAAAATAATTTTTTTCTGTCGAATTCTTGCTGAAGGAGATAAGTTTCAATTCCCTGTAAATTTTTTTCGAAAAAATCGCGAACATTGAGGATTAATGAAAAAAGTTCTCTGAATTTTTCGTGCATTTTTAACGATAAAAGAAAAGCTAACAAATAAAAACAAAAATAGATGTTGCTACCCCCCCCCCAACCCTGTTCAAACCAACATTCAATTTGGTTTAAAAGACAGCTATTCTAGTTTTTGCTCGGAAATCATCTTGTATTTTTAAAAATTCTAGAATTTTGTTCAAAATTTTATTATGTTTTCTAAAAGGCAACTATTTTGTTAAATCGTTAACTTTTTTGGTCAGAAATACTATCCCTTTGTTGAAAATCGAGCTAGTTTTCCAAAAATAAATTCTTTTGTTTGAACATTCAGCCCCTTGATTGACAAAAAATCATTTTGTGGGTTGATCTCTTTTTTTGAAAACCCAAACATATAAATGTTTAATAAAACAGCGCGTTGGTTCTGTTTCCGATTTTGAAAATTTTTTCGTTGGTTCTATATTTTTCTCATTTTTTATAGAAAATTTCAATTATTTGGCAAAAATTTATAATAATTAATCGCCTTAAATAAGCATCTCCTTGTGTATAATGAAGATTCTTTTAATTCTATAGCTTTTTTCCTAATGGTCTCCCGAAACCAAAATTAGTCAAATTAAATTAATTTCTATCAAAATTTTACAGATTTTAAAAAACGAAAAAGTTTTTAAAAAACGACGCAATAGTGTGAAATTCTTGACTATGTTGACACAATAAATAGTTCACATTCTGGAAATTTAAATGTGGCGAAGCCTGTGTTCAATTTAGAAAGATTGCTTTCGGATTGTTTAAACAAAGCCAGGAAACATCACAATTTTTAAAAATCTTAAAATAACCAGTGATCAATGCGATCCAAGTTAATCAAACACATTCAGGGTCTTTATATGACCCTTTTCCAAAGAGTTCTATTTTACCATTAATTTTTTTTTCTGTTGTACATTGTTCTAAGTTTCCATAGAAAATTCCAATTATATAGAAAACTTAGTTAGTTTTTATTTAATGGCTTTTTTAGTAAAAACTTCCGAATTCAATTACAATTATAATTATATTAATTAGAACTAATCGTTTTTTGAAATATACAAACATATTTTTGATAAAACGACGTGATGGAGTAACATTTTTCACTCTATTGAAACAAAAAGAAGGCCACGTTAAGAAATTGTTAACGCTACCTAGTCTACTTCCATTTCCAAATTAAGGCCTTCTATTTGCTTGCCGAAAGTTATCAAGAATAAGATTTTATTTTTAACTTCAAAAGACCCATTCAACTTTTTTTTTTTAATTTTATAAGATTTATAACAAAATATTTTGCCTAACAGGTACCGATGAAATAATGGATAGTACAAATTGCATTCACATGTTTTCCAAGATACTTAAATTTTGAAATTAGAAGTTATAGATTTTCTACCAAAAATGAACAAGTTAATTTTTCGGATAAAAAATGAATTTTCAACCAAAAGATAATTTATAATGAGATACTTGAATTTTATACAAGAAAAAGGATGAAATCTCAAGAAAATTTAACAGTTGATATTATAGCCAAAATAATTGTTAATTAAAGAGTAAGGACGTAAAATTCAATTGAAAATACTGATTTTTAAGAAAATAGTTGAATTTTCAATTATAAACAAATAATTTGTTAACGAAAATATCAATTTTCAATCAGGAATTGAAAACTTGCATATGCAAAAAATGCGCACTCAAACAATAACAAATAGTTCATTTCTATTGAAATTTTTAAATTTCTAGCCAAAAAGAGGAATTTTTGACTAAAATAACGAATCGTGATGAAAAATCGATTAAAAAAAAAAAGAATTTAACATTTAATCAAATAGTTTAATTTTCAAATAGAAAGATGAATTTATAACCAAGAAGATTAGTTTTCTATAAAAAAAAAACTATCAACAAAATACTTGAATTTTCAACCAAACGGTTGAATTTTAAAGAAGAAAAAATCTGTTTCTAAACAGAAATATCAATTTGAAAACCAGAAATGAAATCTAAATCAAAATATGAATTTTCTACAAAAACTTAAAAATATGACAGGAAGAGATTCTTTTTCAACCAAACAGTTGCATTTTTAAACACATAAAATAAAATTTTTCGAAAAAATATTTACATTATTAAGTCCGAAAAACAAATTTGCAAGAAAATTATGCATTTTTCAAAATAAAAAATACGAATTTTTAAACAAAATGATATATCTTTTAAAAAAATCAGTTTTCAACATTGAAGTTCAAGATTTAAAGAATCAGCAAAGAAAATTGAGTATCTCTGTCAAAAGGGAAATTTTTTGAAAAATGCGTGGATTTTCAACAAAATACTTAAATTTAAATTTTAAAAAGAAGAACGAATTTTTAAGTAAATTGTAGAATTTCGAACCAAAACAGATGAGTTGTATACATATTTCTCGTTAAATTGAACTATTTGGTTAAAATTTAACAATTTTTCTACAAATTAATCTATTTTTAAGAAAATTAAAATTTGTGGTAGAAAATAAAAATGTTTTTTTAAAATTATAATTTATCAAAATTTTAAAAGTTTAAAAGTTGATCGGCTTTGTACAAATTTCAAATTTCTTTAAAATTCATTTCTCTGTTTTAAAATTGAAATTTTCTTTAAAAATTCATTTTTTTTCTGGTTGACAATGATTTTTTTATGCTAGAATTATTCTATTCTATTTTTGGTTAAAAATTTACCATTTTTCTGTTTAAATTGCAAAACTTGGGTGGATAACTAATAACTTTTCTTCTTTTATACAAAATAATTCTTGTTTGTTGACAGTTCAATGTATATTTCGATTTGAAATCTTAAGAATTTAAATTATTTCATATTGCATTGAATATGGTATTTATTTGAAAAAATTATAATGTTTAAAAAAATAACACAGTCTAGCATTCTTCAAAGCTAATATTAGTAGTTAGTAGATAATATTAATAGTTGAATTTTCTACAAAATAGCAGCTTTTTCAAACCGAAAGTATGACTGCAACAAAATTGTTGAATTTTCAACCATATAGTTTCGTTTTTATTCAACAAAAATGAAAATTCTACTAGAACAAGTACATTTTTTAATAAAAAGAATAATTTTAAAAAAGCAGGTAACTTTTAAAACCAAAAAGAAAAATTAAACAAAAAAGATTTGAATATCCATCAAAAAACATTTCAATTGACTTTTCAAAACAAAAATACGAATCTTAAACAGAAAGCAAATTTTCTAAGAAACATTTGAATTTTTAACAAAAGTTTCATTTTTATTCAAGAAAGATGCAATCTTTTTTACTAAAAAAAAACCTTTTGAATCAAAACGACAAGTTTTCAGAAAAAATATTTTTTATACCCAAAAGATTTCAGTTCACTTTTCAGTAAATAAATATGAATTTCAAAAAAAGGTTAATTTTCTGCGAAAATAGTTGAATATTTTAAAAACAAATATGAATTTAAAAAACAGTTAAATTTACAACCAAAAAGGTTGTCTTTCCACTAAAATGTTGTAATTTTCGACCAAATAATAAAATTCTTAACTTAAAAGATTATCCTCAGGAAAAAGTTTTTGCGATATTTAAAAAATTATTATTTGTTTGTATTCTATAGCTAATTGTAAAAAAACTTTTAACCCAATTTACCTATTACTGACAATATCATTATATCTAGAAAAATGCAGAAATTAATTATGTCTTTAAACAAAATTAGATGTAAATTCTAATTTACTAAATATGGTGCAGAAAATTCTAAATGTTCATTAATAGAGAAATACATATAAACTTATTTAATATTGTCAATG
>JAWWLR010000054.1:77423565-77443344 GCA_035041075.1 Acraspis erinacei | reverse complement strand
CGTTGAATCTTTGTCTATTTTGGTACAAATATGTTTTTTTTTATTTAAAAATTGATCTGCAAGTTTTAACACTCATATTTACATATTGAAGTAGTAAATTTATGATAAAGGAGGTATTAAATTCATTAAATTTGTTTCCACTTTATTTGTCTTTTCATTTCGCAACAACATTTATAATTCTTTAGAAATTTAAATTATAAGATTTATATACGTTATGTGATAGATTACTCTGACGAAATATCAGTTTACATATATTATTGAAAACCCTTTTTTTTGTTATAAAATGAGGATATTAATAATCTATTCTGTTTTTGTTTAAAAATTTATATTCTTAATTAAAACGTGATCTGTTGTATTTAAAATTTTTCTTTTCGTTTAGAAATTCTTTTTTTTTGTTGTTGAAAATTTAATTTTTGTATTGCAAAATTCACCCTCTTAAAATTCAACTGCTTGTTTCTTAATTAATCTGTTTTGATCAAGGATTCAACTACTTTATTGAAAACTGGTCTATTTTTGGTTAAATTCAACTGTTACAAATTTGAAAAAAAATTTTTTTGGTTGAAATATCGATTCTTATATTTGTGGGCAAAATTTTATCATTTTACTAGAAAATCTATATTTTCGGGTTCAAAATTAAACTATTTGGAAGAAAATTAACTTTTTTGTTGAAAATTTATATTTTTTGGCTCAAAATTAAACTTTTTTGTGAATAATGCCTGTTTTTGGCTTAAAAATTAAATGGCTTTTTTAAAAAATAATGTATTTTTGATCAAAAACGGATTTTTTTAACAGAAAACTATCTTCTTGGAAAAAATTATTCGTCGTGTTGGAAATTTCTTTCTTTTTTAGAATTTGACAGTTTAAAAGCCTTTTCTGCTCTTATTGAAAAATATTTTTTAAACTAAAAATTTCACAATTCCAGTTTGCTTAGTAAAATATTTTTTTCAGTAGAAAGTATAACTATTTGATTTGAAATTCATCTTTCTCGATTCACAATTCTTCTATTTTGTTGAGGGTAAAAATATTTTGTTATCAATCCGCTATTTATGTCCCTTAAATTTGAATCGTCGAAAATTTCGAAATTCAACTATTTTGATCAAAATGCAATATCCTTGGACTGAAAGCAAAGAGATTTGCATAATCAAGAAAAAAGAATTTCAACGAAGAAAAATTATTTTTCAAAAAAGGAAGAAAACTTAAAAAAAAACAATTAAATTTTAAAACAAATATTTACATTTTCAATATAAATAGATTAAAATTTAACCAGACACCGTGGAATTTTTAACCGAACTTGAATTTTTAAGAAAAAGTTGAGTTTTCTACCATAAAAGAATAATTTAAAAAAAATTGAAATTCTCAACTGCATGGCTGATTTTCAACTTGCGAAGATCAATTTCCAACAAAAACAAAAAAGACAAATTTTAAACAGATAAATTATATTATAAAAACCAAATTTTAACAAAAAAGTTGAATCGTAAACCAAATAGATTAATTTTTAACATAAGAGATTAATTTTCTACTGAAGAAGACGAATTTGCGCTAAAAGGTGTAATTCTTTAAGCTAAAAATTTGAATAATTTTCAAAACAATTGACTTTTTAGCAAACAATACAAATCTTCAACAAGAAAGTTAATTGCAAATTAAGAGTTATGAATTTTTGACAAATGGTTCAATTTTCAACTAAAAAATATCATGTTTCAAAAAAAGTGGAAACGTTAAATTTCAAGTCTGAAAAAATAATTTTCAACAGAAAAAAAAGAATATTCAATTATTTGAATTCAATCAAAAGCACGAATTCTTAACAAAATTTTCCTAACATTGTTCCAAAAAAGATGAATCTTCAACCAAAAAAATATAAATTAGTTTATTTTCTAACTAAAAAGGGTGATTTCTAATCAAACGAATAATATTTCACACTGTTGTAAAAAATATTTTAATTGATAAATAAACATAGTTTATATCAAGCCAAAGTGATAGGTTTAGAAAAAAGTTGAATCCTAACTAAAAAAAGATTAAATATGATAAAAACAGGTGAATTTATAATAGAAATGGTGAATTTTTAACCAAGAAGATAAATTTTTGACCAAAAAGACGAATTTTGAATAAAAAGATAAATTTTCAAAATATAACATGAATTTTAAACCAAGCAGAGTAATTTTTTATCAAAAAAATTTTTTTTTTTACAAAATGCATGAACTTTATATAAAAAAATTCTATCTTCAATAAAAAAGACAATATTTTCAAATAAAACTGAAATAGTTAAATTTCAAATAAAAAAATAATTTCCAACCAAGACAGAAAACATTGTTTAACAAAATAATTAATCTTTCAATTAACCAAGGTCATTTTCTACTAAAATTAGGAATCTTTACCTAAAATATGAATTAAAAAATATTACTTTCACTTTTAATCAAATAGTTGAATTTTCATCCGATGAAGTTAATTCCTTTACCACAACAGATAGATTTTTATCCAAATAATGGCATTTTAACAAAAATATATTAAATTTTTACCCAAAGAGTTAAACCTAAAAACAAATTTTTAATTTTATACCTTAAATAAATTGAACAAAAAAAAATCAGTAGCCAAAGTTAACAAAAATCTTCTTTTTATTTTTGACCTTTTATAGTTTATAAAATAAATCATTATTGGTGGTTGATAAATTATCACGAGCGTATGATTTCCTTAATTAATTTAAAATTATTTCTGCCGAAAAAACGCAATCTGCCAGTCAATATTGATGAAAATCTGTATTTGTTTAAAAAATGTATATAAAGAATGAATATTTTTTATGAAATGGCTGACATGTGCATTTGTTTATTAAATTTGTTTATAAAATTAATAATCATTTTCGGTTTTTCTAGAATGAAAAACTAAGCATTGTTTTTACGTATATCCCGAACAAAGAATGAAATAATAAAGTCTTTAAGTATTTTCAATCTTGAGCGAGCACTTTCACTAATTAGTTCATTAATATAAAAAACTAGAAGCATTTATATAGTGACTTAATCTTTTTATTTTAATAATTTATTTCAACGATATCATGATTCTTCACATATATGAAGCGAAAAATTCATTCTTGGAGTTATTTCAACTAAAAATCCAATTTAGATCTTCCGTTTGACCTTTAACTTGATCTTCAAGCTCTTTTAAAGGTCAACTTTGTGTTTTAAATGAAAACCTTTATTTTTTAATCGGAAATAGAAAGAGGGGGGAATTTTACGTTTAAATATGTATTCAGGTCACTTGTGACTTTTCAGGTCAGATAAAGGTCATTCAAACTTGAACAAGGCCCATCTTGGGTTAACGGTACGGCTCTGTATTTCCTCAGGTCAAAGTCATTCTTGGTGTAACTTTTAACGAGAAATCCAATGGGTAGCTTCAATTTGACCTTGAGCTTGACTTTCAAGATCATTTCAAGCTCACAACGTTGACCTTGAAATGACCTAGAGGGTCAAGTTCAAGCTTAAATTGAAGATCACCATTCGATTTCTCGTTGAAAGTTTCTCCAAGAATGACCTTGACTCATTTGAATAATATTTCATCTGGACAGTTATTACAGTGTTTTCAAAATTATTGGACGCTCTTATAAAAAATTAATAGAAAAAAATCGTTTTCAATCCACCGAAACTATAAGTTCTGCACGTGTTAGACCAGAAATATTGTTTCCCCACGGTGGCTGCATGAACACATTTTTATTTCTTCTTGCAGAAATAAATCCATCGCCGCCAAATGGACCGCATCCAGAAGGTGTTAACAACCTTGGTATTACTTTCTACGGAGATGATCATAATAATCTGCAACCATTAAAATCCGTAAAGTATCATCCAGTGAGAGATATGCGGTTCTACGTTGGAGTCAATATCAATGGTATTCTTCGTCCAATGTTTGATTATCAAGGGAACATGGTTATAGTGCGTGTGAGAGACCACGAAACTATACCAATGCCACCAGGAATAGCTAAACAATACCGTTTTACCCTACCACCGTGGCAAGTGGAGCTTCTAGAAGCTTTCCGTTTAGCCAGGAAACAAAATGCTGATGCCCTATATTCCACTTCCGCCAGACAGCCTCCGATAGAATCTAATAATGAGTCTACAGGTCCCTGGAAAGAGCGAAAGCTAGCACATCAAGAAAAATATTATCATTCAGTCAGACAGACTCAAGCTGGACCTCAATTTTATACTGTAGGACCAGTGCGTCATCCAATGAAAGAGAATTCTCAATCATTCAATTCAGCAAGACAGTCTCAGATACGAAATACTTCTCAATCTTCTACTTCAACCAGCCAGTGGAGAACCAAGCATCAATTAAATGTTCAACCAACTGCTTCAGGCGGACAGTGATAGCACTTAGCAAATGATCGCTCTTGTATTTCGACCAAGCAATATCAAAGACAACCTGATGCTAATTCTCTCAGTTCGGCCAAACAGCAGTAGTTAACAACTAATGTGCAATATTATAATACAATTAGGAAGCATCAAGCTAAAACACTAAAGGATCGAAATACAAACTAATGCTGAATATAATGCTTCAGCCGAGTATTGCAGTATCAGGATAATGATTAATATTTTACTTCAGCCAGACCGTGATAACAAAAGTTAATCCATAATAATCTACTTCAGCCTGGTAGTGGCAGCGAGAATTTGATGTTTAATCTTCTGCTTCAGCCAGAAAGTACTGGCAACAAGATAATGGTCAACTATCTACATCAGCCAGAGAGTGCCAACAACAAGAGCATTCCTAATCTTCTACGGCAGCCAGACAGCCTTCGGTACAACCTAATACTGAGTCTACCAGTTCCTACACGCTGCGACGGCTAGCAAATAAAGCTAGATATTATCATTCAGTCAGACAAACACAAGTTATAATTCAATTTTCCACTTCAGCAGGACCGCCTCATATAGAGCTACTTCACAATCTTCTATTTCTATCAGAAGGTGCTAGGAACAAGCATCAATTAAATGTTAAATCTGGTTCTTCTGCTGGACAGTGATAATATGAAGCTAATACTAATGCAGACGAACATTGCAGAATCAGGATAATGCTGAATCTTTTACTTCAGCCAGGCCATGGCAACAACAATGAATTCTTAAAGCTCAACTTCAGAAAGGCAGTGGCAGTCAGAATTTGATGTTTAATCTTCTGTTTCAGCCAGGGAGCAGTAGCAACAATATAATGCTTAATTATCTACATCAGTCAGACACTGCCAGCAATAAGACATTTCACAATCTTCTACTGCAGTCAGAGAGACTCAGCTACAGGCTAATACTGAATCTTACATTTCATCCGAAATCCCATCAGGCCATTCCTATTATTATCAATAATTATGATCTATATATATTCGTAGCTAATAAATTCCGTTCGCAATGACGCTTTTTCTTTTTTTTCATTTATTTTTTTCAAATTAGTTTTTTTTTATTCCTTTAAGATTAGAAGGAAATAAATTTTCCAAGATGATAATAATGTACAATGAATAATGTGTGAATTCCTTTAGGAATAATTTTAAGTCTTCAAAATGTTGCGAAAATAAGAAATTAATAACTTTAAAGTTATGTATTTTATGAAATAACTATATTTGATGTTCCTCTTATGATAATACATTTTTGTTTACTTAAAAAGTTTTTTCTTTTTTTATTACTCAAAATATGTGCAAAATTAAAAACCTTGGCCATTTTACACTTCTGATATAATTTTCAGTAAATAATATTAATTTGATTAAAATCTATCGCAACTGCAATTTTTGTCTCGCGAGCAGTAGTTGAGTCTTCAAGCTTCCTAGTTTATTGTAAAGAAGTAAAAATTACGAATTTTTGTTTCTCTTTTGACAAACAACAGTTTGATATTTATAGTAATCAAAATTTAGAAGCTTCCGTTAAATCCTTGAAATATGGCTCAATATTATGTAATTTCTTGATAAAAAATTTAATTCATGAAATTTTAACAGTGCAATAAACATAAATCTATGCTAATTTTCCAAATCCAGAGGCATAAATTAAGGGACTTATGTTCTTTGAAATATATTCTGTATCTATGAAATGCAAACAATTATTTTTCCAATCTGCCAAAATAATTAGGATAATAAACCAGATAGCGATTAATATACATGGTCTGATCAAGCGTCATCAGTATCTACTTTCAAAAAATATGAACATCCTTTTTGTGACTCTGCTCTTGAACGTAGCATTTCTGCCTGATTCATTTGGTAAATATAATAATATCTATAATTTTAGGTGTTTGTATTTTCAAATAAAATAGGTTAAAAAAAAATAGGATTTCAAAAATAGCATCAAACTGAAAATTATTATTTTTTATTTATCCTGAGGTTCTAGGGAGTGAAAATAAGTTACACAATTCTTAGCTCTTAGAGTTTTGCAAAAATTAATAATAACAATTTTGTGAGATTTTCATATTTTTAAATTTTACAAAATGAAGTCTCGTTTGTATAAGTTTTCGAAATAAAAATAATGTGTGAAAGCCTTGCAAACTACTTTAAGATTGGTTTCAGACTGTAGAATCTTTCTGGGACTAAAACATAATATAGGAAAACTGAGAGGAATTAAACAATTATTCGGGCTCCGGCCCTTTTTATGGTTCAATTCTTTAAATTTTGTTGTTCCTGTAAATTTTTAGTGCTAGGCCTAAAAAAAATTCCATCATAAAATGCATTATTCTTCAGTTATTTTGTTAAAATTACATTTTGCACATATGCTTATCTCTGCAGCATACACTAAACAACCAAAATAAAACTTTCTAGTAATAGGTTGTTTTTGATTTCCAATTTGATCAAGCATGAAAATAAGTAATTGACATTTCTTCTTGCAGAAACAAATCCATCGTCGGCCGACACAACTCGTCCACAAGTTGCTGATCCCATCGATATCCAGTTCTATGAAGATGAACATGGCAATCTCCAACCATTAGAATCCAAAAATTACCAACTAGTAAAAGATGACATGTACTACATAGGTGTAAAGATTGGTGGTATTCTTCGTCCAATGTTTGATTATCAGGGCCACATGGTTGTTGTACAATCAGTCACTAACAAACATCTTCTGATGCCACCGAAAGTAGCTCAACAATATGGTTTCAGCATTCCGCGGTGGCAGCAGGAACTTGAAAAAGGTTTTGCTGAACATCCGTTTTTTTCTCGACCCTGGCATCTACCTAAAACTTCTGTGTCAGCCAGGCCGGGGCGTCCAGAAGCACTTGCTCAACATCCTACTTTAGCCAGACAACGGCAGCAACGAGATAATGTACAATCTTCTAGTTCAGCCAGAAAGTGGAGTCTTCAAGCTCATTCTCAACATCTTCCTTCAGCTAGACAGTGGCAGCATCAAGATAATGCTCAATTCTCTAATTTAAACAGACAAAAGCGTCCACAAACTCATGCTTTAGATCTTACTTCAGCCAGGCCGTGTCAGGATCAAGATAATGTTGAATCTTCTGCTGCAGAGAAGCATGGACAGAACAAAGCTAATTTCCAATCTTCTTCTTCAGCGAGGCAGTTGCATAAAAAAACTAGTACTCAATCTTCTATTTCAACCAGACAGTGGCAGAAAAAAACTAATGCTCAGCCTTCTACTTCAATCAGTCATTAATAATCTGAATATCAATGTGTTCCTTCATCCAGGCAGTCATACACACAAGCAGCGGTTTTCAGCAAAATCCCAGTACTCAGTCTTATACTTCAACCAGACAGTGCCAGCAACAAATCAATGCTCAGTCTTCTAATTCAGCCAGACATCAATAAGCTAAAACTCAATCTGTTTCTTCATCGAGGCATTCATAGACACAAGGTGACTTTTTATAGGGTTTACTTCATCTAGACAGCAAGAAACAAATCCTCAATCATCTTTTTTAGCCAGGTAGTGGCATCAATGAGCCAATACTCAATCTTCGGATTCATCCAAGCAGTCTCAGATACAAGATTAATAAAATTCTTCTACTTCAGCCAGGCAACCAAAGGCAGAGAATTATCTTAAGACAAAAAATGTAAATTTATAAAATAAAATACTGCTTGTGATCCAAAGTCGGATTAAAATCATTGTTTTGAAAATTCGGATGGACTTTGAAATACTTTATCTTCTTTACTATCAGTTTGAAATTTTAAAAACCAAAATTATGAATAGGGAAAACTATCTTGAGCAGGTTACAGAAAATGTTTAAATGCTTCATCAAAATTAGCAGTAGCGAATCACCACGAAGTATTTAAATAAAACTGGAAAAAGGTTCGAAATACACATACGAGTAAAAAAAATTTTTCTTGGAGAAATGAAGGCAAAAAAGAGAAAAAAATTGCAACCAAGAATTATTATCTGTAACATAAATGATTTAGAAAACGAAAAGGGGAATATCGTTATCAATTTATGAGACATCTTCGGCAAACTTGGTAAATACATCAGAAGTTATTATTACACATATATGGTTACTCTAGTACAAAAATTCTATTCAGAAGATATTAATTAGAAATTAATGAAATTAACTATAACCGAATTTAAAACAAATTTCAGGTAATGTTATTTATCATTTTAAGCCACAAAATAGTTATCTAAGACAAATATCGTCATATTTTAAATAATATTTTGAATTTGAACAATATTATGATATCTATTTCCTCTTTTTACCAAAAATTGGAACTTTTATTCACATATTAGTACATTTCAAATAAAAAAATAATAATTTAGAATTCAAGCTGATATTTTCTTAAATTCGAGTAATTCTAAAACAATAAATATTTTTAAGCAAATTCATTAATGAATTAAGTTTGAAGAGGATTCGAAAAAATACAAGGACATTCTAGAGAATTTTCTGAAATGCCTAATAATGTGAATTTGAGGACTTCAGATAAATCAAGGATTGCACCGAATTCAGATAATTCAAGGAATTCAGGGAAATTGAAAAATGCAAATAATTCAAGGAATTCAGGGCGGAGTGAAGGTTATTAGGAAAATTTAAGGAATTCAGAGAATTAATAATCCTGAGAATGTACAGAACGCTTTTAATTCCTGGAATTCTCATAATTGGTTAAATTTTATTTTAAATCTCATAATTCCCTGAATTCTCATAATTAGTTAAATTTTCTTTTAAATCACATAATTGCTCGAATTCTCAGAATTCCTGAATTCTCAAGAATGCTTAAATTCTAGGAATTCCCTGGATTCGATGAGTTCCCAAAATCGAGTTGAGTAAATATAGAAAAATTCAAAAGAATATTTAACAATTCATTGTCTGTTAATAAAGGCTCAGAGTTAATTCCAAACAAATTCTAATAAATTTTAAAAATATGAACAATACAATACATTTAATTGATTTCAATAAAACTAAAATTGATTTAAAATAATTCAATATAATTCGAAAAAATTAATACGAAACCGAGATTAATTGACAATAATGTACGTAAATTAAAAAATATTTCATTTAACATATCAAAATTCGTAAATAAAAAAAAATCTACTCAATTCGGATGCACATGAGTGACTAGATCTCTGGGAAAATTTATCAGAATTAAAAGTGAACATGAAAGCCTTCAGGTCGATTAAAAAATTTTAAGGCAATAAAAGCTCCATTGTGTTCAGTGGATTTGAAAAGAATTCTGAGAGTGATTTAAAAGTGATTTGCGGAAAAAACTAGGCCATGTGAATTGCAAAAAAATTGGCAATAATTAACTAGCTTGCATTCTTTTTAGGTAAATCATCAACTTTTTTTCTGCCAGCTGGAATAAATATTTTTAATTTATATGTAAATGAAAATATTTTGTTTATATTTTCGAAGTAATTCTCTGTATATTATTACAGGGAAAACATTTTAGGGACTTCTTCAGATCGATAATTGCAATAAAATAAAATTTGTTTATAATATAAGCGTGATAATGCTTTCCATTCTTTTTGTCTCAGAAAATTATAAATCTGAAATATAGTTTTGAAAGAAAATTTTAATTCTTCATATTGTATTGTTGAATAAATCGGAAGCTAAGAAAAATTTAATTTCTTACCCATAAGGATCCCCTGAAACCCCTAAACAATTTTTAAAAATTAAAATAAAATGTATGAAAATTTATTTTTTACTAAAATAAAGAAATTTATGGTGCAGCGTTGGCTACCCACTGAGTTATTATTTTAATCTGAGAAAATAAAGAAAAATTAAAAAGTAGTATATTTCAAAATTGAAATGTTTCGTAGACTGTTTTATTCGTAATTACGAAACGAACTTTAATATAAAGGATAGCTTCCGACAAATTTTAATAACGTGAATCTCTTATCTCGATGAAATAATTTATCGGGTTTTCAAACCTACATTAAAATTCAAAGACGAAGTATTTTTTATTCAAAGCAAACCATGAGCATGCTTAAATTCAGGACTCTGATTAAAAATTTATGTTTTTATGGAATTGAAAAACAAGTTTAACTCTCCCTGCGCCTGAAAGAAAACATTAAGAAATAACCTAGAATGTTTATTTAATTTATTTTTAGCAAAAAACGACGCCATTCCAAATACTATACATAATAGAGTGCAGAAATTTAATATAATTTAATTAATTAATTGAATTTAATGCTATTAAAAATAATTAATAATTAATATAATTCAATATAATTTTGCAGATAGAGAAAAAATATAATTTTATTATTCAACGTAATTCTAATAATGGAAGAAAATTACCTTTTTATAATTCTTAAATGCACATAACTTCAGAAGAAAATTTTAATGTATTATTTGATTCCAAATTATGGTGATTTTTTGTGTGTTTGACTTTAGCTACTAATGAAAACATATTTAATACATAAAAAAAATTTTTTTGTGTCTATAATATTATGAATATATGGCACAAGCTATTTTTTTTTAATTTAATAAAATATTTTAAAAATGTATTTCCAAATTCAAGTCCAATATTTTTTATTCAGTAGCGACCTATAAAAATAAAAAATAGAAAATAAAAAAACTATATATTTATAGATGCTTCATTTAATTGATACAATGCACAAACATTATAATCTGAGCAAAATTTATATTTTCCGATCACCAAATCCTAAAACTAAAAATCTTCACAAGAAGGAAAAGCAGGAGACTATTAAAAAATGGAATATTTTTTAATGTCCTTTTCAAAAATATTTTTCCAAAAAATGTAAATACTAATAAAATATAAATATCTTTTCTAAAATATTTTTGTTGCGAAGTCCATACTTTCAGACTGATACTGGTTTTTGTAATGAAAACAAAAAGTTTTTTTATGGTTTGTCTAACTTTTTTAAAAAGGTGTTGATTTTTTATAATTAACTTTTAAAACACGCTTAAAGATCTTGAAGAAATATAATTATTTTCGGTGGAAGATTTTGCTGTACAATCAATAGTTCTCAAAAAAGTTACTCTTGTTTTCATAATATTTTTGACTTTGCCTTTGTCCGTGAAAAATATTTATATAACAATTCGAGATTATAATTTAAAAAGAAAGATCAAATGTACTACGAACCAAATTTTTAAAAATGCATGGCGAAGTTCTGATTTATAAAATTTATCAATTGGTTTTCGGAACTTTTTGGGACCTACCATAAATAAATTTTAATTCGAATCTTTATAAATTAAACAATTGCACACTTTGCTTAAGGTAGTAGGTAAAGAACTATTTTATGTGGAAGACAATTTTACTAGATTTCAAATCGACGGATACTGCTCAAATACTAAAATATTTAGAAATATATTATTAAAAATTGTTTTAAATATCGTGCCCACACATTTGATAAAATAATAATCAATAATTAAAACTTTATAATTGAAAGTATTTCAAAACAAGGGCAGTCGTGCAAATTGAATCATTTATAAAGAAAAACTTTCAAATAGAATACTATTTTCGTTGAAAGTATTTTCAATAGAAAGTCTTGAATCAAATGATCTCAAAATTTTAAGTTTTCAGACTGGAGTTCTTGAAAAATTAAAAAGAAGTTTTCAGAAATTGCTGAAAACTTTTGAAAACTCTACGATAAAGCAAAAGAAAGTGTCTCCTAAGGAAACTACAAAATCAAGTAGTTTTCTTGTACAGGATGGCGTGATAAAAATGTAGTCGCGTCTCCGGAAATCTCGAGAATTTATGACAGTATTCCGGAAGAACATAACTGTGAAATAGTGCTACTGATTCATAGCAACTAGAAAATTTTGGTCTCTGCTAGTATGATCTTATATAAGAAAAATTTATATGAAATTTTTCTCATAAGAAATTCTATCGTGAAACATTATATATCCGCAGATATATTTTTTTGTTTTCGTCTCGTTCAATTTCTCTTCCGAGCCCGGACAAGAATTCATGTTTGCAATTCTCGTTAAATGTGGACGATACTTTAAGAAATTCATAGGTTGCTTCTATCAATATGCCATCATAAAAAAATACTTTGCGGAAAATCGAAATCTTTAGAAAAATACTGATTTTCCTGAAATTGTAGTGATCTTGGTACATTCTTCATTATTTTATTGAATACAATATTTCCAGAATGCAGAACATAATTCTACATATTTTAGAATGTTATAAGATAATTTTCCTTTAAATTTTGGCGCTTAATTAAAATTATAGGTACACTCTAAATTCCGGTCCAAGTGACCTGAATTTTTCGTCTAAGCCAAGAATCTCCCTGGTCCAAGCTTGGACCGGAACTAGTGTCGGTCCTAGATCGGACCGACCTGATTGCAATCTAATTTCGAGTTTATAACTCACGTGCAGCATGCGCCTGCGCTCCGTACATGCGTGCAGCCCTCTTCTCTCTCCTTGGACCGGATTCAAGTCCCGTTTGGACTGCTTGCGAGCATCAGTCTAAACGCTGGACCGACCACCGCTTTCCCGGTCCATTGGACTGGAATCGCAGGTTTGTCCATTGCTTGGACCGGAATTCTGGTCCAAGGGATTTAGAGTTACTTCTTGGCTTAAGGGGTTATGACAGCTATGACCGCTCCACTTTGCACGTGTACAACTGTGCAGGCCAAAGTGACAACTATAACTATAATAAATTTTTAATACTTAAAATTATTCATCCTGGTGTAATGGAACGTATTGGACTTCAAAAAATTAGTTTAAACATAATTTGAATGCTATTTTTACGAAAATATTCCTTCTAAATTATTACAGATATAGGAAAATCTCTTTTTAAATTTATTGTACTTCTGAACACTTTCATCTTATTAAGCTTCTTTAAGATTCCCAATGGGCATGGCGAAGTCTATAATAAAAAAAAGAAAAACTTAGAAAAAAAACAATTTCCATTAAAAAGTGTTATATTTACCAGGATGGGTTATTTTTACATTATTTAAACAAATTAAATTTGTTAAAATATTTTTTTCCGAACATTCATTCTTTTTCCTTAAATTATTAGTATTGTGTTAGTGGAGGCATTATTAATAATAATTCATTAATTTTCAATTATTTAAGCAACTGGAATTCATTGAAATAATTTTTTTATTCTTTTTTATGAACAATTATTGATATTTCCACAGAGGAATATTCATCCACATTATTTTATTAATTTCTAATTGTTTAGACAAAATCCATTAGTTTGAATTCCTTGAATTCATATAATTCTCTGATTTTCTTAGATTGCCTGAATACCTGAAATTCTCTGAATTCAAGGAATTCTCCGAATTACCTACATTCTACAGATTCGACGAATCATCTGCATGACTTGAAATCTCTCCATTTCTTCAATTCTCTGAACTTCTTGAATTCTTGAATTTTTGGAATTTCCTGAAATCAATGCATTCTTTGAATTTCCTAAATTATCTGAGCCACCTAATTCTTGGAATTCCTTCTCAGAATTTATTGATCTCGATAAATAACTGAGATAATTGAAGGAATTTAAGAAATTCAGATAAATCAAGGAATTCACAGAATTCAAGTAACGCAGAGAATTCAGAGAATTCAGTGAATTCAGAGAATTTGAGGACTTCAGAGAACTCAAGGAAGTCAAGGAATTCAGAGAATTTAAGGAATTCCTGAAAATTGCAAAATGAAAATAATTCAAGGAATTCAGGGCAATTGAGAAATTCGAGGAATTAAAATAATTTATATATTTTAAGAAAGTTGGGAGATTAAGGGTATTAGGAGAATTTAAGGGACTCATATAATTCCAGCCATTTCAAAAATCCTATGAGTACAGTGAATTAAGATTCCTGAGAATGTACATTAGGGTGGCTCAAACACGCTTTTTTTTAGAGGGAAACGATCCCTCCGTTTAATTCCAAATCGGAAAAAAGAAATTCCATAATTTTTATTTTTTTATTTTGTTTTATTTTGGGGAAAATCACTTTTTTTTAGTTTTTGGATTAATTTTTTAGGGTTTAAAAAAATGTGACGGGAAAGTATTGGGGATTTTAGAGAATTATCCAATGAAAAACTTCATGTATCAGACGTATGGGTTTGACACGCCTAACCCACCCCTAAGAATACCTGAAAAGTACCCTTAAATCAAAAATGTCAATTCTTCATGAAATCGGCCTTTTGAACACTGTATTCTCGTATTTTTTTTACATCAAATGATTAAAATTGGCCTAATGGATTATTTGTTATCAATGTTTAATTAATGTTTAATTATTTCAACAAATGGAATTTGTTTACATATTTTTTTGAAAATTCGTTTTTTTCCTAAAAATGATTATTATTGGTCTATTGCAATATTTATTTACATTATTTCATTAATTTTTACTTATTTAAACAATTGGAATTAATTTGAATAATTTCGTTTCGAATTAAGAAAAAATTATTACTGTGGTTATAGTGGAATATTTATCAAGATTGGTTCATTAATTTTTAATTATGTAAACAAATTATTAGTTGAATGGTATTATTAGTTAAAAATAAATAGTAATTTATTGTTTCAACCATTGAAAAATATTTGAAAATAAATTTATGTCACTTAATGAAAATAAACTACCAGTACAACGAATTTTTTAAAGAAAATTTTTTTTTACATAAATTGGGTTCGTTTATATATTTAAAAATTAATTAAACAATGTTATTAAATTTTCAACTAGACCAATAGTAATAGTTTTTATAAAAAAATCAAGACAATAAAATTAATAAAAAAATGTTGATAAATATTCCACTAAAGAAATATTAATAATTTTTAAGAAAAAAGTATTTAAACAAATTCCATTTGTTTCAACAATTGAAAGTTAATGAACTAATGTTAATAAATATTCCTTTTAATTTTTGTAAAATCTCTGAAATCTTTATGGAATTTTTGAGAAATATTTCAAATATTTCTGGATGCTTTAAAAAAATTTATATTTTTAAAAATATTTTTAAATGTGGTGGAATCCTGGAAATCTTTCGGAATCTTTGAAATCATATAAATCCTTGAAATATTTTTAAATAATTGTAAAAGCATTTAAATTTTCAGGAAATATTTTGGAATTTCAGAAACCTTTTGGAATCTTCGAAATCTTTTTGAATTTCAGAAATATTTTGAAATCTTCAAAAATTTTTTTAAAAAATTCGAAATCTTTTCCAATATTAGAAACCTTTTGGAATCTTACAAATTTTTTGGAATCTTTGAAATCTTTGTAATCATTGCAATCTTTGTAAAATCTTTGAAGCACAGAAATCTTTTTAAATTATTGTAAAATCATTTAAATCTTTTGAATCCTTAAAATATTCGTTAAATTTTGGAATTGTTTGTGAAATCATTAAAATCTTTGTACAATCTTTGTAAAATCTTTGTGAAATGTCTGAAATATTCCGAACTATTTTTAACATCTTCGTAAATTCTATAAAATCTTTTAAAGTGTTTGTGAAATATTTGGTATCTTTCTAAAATCTTTGAAATCTTTTAGAATCTTTCAAATTTTTCTTGAATCTTGGAAATCTTTATGAAGTCTGAAAAATGCTTTTGAAATATCTAATGTATTCGAAAAATCTTTGAAGTCTTGCAAAATATTTAGTAATTTTTTTAAATATCTAGAAACGTTAGAAATTTTGTTGAAATCTTAGAAATTTTTTTGAATATTTGAAATCATTGAAATCTTTCAAATTATTTGAAATCTTTAAAATCATCCGAAATATTTTTCGCAATAGTCTAAAATCTTTGAAATGTTAAAAAATATTTTTTAAATTTGTGAAATATTTGAAATATTCTGAAATATTCTGAAGTCTTTGAATTCTTTTGAAACCGTATAAATCTGCCACAATCTTGCAGATCTTTAGGAAATCTTTGTAATCTTTGTGAAGTTTTTGAAATAATTGAAATCTTATTGAATTTTTTAAAATTCTTTCTGATATCTTCTTTAAATTTTTTTAAATCTTTGAAACCCTTGTGTTATCTTTTAAAATTGGTTTGCAATTTTTTAAATCTTTTAAAATCTTTGTATTCTTTGTGAAAACTTTTAAGTCATTCAAAACTTTATGAAATATTTGAAAGGTTTTGAAATCTTCGTAAAATGTGGGAAATATTCTGTAATATTCTGAAATCTTTTGTAATCTTAGAAATCTTTTGGAACCCTTGAAAAATTTGTGAAATCTTTGTAATCTTTGTGAAATATTTTTAAATTTGGTGGTATCTTTTTGAAATCCTTAAAATTTTTTGAAATCTATTGAAATATTTTAAATCTTTATAATCTTTTCAAATCTTTGAAACCTTTGTGAAGTTTATTGAATACTTTAAAAATATTTGTTTAACCTTTAAGACCATTTTAAAAAGGTTTAAAATTTTCGCCAAAACTTAGAAATCCTTTGATCTCTTCGATTTTTTCTGAATCTTTAAAATCTGTGTAAAATTCTTTAAATTTTTCTGAAATATTTTTAAGCCGTTTTTTTAACTGTTTGAAATACTTGTGAATTTTGTTTTTAATATTTTAAAATATCTTTGAGTTCTTGAAATCTCTATAATCTTTGTGAAATCTCCGAAATATAAATCTTTTGGAATCTTTGAAATCTTCTAAAATATTTTGAAATATTTGAAGTATTTTGAAATCTTTATGATGTCTTTTTGAAATTTGTTTAAATCTTTGAAATCTTTTGAAGTATTCGTTAAAATTTTTTAATATTCTCGAAATCTTCTAAACCTTTTTAATCTTTGAAAACTATGTGAAATCATTAAAATCTTTTAAACTTTTTCATAGTATTTGAGATATTTCTAAAACCTTTAAAATGTGTGCAATAACCTTGCTATTTTTTTCTAATCCTGGAAATCCTTATGAAATCTTGAAATCCTCTAAATCTTGAAATTTTTTGAAATCTTTTAAGTCTTTTAAACCTATGGGAAATCATTAAAATCTTTTAAAAAATTTGAAAATCTTTGAGATCTTTCTAAAATCTTTAAAATATGTGCAAAAACTTTGATATTTTTAAAATCCTTGAAATATTTATGGACTCTTTTTAAAAGGTTAGTGAAATCTTTATAAACTTTATTAAATCTTGGTCAAATCTTTTGAAGTCCTTAAAATATTTCTGAAATCTTTAAAATATTTCTAAACTCTTTTGAAATTAAAAAAATGTAATCAGTTGCACCCTCAAAAGTCGAATGTTATTTTATATTAATATATAATATAAAATAAAATTCTTTAGAATTCAATAATTGTTAAACAATTCTTTACATTTGCACTAGTGAATACTTGTATAAGAAATTGTTACTAAATTAGTCGCGATCAGTAGTATCTTTCGAAATTTAATTTTATTACCCAGATTTTTTTGTTGTTGAAAAATCAGACCTTGAATTTTTCCAAAAGTAGATCCGGAAATGTTGAAAAGTTCACGGAATTCTGAAAGCAGACATCTGTAGCAACCCTCCAAAAAAATATAGTCGACTCACACTTTAAGATTACATGATAAACTACCTTTTCTTTAGTTTGAAAGGAAGACGATTTGAGCTTTTCGTCACGCGAACTTAATGATAACAAAGTGCCTTTTCTCCCTTATGATAACCTTGGGGAAGATAAAATTCTTTTTTAGAAAAAATGGTTCCAGCTCTGAGAAAAAATCCAGCTGCGCGTGACCATCCAATTTGTAACGATGAATAAGTGATTCAGGAGAACCGCAAAAATCGAGTTAGACTCCACCTCCCACAATTATCAGTAATTGGCTATTCTACCCCATCTAGCACACTTTCCAAGAAATTCCAATAAAGGGATGAAAAAGTGTTGATAGGGTATAGAAAATCGCTGGTTCATCGCGAAATCTTTCCACGGAGAGATAATAAAACTAAATGGCCATCGCACTCAGACCGACAACCAAATGGCTTTCAAAATGGGAGTAATGATTTTTACCTGAAAGTATAGCAATTTTTACCTGAGATTAAGACTCTTCGATTTAAACAAAAAGCTTATAATTTCGTTTCAGCGTCTGTCTTCATTTAGTGGATTTGTATTTATTATTTAAATAATTAGAAGCTATTGACATGTAATAAAAGTAAATTAAAATAATATTTAAAAATCTCCTTAAACATTAAATTTGTTTTTAAATGTCATGTTGTAGAAAAATATCCTAAAAATTTAATTTTTATCATATTTATCATTACCAGAACGTATCTCCTATTATAAAATAAAAAAAATTTCAATATATAATTTTCCAAATTTTTTGGTATGTTAGGAAAATGATTTTTCTTAGTTAAAGAATAATATTTCTGTTGAAAATTCTTTTTTTTGTTGTATAAATTTCCTCTTTTTTTAATTAATTTCTTCACGGTAAATTTTCGGGATATTTTTTATCTCAAGTCATACCGATTTCGTATAATTTCTATCCGCCTTCAGATAAAAATCACACGCCTCCAAAAAAATTGTCCTCTAGAAAAAAATATCCTCCTCGAGATTAAAATTATCCGACATCGGATAAAAGTTATCCTGCTCCAGAATAAAATTATCCTCCAACAGAAATAACTTATCGTCCAATCATCGTTCCCTAGATAAAAATTATGCGGCGCCAGAGAAGAATTATCCTCTTCAAGAATAAAATTATGCTACTCCAGAAAAACATTATCCTTTTTCAGAAACAAATTATCCCCTCCCAAAGAACAAAATGATCCTTTCCCAGAAAAAATTATCCTCCTCTCAATAAAAATTATTTGACGTCGGATAAAAATTACTCGGCTTCTGATAATTGTACTTTTCAATTGTCTAATTTCTATTTCAGATTATAATTACAGATTTTTATTATTGCAATTTTTACCATTATTTTTTATAGGAGGTTTTCTAATCTAAATTAAAAAAATTATATATATAATAACCCTTTGATTCGCTTATGCAATTTTTTAGATTTTCCAAATGATAGTTAATAATAAAAGGAAATACCCTCCAAATTTTAAGCAATAAATATCTAAGATTTAAAGTAGAAGTAATTTGCATTTTCAAATTAATAGTTCAATTTTCAACCAAAAAGATTATTTATTTGATAAAAGAGATGAATTTCCAAGAGAAGTGTTGAGTTTTCAAACTAAAATTCGAATTTTTAAGAATAAATGTTATCCTTTAAACCAGAAAAAAATTATTGTGAATAAAAAAATTCTTTTGCAACTAAGAATTTATTTTTCAATGAAATAGTTAATACTTAAATTTTCAACAAGATGGTACAATTTTCAATAAAAAATATGAATTTTTAACAAAAAGATATAAATTTTCTAAGAGTAGGTTAGAGTTTTTAAGCTAAAAAGTCGAATGTTTTAGAAAAAAGCTTAGGTTCTGAACTGAAAAAATAATGTTCAACCAAATTTAATTTTCTAGTAAGGAATATAATTTTTCAACCAAATAGCTTAATTTTCAAACAAAAAGATACATTTTTATCGAAATTGTTAAATTTTTGTATGAAATAGTTAAATT
>JAWWLR010000054.1:77400325-77415108 GCA_035041075.1 Acraspis erinacei | reverse complement strand
GAGGCGTTGGACGGGGGGGGGGGTGATTAGTTTGAACTGGGAATGTCCAATTTTACACGAATCTAATACCTTCTCTGGATGAGAATGTAAAAATAAATATTTTTTTATTTAGATAAATTTTATAAATACGAAGTTTGGCAATACAATTTATCTTAAATTTTAGAAATCTTTTAAAACAAGAAAAATTTGTTTTTAAAACCTAATTTTTTAAAGAAAAAGGACGAATTTTAAGGTCGTTAAAATTTTTTTTGAATATGTATGAGCACTTCCCAAAAATTTTTTTAAATCCACAAAAAAATTGTTTGTTTGTTTCAAGGTTTTTCAAGTTTTTAGCACTAATTATGATTTTTTTACGTTTTTCAAATAAAAACTGTTTAAAAAATAAAAGATAATACTTTCTTCTGATAATCAGATTTTTTAATCAATTATTTAAACAATTTATTATTGTTTTAGAAATTGCCTCCTATAATACAGGTAGAAATCCGAAGTTTTTTTCGAATTTTGTAACATATTATAAATCGTTGAAAAACCTTAAACCAAGCATAAACCATATTCAAAAGGAATAATTTGTTAAAGCATTTAATTTAATTTATGAGAGTATTCTCTTAGAATAATGGTGGAAAATTTCAATATTGTCTATAATTTTCCAATTTTTCTCCAATTTTCAATTAGTGTGTGGTGATAATTAATGCAATTTAAAAAAACCAAACTTTTTAATCGAATTATTATTGTTTGTAACTATCTTTTCCTAGGGTAATGCTAGATAGTTGTTTATTCTTTGCAAAACTTTTCAACTTTTTGCCGACTTTGTAGAATGAGGTGATATTGAATGAAGTTTAGCTAACATTTTTTTTTGGAGAAATTAAAATTGTTTATAACTATCTTCTTCTGTATTGTGTTTTTCTCTAAAATCTGTAGTTTTGCTTCGACTTTTAACTATAAAAAAATAATGATTTTTAGTTTAAATTCTAACTGAATTATTTCAAACCAATAATAAAATCAAACCATTATTGTTTCAAAGTTTTTTGTTGTTCTCAAAATTCCACTATCATATTTTCATCTAAGGATTCATCACGCTCGATTAAAAATTCTACTATTTGGTTGAAAATTCATCTTTTTTTCGGAAATTCAAGTAATAGTTTTAAAATTCATATATTTTGTAAATAATAATTAGTTTTTGTAGAAAATTATTCTTCTTGACTATAAAAATAAAGTTTATTAATTGAAAATATGTTTGTTTAGTCAAATGTTCTACCGTTTTCTTAAAAATACATTCTTTTTTAGAGATTCATATTTTAAACTAATAATGTAACGAATTTCCTAACAATTCCTAATAATTATGCTTGTTGCATTTTTAAGGTTTCAAAATTAATTTCTATTTTGGTTAAAGATTCATAATTTTATTAAAAAGTTTAACTACTTTCCTAAACATTTTGTTGTTGATAATTTACCTTTTTGTTACGAATTGGTCTTTTATGTTTAAAGTAAACTATTCTTGATTGAAAATAATTTTCTTATTGAATTATTATTAAATATTAAAAGTTTTACTAAGAATTCCTTTCTTGTCGTTTAAAAATCAAATGATTAGTTTAATGTTGAATCATTTATGGAAAACAAATTTTTTCTTTTTAGTTCAAAATCCATCATTTTAATTGAAAATTTTCTTGAGGATTCAATTATTTAATTGAAAAATTGTCTTTTATGGGTTAAATAAACTGTTTTAATCGAAAATAATTTTGCTTTTGTTGCTTCGTTAACTATTAAAAATTTCTTTTGAATTGAATTTTTTTGATTGAACAATAAACTTCTTAGTTTGAAGACGTATTATTTATGAAAAATTCATATGGACTTTTTTCTATTTATTCATGATTTTATAGTTTCCTATTTATTTTATTTTCATAAAGAAATTTTTAGTAGAGAATTCAACTATTTTCTTCAAAATTGGTCTGTTAGGTTTAAAATAAATTGTTTTTGATTGAAAATAATTGTATCATTGAATTATTAAGTATTAAAAGTTTCCTTCAAATTTTTTTTTGTTTGAAAAAGAAATTTCTTATTTTAATGTTAAATAATTTCTGAAAAATTCATATTTATTTTTGGTCGAAGATTCATAATTTCAATTGAAAATTGAACTATTTTCCAAAAAAAATTTTGGTTGAAGATTCAACTAGTTTGTTGCAAATTGGTATTTTATGTTGAAAAATCAACTGCTTAGTTTAAGGTTGAATATTTATGAAAAATTAATTTGCCTCTTCAGTTGAAGATTCATCATTTTAATTAAATGCTTTTCATAAAAATTAATATTTGGCTTAAGAAGTTCAACTACTCTTGTAAAAAGAGTATTATGAGAATGCACAATGTTTTTTGAGGGCACAAATATTTTGTTAAAAATTCGTCTCTGGTAGTTAAATTTATCTGGTTGAAAATTCGATTTTTGTGTTGAGATATATTTTTTGGAAATAAAAATTAAACGATTCAATTTTCGATAACAATTTAATATTTTTCTATTAAAAATTCAAATATTTCATTATAAATTCATCTTTCTTGATTTTCAAGTTAACTTTTTTATTGCAAATTTTTAAAAGCGAACTGCTTAATAAAAAATTTGACTTTTAGCATCCAACCTCAACTCTTTTGATAAAAATACGTCTATTTGGATAGAAAAATTAAGTTTTTTGCTTAAAATTCATCTACTTCACGGAACTTTCAATAATTTTACGAAAAATGCGTCTCTTTTCGTTTAATTAAAATAGTTCATAATTTTTTTGTTTGTTTAAAAATTAGTTTTTAACTAGAAATTTAACTTCTCAATTTTTGTTAACAACTTATTTTGGCAAAGACTCAACTATTCGGTTGCAAATATTTCAAAAAAATTTGCACGGAACGCAGATTTTTTAAAAGATTAAAAAAAAAGATAAGCTTTTTAAGAATTTTGAAAAATTAAAGAAACTAGAAAAATTTAATTGCGATCCCTGGGAAAATTTCATGCGATTTTCTATAAAAAAAATCGAGAGAAGATTAGAAAAAATTCAAATATTTTAAACATTTTAAACCATTTAAAATAAAATTTAAATCTACAAGAAATATTTTGGAATATTTTTTAAATGATAGAACACCTATGTCAAGCACTTTTATATCGATTGTCAAGTGTAATTTATTTTTATTTTTATTTTTAAAAAGTGTATAAAAAAGAATTTTTCCTATTTTTGACAAGAAATCCATAATCCATGATTTAAAACAAAATTAATTTAAAACGCTTCAAAGTTTTCTAAATAATTTAAAATTCAAAAATGTGTTATTATGGATTTTAAAATTGTTTAAGTTTTTTTTAAATACTACTAACCTTAAAATAATTAACATCAGGAGTTTATTTCAAAAAAAGTATTTTTCGTTTTTAGACAACAGATAAGTGTGATAAACTAATATTTAAGATTAACTTTTCGGATTTATTAAATTAATCCTAAATCCAGAAAGCTATTGAAAATATCAAAATTGACATTGGAAAAGCTCGCTGCTTTACGAAAGTAGTAATAACGAACTCCATTGAAAAGTTCTGAAGAGGAAACTTTTTCACACGTACTTTTCTTTGAATCCAAAGAAAAGTTGAAATTAAATAAAATAATTTCTTTCTTTCTTGTGCTAGAACATTATGAAGTGAATGCACATAATTTTAAATGTTTATTGAATTCAAGTAAGGTAGTTGTCTTGTCAAAAGTCAGATATCTAAAAAAAAAATATTTTTCTATATGTTTAAGGATCAAAATATTATAACTTGCCAATTTTGGAAAAATTATTAACTTCCTTAAATCGTGCTCAATTCCTAAGGATTCATTAATTATCAGAATTCCTTTAAATGCTTTAAGTTCATTTTATATGTATAATTTCCTACATTTTTTAATTCCTTGAATTTTGAAAATTCCCTTAATTTTCTAAATTATCCTGTGAAATCTAAATCTAAATCCTGTGAAATTTTTTTCTAGAATTTAAAACATTTAATGAATTCAAGATGAATGAATAAATGAATTAATATTTAGAGAATTTTAAATATTCTGAGAATTCAAAGACTTCAGGAATATGATAGAGTTTGGAAGATTTCAAGGAAGTTAGGATTTAAAGAAGTCTACAGAATTTAATGGAATTCAATGTGAGTTCAAAATAATATATTGAATGAGTCAGTAATAATTACAGAGGATGTCAATGATAAAAGAATGTGTAATTAATATAAACACCCGCTTCACTTAAACCTCGATGATTAGATGCGGAACAGGATAATTGAAGTGACAGTTGCAGTGGAACACTCACCTTGAGATAGGTAATATTCGAGCTGTCGCCGTGAGAATCAGTGGGACTGTCACCGTGACTGCTATTTTCTGGTTGTTGACTGTAAAAAGGCTGATAGGTCGTCGTGGTGGAGGTCGTCGGAATTGGTCTCTGCCTGGTAGAGTTGTGAATTCTACCTTCGCCAATCCGGATTCCAGAATTTCCTCTTCCGGTACCAATACCTAGTCCTCTGGAAACTGCGCCGCGTTCATTGTTGCCAATCTTGATGCCACTCGCACCCCTCGTCACTGTCGACCCGAAGTAACCTCCAAGGCCATGAATAGAACCGAGGAACAAATGAACCATCACCAACAACAATACCCCGTACGAACTCATATCTAGCGTATTCCAAACCGAGCTTGGGATTAAGCCTTTCCACTTCCTATACACTAACACCAAGTCCGCGGATTTTGCTTTAAATCTGAAGAAATTTTAATTTGATAAAATCCTGAGAAAAAGGAAGAATTTCGGAGGATTTGAAGATTCCTTTTTGGTAAAATTGCACACAAGGTCGATCTTCTTCGATTCTTAGGGTTTCGTAGTCCCGGGTAAAAAATTATAGTTTTGGTCGGGCGTCTGTCTGTCCTACTTTGTTTCTAGGGAGGAGAAGTAGAGGAACAGCCGGGCGGGCTTTATAATGTATTATAGGAAAATTTAATCCGAACTCTATATAACTTTAATCGGGAACCTGGTCAACCTTTGCCATGTATTCTAGCAAAATTTAGCCAGTTATCGAACGTTACTTGATACTTTAGGTGAATTTATCAATTACCCTAGCCACATTTACCCCGAACGCTAGCTAACTTACCTAGTCTACTAACCTAGTCGACCTTTAACAAGTATTCGAATCAAATTTAGCCAGTTCGATATCTAACATTCATCGGTACCTTAGGCGACTTTATCATCGACCCTAGGAAAATTTACCCCGAACTAACTAACTTTACTCTGTAAACTATTCAACTTTAACGGGTACCCTAATCATATGTACCCCGTACTCTGGATGACTGTGCCATGCACCTTAGCTGTCTTTACCTCGTACCTCAGCGATCAGCTTTATTTTGTACCCTACCCAACTTTACCCTGTTACAGAGCCGACTTTACAGCATATCCTAACAAAATTTACCCCAAAATCAAGCTCACTTTACTCGGGATACTACTCAATCTTTATCACGTATTGTAGTCCAATTTAGCCAGTTCTCTATCTAACATTACTCGGTACCCTATGCGACTTTATCATGTACCCTAACCAAATTTAAACTGAACTCTAGCTTACTTTATTTTATACGCTAGTCGCCTTTATCCCGCACCCTAGTCGTATTTACCATGTACTATGGATTGCTGTATCACGCACCTTAGCTGAATTTACCTTGCATCTGAGCAGTCGACTTTATTCTGTACCCTACCCAACTTGACCGTGTACTGCAGCCGATTTGACCAATTACCATAGCCAAATTTACCCCGAACTGTAGCTAACTTTACTTGGACCCTAATTAACTTTACTAGTCGCATTTATGCCGTACTCTGGATGACTGCACCGCGAACCTTAGCTGACTTCACCTCGTTCCTTAGCTCAATTTAATCCGTATCCTACCCAATTTGACCTTGTACTGCAGCTGGTTTTACCACGTATCGTAAAAAATATTACCCCGAACTCTAGATAAATTTACTCGGTACCCCAGTCGAACTTTATAACGTAGTCTAGTCAAATTTAACCACTTCGAAATCGAAAATTACGTAGCTTAGCTGAATTACCACGTACCTTAGCAGGCGACTTTATTCTGTACCCCACCTAACTGGAACCTCTACCGCAGCCGATTTTACAACTTATCAGAGCAAAACTTATCCCGAACTTCAGCTAACTTTACTCGGAGCACGTAAACTTAAACACACACCCTAGTCGCATTTACCCCGTACTCTGGATAATTGTACCGCAAACTTAGCTGACTTTATGTCTTACCTTAGCGTATCGTAGAAAAATTTACCCCGAACTGTAGATAAATTTACTTGGTAAACATTTAACCCAAACCCCAGTCGCATTTACCCCGTACTTTGGATGACTGTACAACGTATTATTCCGTATCATCCCCAATTTGTTCCTGTAACGCTTCCGATTTCCCTACATAACGTAAAAAAGTGTACCCCGAACTCTAAAAATCTTTACTCGGTACACTAGTTGACTTTTTGCCGAGGCCTAGTCGTATTTACCCCGTACTCTGGATTGCTGTACCACACACCTTAGCTTCATTTACCTCTAACCTTAGCAGTCGACTTCATTCTGTACCATACCCAATTTGACCATGTACCGCAACCGATTTTACCAATTATCCTAGCTAAATTTACCCTGAACTTTAACTAATTTTACTCGGGACACGATTCGACTTTAACCCGCACCCTAGTCATATCTACCCCGTACTCTGGATGACTGCACCGCGAAACTTAGCTGACTTTGCCTCGTTTCTTAGCCGAATTTAATTCGTATCCTACCCAACTTTAATGCAGCCGATTTTATCACTTATCGTAAAAAAAATTACCCCGAACTCTAGAAAACTTTACTCGGTACCCTAGTCGAACTTTACGACGTATTCTAGCCAAATTTAGCCACTTCTCCATCTATCATTACTCGATACCTTAGGTGACATTATCATGTACCCTAGACAAATATACCCCGAACAGAAGCTAACTTTAAGCGGTACCCTAGTCGTATTTACCCCGTACCTGGGAAGACTGTTCCCCGTGCCTTATCTGAAATTATCCAGAAACCTTACCAAACTTTAATCAGTATCCTCTCCAACTTTAGCTCTTATCCCTGGCGGCTCCGCAAAATACCCTAACAAAATTTACCCCGGACTCTATCCAAGTGTATCTCAATCCTTAACCGACTTTACCCCGTACCCTACTTAACGAAAGCTCGATGTCTTAAAAACGGTAAAAGAGTGTGACCTTTTCTGTCCAGATTAATGATCAGCTTTAAAAAAATCAAAGAGGATCGACATTTTCTACAGCTTTACCTCTTCTTTACGGCTCTAATGCATTTTTGGAATTTCGGAAGAATTTTTTCATTTCCTGCGGATATCTTATTTATGAATTTTGAAGCACTTTACTTATAGTATAACACTCATATAAAACTGATATAACACTACACTTTCTCTCTTCTCTCTTCCACCACTTTTTTTGAAAACGAAATCAAAGGAATCGACGTTTTCTACAGCTTTACGTCTTTTTTTACAGCACTGATGCACTTTTGGAAATTCTGAAGAATTTTTTACTTTCTTGCAGATGTTTTATTTGATAATCTGAAAGAACTTCGCTGAGAGATTTAACTTAGATACAACACTACACTTCCCATCTTCTCTATTCCAACACTTCAAACTCTTTCCACTTCCAGTTTCCACTCCAACCCTGTTTCACCAACAATATTGCTAATTCTCACTCGTATTGTTCTGTCCAATTTAAAAACTATTTTCGGATTTTCATTCAGACTGGTCCAGGTATCGGTTCAGTCATCGAATTCGAAAAATGTCTTGCCATTATTTTGATTTTTTGTTTTCTTCCAACGATTTCCCTAGAGGACAATTCCATGGGTTCTGGATTTGATGCTGATTTTTTGTCATTATTACTTCCCAGTCATCCTAAAAATAAAAATGGTTTAAATTATTTTCTGGTATTTCGAGGACAAGAGGATCAATCAACTAGCGAGGATTCTCAAGAAAAATTGTTTTCTAAAAGGATTAGGGGCTAACCATAATTTAAGTGACAGCTTTTTGGGTCGGAAGGCGTCCGGGAAAAAGTGAAGACCTGTTACGTGGTAAGAGAAGGAAAAATTACTACTATTTACAAAATTAATTAGATTCTTTTAAAAATAACCAAATTTACGAAGAATGGGAAAACTGCAATTTTATTCCTACAGCGAAATTTGAAAATTTCTAAAACATTTCTTTCTAAAAAAATAGAATTAAAAAATTAATCCCTTAAGCGATAAATATTAATCGCCCAGTACAGTTCAACTGGTATTTGGTCACACAGTGAAATTCATAATAATACAAAACAGAAATTTCAATTAACTATTTATTTGTTAAAACATTTAGAAAACTTTTTAATTGAAACTGAAATTAAATTTTAAATATTGAGAACAAGAAAATAAATATTAACGGTTTGTTTTTAAATTTATATAAATATAATTCTTATAACATTCTTGAGAAAATTTAAAAATGTTCTTGAACATTTTGGTAGAGTCAAAGAAGAATCTAGAACATTTGCCAAAAAATTTGTTATTTGCTAGGATTTTACAAAATATTAAGAAAACATTTTGTTTTTTTAAAAGATGTTTAAGAGCTTTAGAAGTTAGGATGAAATCGAGAAAAAAATTTGATAAATGTTGAGAAATGTTTCCAAGTTTTGAATATTTTTAATCTATTTAAAAAGTCCTTAATTTCTAAAAATATTTTTGTCTTACTAGAATTTATTGTAATTATTTTAAAAGTGATTCAAAATTTCCAAAAATGGTCTTATAAACTTCCAAATTTTCTCAGGAATTTCAAGAATATTTTTTTATTCTATTTTATTGTATTTTAATCTAAAATTATAAAATTATTTTAAGGCTTAAAATTCTTTTGGAATTTCTTCAATTCTTCTAAATATTTCTTGAATTTACTCGATTTTTTATACTTTTAATCATACAAAACTGAAACATTTTGTTTTAAATCTTCTAAACTCTTTTCGAAATTTTCAGAAATCGCTTAAAATATTTGAAAAGCTTTTTTAATTTTCCTTTAAAGTTCTTTTTTCAAAATAAAAAATCTTTAAAAATTTTCACACAAATCTTCATAAAATTCTTATTTTCGGGACACTTTAAGAAACTCTTAAGAAATCTTTAAAACTTTGAATCATTTTTTAATCCTGAATCTTCTGAATATCTCTTAAAATATACGCAATTTTTTGTCTAAAAGTATTTAATATGACAAAATTGAAAATTTTTTCTTTAAAATCTGTTGAATTTTTTTTTTTAATCGTATGAAATAACTTTAAAAAAATGTTTAATCTTTGTTCATTTTCTCTTAGAGCCCATTAAACAACAATATAAGTACAAAAACGTTACTGATTATTCTTTTCTAATGTTTTTTAATGTGGTTTGATACAAAAAAATAAGAGAAGGCTGGGGATTTGCTTAGTGGCCTTCTCATTTTTTCTTTCCTCTTTCTTATTTTTCAAAAATAAAAGAATTTAATTTTCTCTTTTAGGAAAATCTAGAAAATTATTCTAGAAAATTATTATATGGAAAATTTGCAAATAAGTAAAGAAGGTTAAAATATTGAAAAAGCTCAAAAAAAAATAGCGAAAGTGGAAAAGAATAATTTTTTGAAATTATTTAACGTGGAATTTCAGGGAAATTTCAGGAATTTCGATGGAGTTTTTAACGGATAAAAAAAAAGAACATCCGGCAGCCGCATACTTTATGATTATAGATTTTTAGAATGCAATTATGGCTGAATTATCGCTCAGAAAGGTATTACTCACAATGTATTATTCAATGTAATTGTTTATGTCAAGAAATTGAATTCATTGATTTTAGTATAAACCGAAAATAAGAAAATAAAAAACTCTAATTTAAAAAATTTGGAATTATTTAAGCTTAAAAAGTATGGGATTTTATTAAATGAAGTTACACTTATTTAAAAACAAAAGTTAATCTAATGCCTGAAATACAATTTTTTAATACCAAGAAAAATAATATACAAACTATTTTTACATAATAAATTTTTTTAAGTAATAATAAAATTTGGGAAAATAGTTATTTTCGTAGTCCTGCTATAGATTCTGATATATGGAAAAAAAATGGTAAAATCTCCCTTAGGTTGATTTTTTCTTGAGCTGCAAACTTTCTGCAAGGCGTCTAAAGTCACAGATTTCGGATAATAAAATAAATACTATATCTAATAATCAGTTATTTTACTAAATAATATATACAATGCCATATCGCATACTATAATTTATTGCATTAAACTTATATTATTATAAAACTTATAATAAATATTTTTTTCTCTAAAAATTGGAATTTTTAATAAAAAATCACTAGATTCCAAAAATTATTTAATTTTTTGATTATAGGTTAAGCTGGTGGTTTTCATATAGATTTCCATGAGGATTTTCAATTTTGGAACAATTTGAACTTTTACAAAAATAGATTAGAATTTTCTAATTGGTTACCTAAATAATTTATAAAAACGCTCAACTCTAAGCTTCATGTAAATAATAGGCTATAAATATTTTAAATAAATTTCTCTTTATGTTCACAAATCTTTATAATTTTTTTTCAAAAATTCTTAAATTCATACATTTTGAACTTAAAATCACGAAAGTGAGTATAACATATAATTACGTATGGAAAAAAAAAATTATTTGCAAATGAACTTTATAATTTGATTTTTAGATCGAGTGGATGTAATTTTTAGTTACAAATTGAGAATGACTGAAAATAAATGTGGAGTAAAATAAGAAAGAAGAATGTGAGATAAACTTTGGTGCATTTCCCAAGTAAAGGGAACAAATCATTCTAGATGATGGAGCACTGTTCGAACATCTAATCCACCATTAATTTTCTCTCCTGGATCAATAAATTGAGATCTTTTAAGATTCGTAAAAAATTCTTCTTTTTTAAGGTAGACTTCAGTATTTAAAAAAGCACATTTTTATAAATATCGTTTCGAATATTATTTGACCTTTTTTATTAAAAATAATATTCCTTGGTGCTCCTGCGTAAGATTTAAGCAAGTTTTATAAACAGCAATTGTAATCTTAACCAAAAAATAAAAAATTTAAACTACCAATCTTTGAAAGAAGTAAAAATTTAGTAGCAAAATTTTAAATCCCTCGGCTACCCATTACAATCTAACTGGGCGGAAAGAGTAGTAAAGATGTCCAATTAATTATTGGTTTCATCTTTAAATCGCATGTGTCCTCATTTATAAATAAATTACTTCATTTTAAAAATAGTTTTTATTGTTTATAAAATTCTATTTTGTCTTTTGTTAATTAATTTCTAGGTTAATCTTTGCTAGAAGTTTCCACTTTGAAACTTTATCTACGACCAGGTATATAAAAAGCATTCTTTACTCAATATGAAAGAGTAGGAGACCCTTAATTGACACCTGTAACCAACTTTTATATCCCAGAGATTTGATGGCTTTAGCTACTCCTATTAACCTGTCACTCACAGAAAGGTTGAACATCAACTTTATTTTTACGAGGTATTTTATGTCCTTCATTCTAATCCAATTCCAATACCTACAGGGAGTCCAAAAAGTCTGGAAATATCTAAATGACTGCTGAGATAAAATGTGACCTTCAATTTGACCTTAAAATTGACCTTAAAGGACATTACAAGGTCAAATTTGTTTTCTTAAGTGGGAACTCCTTTTTTATGTCGGCAATCGAAAAAGTGGGAAATTTGACGTTTTGTTATGTACGCAGGTCATAGCTTAGGTATGACCTTACAGGTCTGCTGAAGGTCATGCAAAAACTACTAAGATCCGGCTTGGGGCAACGGGACGGTTCTGTATTTCATTAGATCAATAGCATTCTTGCAGTAATTTTTAACGAGAAATCCAATGGTGACCTTGAATTTGACCTTGAACATGACCCTAAAGGTCATTTCATGGTGAGTTTGTGTTTTTAAATGGAAACTCCTTTTTTATATCGGCGATTCTAATAAGTGGGAAAATTTACGGTTTAATATGTGCAAATGTCATAGGTCAGATTTGAATTTGCAGGTCTGCTGAAGGTCACTCAAAAACCTGTGACCTACGGGATTACATACTCAAACTTAAAATTCCCCTATTTTTTGATTCTCGATGTAAAAAATAGAGGTGTCTATTTAAAAACGAAAATTTAACCTTAAAATGGCACTGAAGGTCAAGTTCAATGTCAAATTGAAGGTCAACATAACATTTCTCGTTGAAAGTTTATTTTATTCAATCCCACTGCAGTAGCTTTAATGTATAGGTGCATTATTTTTTACTTAACTTGAGAAATTCTGGAATCTAATATTTGGCAAGTTTTGAAAACTTATTAACTAACACCATAAATTTGGTTTCTTACTAAAAAACAACTTTTCTCAAAATTTTCCTTAAATAAATACTGTTTTTAAACATAAAAAGCAGAATATAAAGGATTTTCACGGCGTCACACTCAAAAGTTTCGTATTTGAAATCTAAATTTAAAAAATTTAAACAGGAACCAAAACAGAAAATTGAATCTCTTAAGTTTTCAAAAAGATTTAAAAACTGAATTTGGCAAATATTAAAAATAATTATTCCTCGTTTCAAAAACGATGCATTTAATATTACCGGATCGTGACGTTCTACTATTAGTAGTTCTGTTTTCTTTAATTAACTAAATCTCAACAATAACAGAATAATTGTTAAATCAAAGAAGGAATTTCCATAAAAAGAGTTGAATTTTTCATTAAGAAAGGTTTTTTCAGTCAATGACGAAGAAACTCTGCCAAAATGTTGAATTAAAGATTCAATAAAAAATTCACAAATTTTTTTAAATATATAATGTCAAACAATTTTAAGCTAGAACCATCAATTTACACATTAAAACTTGTCCTGAAATACTTAAAAATATTTTCTTAAAAATTCTTGAAACAAAAATGATTTCAAAATTTTTCCAGAAATCTAATGCAAATTTTGTTATTATCTTTGAGCTTTAAGTTTTTCAAAACATTTTTGAAAATACTGAGTAAGTTTCTAAATCTTTTGTTCAAAATTTTCAATGATTTAAGTTTTGTTTTAAATATTTTGAAATGCTTCTCAAGTTTTAAATTATCCTGGAATCTTTTCAGAAATTCTGAATATATCTTAAGTTTGCGCGAATCTTTCTCTGAATTAATAATATACTAGAAATATTGGTCAGTTCATAATGCAAATTTTTTTTAAATAATTTTTTCTATCAAAAATGTAACTATTTTAGGTTTGGTTGAAAATTTATTTCTTTGGTAGAAAATTGCGGGATCGTTTTTAAAATTCCTTAATGTTAAATAATTTGGTAAAAATTCATGTATTTTTTTTTTAATTAATCTTTTTGGGTAAAAAATTCATCTTTTTCTTTGCAAAGTCAACTGTCCGGTTATAAATTGTTTTGTTTCGTTAAAAATACGTTTTTGCGCTTAAAGACTTATCATTCTAGTAAAAAAAAAACATTCTTTTTGTTGAAGATTGTACTGTTCTGCTTAAAAATCGTTTTTATAGACTGAAAAATAATTTTTTGAACTGAAACTGTAACTATTTCTTTTTTGCTTTATAATTTATCTTTTTTAGTTGAAAATTCAATTATTTTGCTAGAAAATTCATATTTTTGTTCTCAAAATTATACTTTTTTGGTAAAAATTCATACCTTTGGTTTGAAAACTAAATTTTTTATTAGAAAATTCGTCTCTTTGGATTAAAAATTTATCCTTTTTGCTGAAATTTTTTTTATTGACTAAAAAATCTTCCTTGGTTAAAAATTGAACTTGTTTGTTGAAAATTATTTGTTTGGGCTGAAAATTAGTCTGCGTTGGTTGATTCTTAATTTAATCAAAGTAAAGCAAAGGTACAAGTAGGAACACGTCTGGTGCCGGTAATATCATATATATTATTTTTGAAAGGAAGAATAATTATTTTAAAAATTTTCAGAATTCAGTTTTTAAATCTTTTTCGACACTTAAACAAATACAATTTTCTGTTTTGGTCCCTGTTAAAAATTTCTAAATTTCTTTTGGTTTTATGTATTAAAATATTATTTCCAATTCACTTTTCTAAACAAATTGGTTAAGCAATAAAAAATTATCATTTTTTAAATTACTTTCCAATTTAAGCTAGGAGTGAAACTGTTCATACTTTTGGACTGCGAGTGCCAAATTATTGAAGGATAATTTTGAGAAATGCGATTTTTTGAGAAATAAGCCAAATTTATCAATTTATTTCATAACTTTTCAAATCTGTTTATAAAAGCTTCAGAACATGAAAAAATTCTGTAGTTAAAAAAAAAATGTGTTATAGGAAGCCATTGGTAATCGAAAAGCCCATCGAAAAGCCCATCGGAAAGCCAGTGATTTACGAATTTTTATGGTTGACTTAAATAGTATAGAGGGGGGGGGTCAGCTTCAGTATAAGATTATATTTGAAGTGGGGGGGGGGGTGCCCATCAAAATATCGCAAATTAATAAAATAGGAAGTTGCTTTGGATTCAATTATTAATTGTTATTTAATCATAATTAATTGTTTTAATAATTACTTAAATGAATAATTAAATTTTAATAATAATATAATTATTTTCAGTACCAAATAATTTGTTCATGCAGTTAAAAAGAACCGGATTGATTTTTTAATTTTTAAGGCTTGTTTTCCTCAAGTTTTAAAATAATCCACTTGTCTCATGTTTTGAATAAATCTAGCCAAGGTTTTGGTCTTTGGAAGCTGAAA
>JAWWLR010000054.1:77326830-77349433 GCA_035041075.1 Acraspis erinacei | reverse complement strand
ACATTCTTCTCCTATCTTCCTCAACACCGTCTCGAATTTTTGCTTTGCAAAATCGTTACAGTTCATTTCACGGTCGGTGCTTGTGTAAGCCATTCTACTATATAGAGTTTATTGACCGAGAAAGCTTCGTAAAATGCTTTAAACCATAATCTAGATGTTGCTACGACACCATAATACAGTAGGTTTTATGCGCCGCATTTTTTCGTCGTCAGAAGTGTTATCGGCGGTTACAGTTACGACGCTTTCTAGTTGCAGGCTGTATAAATACAAAAGACTTTAAATACATGTCCTTTTTATTGTTGAGAGCCTTACTACTTTTATTATTTTTTTATGTTTTTGAATTTAGATTCAAAACTTTTATTTTTAAGCATATAAAACTTCAAGTGGGTTTAAGTTCTAGTATTTCAAAACAAAACTTTTCGCATTTTATAATCTAAAACTTTAAGATAAAGAAAAAAAGTCTCACAGACTTTTTTTAAATTTCGAATATTTAAAAAATTAATGAAAATTTTGATTTAAATACCTATATGTTCTAAACAACAAAATTCCCTCAATTCTCTGTTGCCATAAATTATCTAAATTATCTGAATTTCCTTAATTGTTTAAATCTCAATAATACCGTTCACTATTTTAAATCACTATATTCTATTATTTTTCTGAATCTTCTCAAATACCTAAATAATTTGAATTCTCTAAATTCTCTATATTCTTTGAGGTTCATAAATTCCTTGGATTCCCTTATTTCTCTAAAAATTTTATATTATGCGACCCCTAGTTCTTCCCTTAATTCCATAATTTCTATTGATCAATTCTAATCTTTCATGAATTCTATGATTTCCGTGAATTCAATGAATTAAATGAAGAAATTAAGTGAAAATAAATAGTAGGAATTAAAGGAATTTAAAGAATTCACAAAGATCAATGTATTGAAGAAATGTATAGAATTTAGCGAATTCATTGAATTCAAAGAATCCAATGTATCCAAAGAATTCAATGAATTCAATGAATTCGAAGGATTTAATGAATCCAAAGATGGCAATAAATTCAAAAAATGCAATTAATTTAAAGAACTTAATATATTCAAAGATTTCAATAAATTCGAAGAATTCAGTAAATTCTAAGAAATTAAGGGATTCCAAAAATGCAATTATTTCGAATAATTCAAGAAATTCAAAAAATATAATAAATGAAAGAAATTTGAAGAATTTGCAGCAATTAAAAGAATTCACGAAACTCAAAGAATGAAAGAAATTCATTTATGAAACAATGAATTTCAGGGATTTAATGAATGTAAGAAGTAGAATGAATTTTAAGATTTCAATGGATGTAAGGAATGCAATGTATTTAAGGAATGCTGTGAATATGAGGAATTTAATGATTTAAGGAATTTCATTTAAGAAATTCAGAAAATTTAAGAAATTAGAGAAATTCAAGAATCTTGAAGAATTTCGTGTATTCGAGGAATTCAGGAAACTCAGGGAATTGATGGAATTAAAAAAAATTGACTGAATTTAAGGAGTTCGTAGAATTCACAGGGCTTATTGTATTCACAAAATGTAAGGAATTTAGAGATTTTGTAAGGAATTCCGTGATTTCAACGGATTAATTAAATTGGAGGAATTTAGGAAGTTCAATGGATTAGCTGGATTCATGGAATTAATCAAATTAAAAAATTCTGAGAGTTTAAAGAATGCAGATAGTTCAAGGAATGGACTCAAGGCATCCATTCAATTCATGGAATTCAGAAATTTCAAAGAAATCAGAAAGTTCAAGGAATTCAGAAAACTCAAGGAACGTATAGAATTTAATAGGAAGTTTAAGGAATTTATGGAATTCAGAGAGCTTAAGGGATATATAGAATGCAAAGGACATATAGAATTCACGAAATACAACGAATTAAAATTTTTTGAAGGAATTTCGAAATATAAAGGGAATAATTCAGTTCAAGAAATTTATGAAGTTTAAGGGATTCAGTGAATTCATCGAATTCGTTAAATTCAAAAATGCAGGCAGTTTAAAGAATTAATTTAATTCAAAGAATTCAGAAATCAGAAGGAATTTATATTATTTAAGGAATTCATTAAGTTCAGAGATTTAAAATAATTCAGAGAGTCCAAGGAATTCAGAGGGTTTAATGAATTCAGAGAGTTAAAGGGATTCGTTGAATTGAAGAAAGTCAGATTTTTCAAATTATCAATGGAATTTCAGGAACTGAAAGTGTTTCAGTACTTTATAAAATTATACAAGTTCAGAGGTTTAAAGAAATTCAGAGAGTCCAAGGAATTCAAAGAGTTCAAGGCATTCCTAGAATTCAAAAAATCAAGGGATTACTTAAACTCAAGAAATTTAGGTAGTTTTAGGATTTCAGAGTGCTAAAAGGATTTATTGAATTCAAGGATTTCAGATTAATTAAAGAACTTAAATTGTTCAAGTTGTTTAGAGAATTTAAGGAATTTACAGACTTCATGGAATTAAGAGAGTCCAAAGGATTCATTGAATTCAATAATTCACAGTGCTGGAGGAATTAATAGAATTCTAAGAATTCTTTTAATTTAAGTAATTTATTTAATGCAAGGAATTCAGAAAGTTCAAGGAATTTATAGAATTTAAGGGACTCATAGACTTTACCGGATTTATGGTATTTCCAAAAGCAAAGAATTTAAATATTTTTACGGAATTTCAAGATTTCAAGGGACTAATTAATCTCAAGAAGATTAGGAAGTTTATGGGATTAAATGAATTTTTGGAATTCATTTAATAAAAAAATCAGACTGCTTAAGAAATTCAGAGACTTTAAATAATTCATTGACTCCTAGATATTCAGAGAGTTTAAGAAACTAATAAAATTCAAGGAATTATGAGAGTTCAAGGGATTACTTAAATTAAAGGAATTCAGGTAGCGCAAAGTGTTCAGAGATTTAAAAGGATTGATTAAATTCAAGAGATTCAAAGTGTTTGAAGAATCTAAAGTATTAAATGTGTTTAGAGAATTCAAGGAATTTATGGAGTTTAGGGAATTCAGAGAGTTCAAAGGATTAATTGAATTCAACGAATTCAAATTGTTTAAGGAATTCATAGGATTTGAGGAATTTCGAGTGTTTGAGGAATTTATGCAATTCATTCAATATAACGCATTCAGAAAGTTCAAGGAATTTATAGAATTTGAGGTATTCATAGAATTTGCCTGAGTTCTGTAATTCAAAAAATGCAAAGAATTTAAAGATTTGTTTGAAATTCCGAGATTTGAGGAACTAGTGGAGTTGAAGAAATGTAGGAACTTTAGGAATTGACTAAATTCCTGGAATTCATTAAATAAAAAAAATCAGACAGTTTAAGGAATTCATATAGTTTAAGGAATTTACAGAAATCAAGGAATTCGCAGAATTTCAAGAATTCATAGAGTCCAGGATATTTGGAGAGTTCAAGTTTTTCATAGAATTCACGGATTTTAGAGACTTTAAGAAATTCATAAAATTCAAGAACTAAGAGAGTTCAAGGGATTACTTAAATTCAAGGAATTCAAATACTTCCAGTATTTTAGATTGTTGAACATATTTACTGGATTCATGCAATTTTGTGTGTGTAAGGATCTTAAAGTGTTGGAGTCTTTTCAGAGAATTTAAGGAACTTAAGGAGTTCAGGGAATTTTAGAGAGTTCAAAGTATTAATTGATTCATTCATTCAAAATGTATAAGGAATTCAGATTGTTTGAGAAATTCAATAAATTTAAACAATTTATTCAATGCCAGGAATTCAGAAAGTTTAAGGAATTCATAGAATTTACAGGATTGATGGAATTCAAAAAATGCAAAAAATTTAAAGATTTTGTATGGAATTCCGAGATTTCAGGGACTAATTGAGTTCAAGATATTGAGGAAGTTCAAGGAATTGACTGAATTCCTGGAATTCATTAAATAAAAAAATCCAGACAGTTTAAGGAATCCAGAGAGTTTAAAGAAATTTATTAAATTTAAAGAACTCAGAGACTTCAAGGAATTCAGAGAATTCAAGAGATTCATTGAATCCAAGGAATTCAGGGTGTTTAAAGAATTTTGTTAAATTTAAAGAACTCAGAGAGTTCAAGGAGCTAAGAGAGTTTCAGGAATTTAGAGATTTCAATGAATTCCGAGAGCTCAAGGGATTGATAGAATTCAAGGAATTCAGAGTTTTTAAGGAATTGCACTAAATTTAAGGAACTCAGAGAGTTCAAGGAATTCAGAGAGTTCAAGGGATTTATTTAATTCAAGGAGTATAGAGTTTGTAAGGAAATATATTGAGTTTAAAGAACTCAGAGATTTCAAGGAATTCAGAGTGTTTGAGGAATTTTATTGAATTTAAAGAAATCAGAGATTCCAAGGAATTCAGAGAGTTCAAGGGATTGATTGAATCCAAGGAATTCAGAGTTTTTAAGGAATTTTGTTAAATGTAAAGAACTCAGAGAGTTCAAGGAGCTAAGAGAGTTTCAGGAACTCAGAGAGTTCAAGGAATTCCGAAAGTTCAAGGGATTTATTGCATTCAAGGAATTCAGAGTGTTTAAGGAATTATATTGAATTTAAAGAAATCAGAGAGTTCAAGGAGCTAAGAGAGTTTCAGGAATTTAGAGATTTCAATAAATTCAGAGAGCTCAAGGGATTTATTGAATTCAAATAATTCAGAATGTTCAAGGAGCTAAGAGAGCTTTAGGTTTCAGTTTCAGTTCAAGGGATGTATTGAATTCAAGGAATGCAGAGTGTTTAAGGAATTTTATTAAATTTAAAGAACTCAGAGAGTTCAAGGAAGTCAGAGATTTCAAGGAAGTCAGAGAGTTAAAGGGATTTATTTAACTCAAGGAATATAGAGTGTTTAAGGAATTTTATTGAATTGAAAGAACTCAGAGATTCCAAGGAATTCAGAGGGTTCAAGAACTTGACGAATCCAAGGAATTCAGAGTGTTTAAGAAATTTTGTTAAATTTAAAGAACTCAGAGAGTTCAAGTAGTTAAGAGAGTTTCAGGAACTCATAGAGTTCAAGGAATTCAGAGAGTTCAAGGGATGTATTGAATTCAAGGAATTCAGAGTGTTTAAGGAAATTTATTGAATTCAAAGAACTGAGAGAGTTCAAGGAATTTAGAGATTTCGAAGAAATCAGAGAGTTTAAGGAATTCAGAGAGTTCAAGGAATTTATTGAATTCAAGGAATATAGAGTGTTTAAGGACATTTATTGAATTTAAATAACTCAGAGAGTTCAAGGAATTCAGAGTGTTTGAGGAATTTTATTGAATTTAAAGAACTCAGAGATTCCAAGGAATTCAGAGAGTTAAAGGGATTGATTGAATCCAAGGAATTCAGAGTGATTAAGGAAGTTTGCTAAATTTAAAGAACTCAGAGAGTTCAAGGGATTTATTGAATTCAAGGAATTCAGAGTGTTTAAGCAAATTTATTGAACTTAAAGAACTCAGAGAGTTCAAGGAATTCAGAGAGTTCGAGGGATTTATTGGATTTAGTCAATTCAGAGTGTTTAAGGAATTTTATTGAATTTAAAGAACTCCGAGATTCCAAGGAATTCAGAGAGTTAAAGGGATTGATTGAATCCAAGGAATTCAAAGTGATTAAGGAAGTTTGCTAAATTTAAAGAACTCAGAGAGTTCAAGGGATTTATTGAATTCAAGGAATTCAGAATGTTTAAGCAAATTTATTGAATTTAAAGAACTCAGAGAGTTCAAGGAATTCAGAGAGTTCGAGGGATTTATTGGATTTAGTCAATTCATAGTGTTTAAGGAATTTTATTGAATTTAAAGAACTCAAAGAGCTCAAGGAGCTAAGAGAGTTTCAGGAATTTAGAGATTTCAATGAATTCAGAGAGCTCAAGAGATTTATTGAATTCAAGTAATTCAGAGTGTTTAAGGAAATTTATTGAATTTAAAGAACTCAGAGAGTTCAAGAAATTCAGAGTGTTTAAGGAATTTTATTGAATTTAAAGAACTCAGAGATTCCAAGGAATTCAGAGAGTTCAAGGAATTTATTGAATTCAAGGAATATAGAGTGTTTAAGGACATTTATTGAATTTAAAGAACTCAGAGAGTTCAAGGGATTTATTGAATTCAAGGAATTCAGAATGTTTAAGCAAATTTTTTGAATTTAAAAAACTCAGAGAGTTCAAGGAATTCAGAGAGTTCGAGGGATTTATTGGATTTAATCAATTCAGAGTGTTTAAGGAATTTTATTGAAAGAAAGATTTTTCAGCCTTTTAAGTTTCATTCACAATGTAAAGACTCTCGCATTCAATTTCAACTTTAACTGTAAATATTTACTCCACACATAAAGCCGAAACTAATCCAAGATTACATCAATAAATGTGACTTCTCACGAACTTAAGAGTTTTTTTTTTAATTAGATATTTGATATTGAGGTTGAATCAACCTTTTTGCACCGAAATTAGGGCTTTTATTATAAACGTTCCAGACAATCGCACCTGGTTTATGGGCCGTATAAATTCTTATTGTACCATTTTCTTTGAAAACGTTAGGAATGGAGTGTTAAAGTTTTATGTAATGTTTGTCTACAAAAAGAAGTCTTGATAATGACGATAAACTCAAACGACATCTATCAGGAAAGTTATTTTCTTTTATGGCTTCACGATAGCACATTATTATCAGACACTTTATCTGAAGATCACACAAACTCATGATTAGGGTTTTGATAATCATAGAAATTCTGAAATATACAAAAAAATGTTCGAACAACAACAATTTTCTTTTTTAACTGAAAAACATTTTCCTTAGTGTATCGGAACGTTATCTTAAACCAAGAAAACTGTTTGATATGCTAACAAAACTGTGGTCGATGCAAGAATAAAATTTGTAGCATGAAGAGTAACAGAATTAATTTTTTCCCCTACAAAATATTTTTCTCAGAAGGTGATAATCAGATTCTGGATTTTTTTATATCTTATAACTTTAATGCTGTGAGTGCACTGGATAAAGAATAACTTTTCAAAATTTTATTTACAATCCAAAATTTCTGAACCCTTTTTTCCATAAAAAAAGAATTCCTTTCCGAATGTTTATCTCCCTCTCCTCCCTGATTAAAACTTATTTTTGAACGAATATTGAGAAAAAAGATTAACATACAAAAAATAAAATTTTCTGCTGAAAAAAAGTGTTTACAAATATTAATTTGATATAATTTTACTTCATTTCACATAATTATTAAATAAATAAAAATTACAATACGTAACTTTTTTTCATGTCATTTTTTTTAAATCGCCCTTGGAAAATGATGATTTGGTAAATTAAAAGTCATTTAATAGACAATCAACATATCATATTTATGAAGTTGAACAGCCTGAAAAAGATACTGCTTTTGTAAAATTAATAATTAGTTTTATTACTTACAGAATTGTTGAAAAAGTGAAAATAAATTCGCTTACCTGAAAAAAAGAAAATTATTTGATGAGCAAAAAAATTAATTAATATAAATATTTATAAAGATTATGTAAGTATTTGTAGATTTTTTAATAAAGTTTAATTACAAGTAAATAAAGGATTTTCCTCTAAATCATGATAAGGGAAATGACACCAAACTTTGGGAATCTTCCGCAAAAAATATTTCGGAAAATTGGTCCAAGATATATTCAGCAATATTTTATCGTGTAAGCGTTAGGGTGGTCGAAAAATTCATTGGAATTTTTTATTGTATTTACTTGCATATTAGTTAGAAATAATTATAATTGGATTCATGTCATTCAAAATTTTTCACTTCTTTTTTTTTAATTCCTAACATTTTATTATGTTAAAGTATAATGGCTTTTAGTTTAAAATAATGTACAATTTGTAATTCCTTTAATTTTAAATTGAATAATGTTAAAAGATTTAGAGTTTGAATAAATAAATTCGGAGAATTCAAGCATTTAAAAAAAAATAGATAAAAAAAATAAAAATAAATTTTTACGCAAATAGTTAAATTTTAAACAAATAATATAAGAAACTTGAAAATAGACAAATTTTTAACCGAATCTTTAAATTTCCAAACTAAAAAAGATACATTTTTAACACAAAATGCAATTATTAAATTTTCATACAAAAATTAATTATTAGCAAAACAAAAACAAATTTTCTACCAAACAGGTGAATTTTTTATAGAATATTGAATTTTTTACTAAATTGTTGAGTTTGCTAGTCAATAATACGAGATTTATATGAAGAGTTGAGTTTTGAAACTGAAAAATATGGATGCTGAACAAAAAAGTTAACATTAAATGAAAAATTTTAATTTCCACCAAATTGTTAACTTTTCCATAAGAAATTAATTTATTACAAAATAAAACATTTTTTTAACAAAGTGGTTACATTTTTTATCAAAAATACATCAATCTACAATAATATAGTTGAAGCTTTAAATAAAAAAAATGTTCTCTCAAAAATAGACTAGTTAAATTTCCATTTAAAAAAATTAATTTTGAAACAAAAAGATCAGTTTTCTACAAACAATGTAATAATATATATTGCTAACAAAATTTATTTGAATTTTGATTTGAGAACAGTTGATTCGAGTAAAAATATAAATTTTGAAAAAACACCAATGTAATCATCAACTAAAACCGATTAGTGTTTTAACAAAACTTTGCATTTTTAAACAAAAAGGACCAATTTTAACAAAGTACGTAAACTTTCAAACAAATGGTTAAATATCGAACTAAAATAATTTTAATTATACAAAAAAACAAAGAATTTTCAATGAAAAAAAAATTAATTAAAAAAGGGATACATTTTTAAGCAAATAGTTACATTTTTAAATTAAAAAAGATCAATCCTTAAGCCAAAGGCAATGTTTAAATTTTTATCAATAAAAATTAATTTTGAACAAAATCGAATTTTTTTGCAAATCATTGCATTTTCAAGCCAAAATAACTAATTTATACAGAAAAGTAGAATTTTTCACAAATTGTGTCAACTTGAAAACAATTAGGTAAATATCGAAACAAACAGATTAAAATTCTACACACCAAAAAGAATTTTCGACAGAAAAAAAACATTAATTGTTATCAAAGTAGCTCATCTTTTGAATAAATATTTTAATTTTGTACAGAATCTTTAAACATTTGTTTTTTTAGTTATTCACAACTGTAATTTATTAACGGCCCCATATATTTATTCTCTATAAAAATTCTGATAATTGATTCATTTTTATCTCTGCTATAAAATTTGTGTTGATTTTGCAGGAACAGGATAAAATTAAAAAAAAAACAGTAAATTTTTTCTAGGTAATGGTGGTAATAAACGTAACAAATTCTGTGATTTAACTTTGATGGTGTCGTTACTCCCTAATTTAGTAGGTCTGAATGTTTCAGTAGTAAAAAACACTTGACATGACTTCGGATTACGAGATCTTTTTTTTACACTTTATAGCTTCCGTAGATCTGTAGTTTTAAACTTGAGAAGCAGGATTTTTTTTACGGCTCTTCGTGAAAGACGATTTGTGGGAAAAAGTGAAAGTGGACCCTGCCGTAGGGACCAAACGAGAACGGAGCTTGAAACTACAATTACACTGCAAATAAAACTTGTTTAACTGGAGGATAAATTCCTGTTTTTTTCAACCGAAATGTGTTTGTTTTCTTTCTTGCTAAACAGATATTTGAAAATAATTCGAAACCGGCTTTTTTGCTTTGGCCCCCTTTTTTTATTACAAATCCGCAGCAGAGAGCAGAAAGGTTTAGGGGTAATTATTATTTTCGGGTTTATAATATTATTTACAATCTTCTTAAATAAACCTTGAATTCTTTTGAATAACTTTAATTTCTCATTGAATTATATTAAATTCATTTGAATTTTTTTTAATTGTATGTAATCTTTTGACTTATTTCGAATTGCTTGAAATGCTTTGAAATATATTAAAGCCTTTTGAATTTTGTTAACTATATTACTATCTCCTAAATTCGTTGAAATTTTCTGAATAATCTAAATTCCTTAAAGTCGGTCAATTTCTAGAAATTCCTTTAATTATTTTTAAGTCCTTGGAATTCCTTGAATTAATGGAATTATCTGAATTAATGTAATTAATGGAATACCCTCTAAAATCTGAATTCCTTGCATTCTTAGAATTTCTTAAATTCTTAGAATTCCTTGGACTCATGGAATTCCTTGAATTCTTAGAATTCCTTGAACTCATGGAAATCCTTGAATTATTAGAATTCCTTGAATTTTTAGAATTCCTTGAATTCTTAGAATTCCTTGAACTCATGGAATTACTTGAATTCTTATAATTCCTTGAACTGATGGAATTACTTGAATTCTTAGAATTCCTTGAACTCATGGAATTCCTTGAATTCTTAGAATTTAGAATTCCTTAAACTCATGGAATTCGTTGAAGTCTTAGCATTCCTTTAACTCATGGAATTCCTTGAATTCTTAGCATTCCTTTAACTCATGGAATTCCTTGAATTCTTATAATTCCTTTAACTCATGGAATTCCTTGAATTCTTATAATTCCTTTAACTCATGGAATTCCTTGAATTCTTAGAATTCCTTGAACTCATGGAATTCCTTGAACTCATGTAATTCATTGAATTCTTAGAATTCCTTGAACTCATGGAATTCATTGAATTCTTAGAATTCCTTAAATTCTTTGAACTCCTTTAATTCTTTGAATTCCTTTAATTCTTTGAATTCCTTTAATTCTTTGAATTCCTTTCATTCTTTGAATTCCTTTAATTCTTTTAATTCCTTTAATTCGTGGAATTCCTTGAATTCTTTGAATTCTTTGAATTCCTTGGATTAATGGAATTCTTTGAATTCCTTGCATTCGTGGAATTCCTTGAATTCTTGGAATTCCTTGAATTCTTGGAATTCCTTGAATTCTCGGAATGCTTGGTATTCCTTGAATCCTTAGAGTTCCTTGAATTCTCGGAATTCCTTGCATTCTTAGAGTTCCTTGAATTCTTGGAATTCCTTGAATTTTTAGAGTTCCTTGAATTTTTAGAATTTCCTGCATTCTGACAATTCTATGAATTTCAAGGTTTTAGAGAATTCAATGAATTTCAGGCTTTTAAAATATTTAAAGAATTGAGAATATTCAGGCAATTCAAGAAATTTAAGGAATATTCATGGAATCTCCGAAATTACAAATATTCACGTAATTCAGTGAATTTACAGAAATCAAAAATTCTTGAGATTCAGAGATCTCAAGGAATTTCTGGAATATAGAATATTAATGGAAATTCAGGAATACAGAATATTTGTGGAATTTTTTTAATTAAAAATATTCCAGTATTCATATATTTGATGAAACTTTGTATTCTTTAGAATTCCGAGAATTCAAGGAATTCTGAATATTTCTGGGGATTTTCAGGAATTCAACGAATGCAGGGAATTTTGAAATACGAATATTAAAGGACGTCAGTATATGTAAATAATTTAAGAATAACAAGAAATAAAAGAAATTTCCAGGCAAAAGTGAATTTGACAAATAAAGTGAATTCAGAAAATTCAGTGAATTCCAAATCATTAGGGAATTCAGGGCATTGAAACATTTTAAGGATTTATGGAAATATAAGGAAGTCAGAAAATGAAAGCAATACAGCAAATTTGAAGACGTCAAGGAGTTAAGAGAATTTATAGAATGTTGAGATTCATGGGAATTCTAAGAATTAAAAGAATTTGTGGAATTCAAGATATTAGTGGAATTTTAGAAATACAGAATATTCATTGAATTTTTAGAATAAGAATATTCAAGTCTTTCAAAGAATTCATAGAATTTTGAGATCCTTGAGGAATTCTGAATATTCTAGGAATGTACGATAAATCAAGAATTTATGGCTTTTAGACAATTAGAAAATTTTAGAAATTCCGTAAATTAAGGAATTTCAAAATATTCAAATATTTCATAGAATTCATAATATTCAAGGATTCAAGGATCAAGTAGCATTTTTTAATATTCCAGGAATACAGGAAGATAAGGTTATTTAAAGGTTTGAGACAAGTAAAAGAAAATCGAAATTTTTTGAAAAACCAAGGAAAAAAGAAATTTTCAGGAATAAGCTAATTCGACGAATACAGATCATTCATCATGTGAAAGATAATCAGAGAATTCTTAATCTATCCGAGAATAACAGAAATTCTTAACGTTTCTCCAGACTAGATGGAGTTAAAAATTAAAAATATTGTTAAATTAAATTTTTTTAAATATCGCCTTTGCTCCATCGGGAATCGAACCACAAAACTTCCGTTTGTCGTTCGGGTGCCTTTCCCTTAAGCTACTAGAGAAACCAAAAAAGGAATCCTTTTTCAGAAATATAAGCATTATTTTACTGGATGTTATACATATATTAAAATTTTTCAAGAAATCTGTATTATCATCAGAGACTAATAATCCGGCAATCAGAAGTTCTGTGGTTCGAATTCCAGCGGAGCGAGGGATAAATTTCTTTTTACAGAAAAAAAATGATTAAAAAAATGAAATAATTCAATAATAATATATTAAAACAGAGATTATTAATTAATAAACCTGTCTGACGATAATAGAAGTAATAGTTTTCTATGAGAAAACAATTTTCAAAAGATAAAGATTTTTTCAGGCGTAATATAAAACTTTACAAAATGAAAATCCGGATTGCCTTTTTAAAAGTTAGTCCAAGTAGTGGCATTTCAGAAAGGAGAGATAAATTAGTGCAGCCTGGTGGGAAATTGAGGCTGAAAATGAATCCGGTGAGAGCAGAAAGTGCAGAATCATGTCAGCTAGTAACAGAATTATTTAACGTATTTAGGATCCGGTGGCTTCGATAATTAGCTTTACTATGTCTTCTGCACTTTGGGCTACAAATTACTTATTTCGTAGGTTTTCAGTTTGGGAACTATAAATCAAAGCCAAATTATCACAAGGTAGATTGCACAGTAAAATCCAAATTTTATAGATGCGATGGATTTTCAATGCTTTTTAATACTAATTTTTTTTACGTTTTTTTAGAAGAAAATTTTGTCTTAGAAACTCCATTACCCAAAAGTCTTCCTGTGAAGAAATCGCCAAGTTTCTTCCCGGTTCCGTACTTGGGCCAGGCTGGGGGCTGCTAGCCTGGGCCTAGATTGAATTTTGCAATGGCTCTAGCTTGGGCCCGGCTAGTGCGAAAGTTCCTAAAATGGATTCCAGATGGCGTAGCACTATTCTCCATTTTACTTATTAATTTCAAGTTTCGAGTGTGAAAATACGTTGTTAATTTATGCAATGATGTGTACAAATATTTTTGCGTAATTTCTAATTTTATTTAGGAAAATAGACACTGGCAAGAAATCTATCATAAATTAGGGCCAGGCGTAGGCTAACCCTAGGCCAAACTGGGCGATCAAGCTAGATCACCCGGTTTGCCAAACCTGGGCCCTGATTGGGCAATCCCAACATTTCTACACAGGCTACCATGATTTTCCTTATTGTATACATTGAACTGTCACTTTCTTAATTCTTAATTTCCTTTATTTCAAAAATCAAGGCCCCATTATTTTGGTAAATTTCTTTATTATTATTATTTATAATTAATTTTGTTCTTGAATCTTTCTAGATAATCTATACTCTTTTGGTTAAATAGTCATCTTTAATATTTCTGGTTGATAATTAATATTTTTTGGTTGAAAATTTTCTTATTTTAATGAAAATTCAATAATTATATATTTTCTCTCTATATTTTCTCTAATATTTTCTTTAAATCATCCTCTTTCATTACAAATTCAAATGTTTTGCCCTAAACTTTGTTAATTAATCTTTCTTGGCTACTAATTTTATTAATTAGTTTAGAATTATATTGTTTTGATAGAATCTCTATTATTTTTTTTAAAGCCACCCTCTTTGGTTAAAAAATCAAACGTTTTGTTGAAATCTAAACTTTTGAATAAAAATGTTAGTATTTCATTTTTGGTAGATCAATACAATTTTTATTTTTTGATTCTATTCAACTATTCAATTGAACTATTTTGTTACAAAATTATTTTTGATGAAGATGAAGATTTTTGGTTAAAAATGCGTTATTTTTTTGGGTTTCATTCAACTGTTATTAATACGAGATTAAAATATTTTTACACATTAAAATCATATAATTATTATTTTTTGTTTGAGGATTTATATTTTTTTTTAATTTTCTTATTTCTGTAGAAATGTTGTGGTTTCGTTCAAAATTGTATAATTTTATAAAGAAAACAAGCCAAAACTTTAAATGTTTTATTGGCTAGGAATGCAACAGTCTTGATTAAAATTATTCTTTTTTCGTTTGAGTATATTACTTTTTTGTTTGAAATGCCTTCTTCTTTTGCTAAAAATTAATTTTTTCAACTGAAAATTAAAGTTTTCAATTCCTAGATGAAAAAAAAAAACTTTTTCATTTAAAAATGCATGCATACAGTTCAAAAACTTATTTTTTGTTAGAAAATTAATCTTACCGGTTGAAATTTTTTTTAGTATGATTTTTTTAGTAAATATTTAGTAAAGATTACAAATCTTAGGAAATTGAAGCTTTCTAAACTAAATGGAATTTGCCAGGTACACATATTAATTTTATTAAAAAGAGTTTATTTTCCAATTATCTGTACTGTTAAAAAAATATTTCTAGCTTCTTCTTGGAAGTTTGTAGGTAGAGGAATGTAGTCCAAAGTTTGAAAAATTTTAACACCTGTTTCAGTTTTTTTCTTCAAAAGATGTATGCAACAAAAATGTAAACCTAAAAAACTGAACTATAAGAAGTTAGTTAAAATAAAAAGTAGAAGTTGGAAACAATTAAAAGTTTAAACGAATGGAATTTTCTATTTCAGATTTCTTATAAATATGTTTTATTGATCATAAAAACAATCGGTAAAATTTTTTTTCAAAATAATTTTTAATGTTTAAAATTTCGGAAATCATTATCTGAATTTGAAACAACAATAATTTGTAATTAATATTTCTGGCTTCAACAATATTTTTCGAAATTTTAAAAATTAAATATAATTTGAAAAAAATTATTCTTGTATTTGTACTGAATAAAACATACTTATAAAAAATGGTTTAAATTCGGAAATTTTCCAATTCGGTGATATTATAAACTATCGTGAATTTTATTATTCGCGAATTTTCCAATTCGAAAAAATTTGATTATTCGAGAATTTTCCAATTCTGGACTTTTACAATATCGGGAATTTTATTTTTCGGATGTTTGCAGTCTTCCCCTAATTGTTTAATACCTTAAAAATAATTTAAGTTTGTGACAAGTTTAACGTCTGGCCTGGAATTCATTTATATAGAAGTATTAGATTAGTATGAGTGTAAGTTGGGGGTTTGAATTTAAATTGTGTTGAAACTTTTAAATTTTAAAACTCTAGGAGAATAAGTTTGAAATTCATTGAACTACCATGCTATTGCAAGTAACGCTTGCAGGCAACATGCAGAAAGTGAGCTTTCTTAATCAGCTAATTAAGGAAGTACCAACATCTTCACCTGTCTATAATTGACTCTATTACTGCACTCCATTATAATTGAGATCTAAAATAAAAAACAAAGTGTTATTAATTATAAATAATTAAAAATTTATCATGCAAATTTAATAAACTTTTGCTATTATCTATTTTATAATGTATTTTTTCGGAAATATTTTTAGCATAAAATTAATGTTCTTCAATGAAAATTTAACTAACTGATTGAAAAATGTTTTGATGTTAAAGATTTTGACCAGATAAAATAGACATAATTTGATATTGTTTTTTGTCTACTGATCTGAAATCAATATTTTAAAAATTATTTCATTATTTCTAAATTTTTGAAAAAAATTTCATTAACAATATTTCACTTTAAAAAAATATATTATTTCTTAACTTTATATTTTAGTATTAAACTAAAAGGGTACATTTTCAATCAAGAGGATTAATTTTCTAAGAACGAAACCTGGTTGAAAATCTGGTTATCTGGTTGAAGGTTGAGCTACTTTGGTAAGATTTATTTTTATTAGATTAATCTCCATCTATTTGTTTTAAAATTTACATATTTTGTTGAAATTTCATTTTTTATAAAATTAATATTTTTAAATGAAAATTCAGTCATTTCAATTTTTGTTCAAAATTAATATTTTTCAGCTGAAAATTTGTTTCAAAATTTATTTAATTTGCTGTAAATTCGAATGCCATGTTAAAAATCAAACGGCTTGGTAAAACTGTATTTGATCAGTTAAAGCTATATCTTTTTTGTTGAAAATTTGACTGGTGTCAAAAGTTAATTTTTTTCGTGGAGAATTATTTGTTTAACTAAAAAGTTCACTATTTAATTTTATGTTGAACATTAATGGTATTTAGTAAAAAATTGAAATTTATTTTTAACTTATGCATTTTGATGCAAATTCGTCTTTTTCGTATAAAATTAATATAATCTTCTCGATTAAAAAATTAAAATTTAATTCAAAATAGATCTACTTTGCTAAAATTTATTTGTTTAGTTTAATATCCATCTCTTGACTAGAAAATTGAACTATTTTGTTGGAGATTCGATTTTTCTTAGAAAATTAATTAGATTAAAGTACATATTTAAATGTATAATTTGTTGTTAAAGATTAATTGTTTTCAGTTAATGATACAAGAATTCAATTTAAACAATTATATATTTTGCGGTAAACTGGTCTTCTTTTCTTAGAAAATTAATCTTCGTGATTGAAAATTTAACTACCTGGGTCAAAGTTCAACTGTTTTGTTAAAAATTTATTTTATAATTTTAAAAAAATATCTTTTTGGTCCAAAATTTAACGATTGTGTCGAAAATTCTTTTGCTTCGTGGAAAATTAAAGTTTTTAGCTAAAAATTTATTTTATTTTTTCCAGAAAATCAATCTTCTTGATTGAAACCTAAAATACCTGATTGAGCATTAAACTTCTTTTTTCGGTTGAAAAGTAAATTTCCATAAAGAAATTATCTTTTCTGGTTGAGAAATCTACTTTTTTGTTTGAAAATTCATCTCTTTTGGTTGAATTTTTTTTGTGTTGTTAAAAATGCAACTTTTTATTCAAATTGATTCCTTTTAGTAATAATAATAATAATAAAATAACTACGGTGATCTACCAAAATTTGCTCATTTCCTTAGACATTTCAAATTTATATGCGAAAAATAATTATTTTTTATTAACATTTTTTTTTAAAGTAGTCTCTTCTGAATCAAAAATGCCCGCACAGTGCCCCAAAGAATGAAAAATAAAATAGTAGGACTTTTAAACATAATATTAAGATTTAAAAAAAATTATAAATAAAACTTTGAAGTAAATGGCTGAATTTTCATGCCACAAAAGTGAATTTAAAAAAGTGAATTTTTTTTAAGAAAGGAGATTAATTTTTAAACAGAAAGAAAAAAATTTTTAAGCAAAGGGAAATTGATGAATTCTCATAAAAAATATAATAGATTATATTATCTCAACCAAAAAATATTGTAATTTGAAATTGAACACAGTTAAATTTTAACAAAAAAGAAAATATTTCCACAAAATATTTAAATCGTCAACAAAATCAGATTAATTTTCGCACCAAAATTGCGGAAATTCCAAGCCAAAAAGATCAATTTTCCACACACCAGTGATAAAAAATTATAAAAAAGCAGGAATTTGTAACAAAAAATTACTTTTTAATCAAATTTTCAAATTTTTGTTCAAATTTGTTCCAGTTTCAAGGAATTATATGAGCTTTGAACCACAGAGTAAAATGTTCAACCAAAATAGATAAATTCTCAAAGAAAAATATAATAGTTAATATTATTTCAATCAAAGAAGATTTTTAGTTTAAAATCAATAACAGTTGTAAGAATGACAATTTTTCAAAAAAGGAACTTTACCCTGAATCAATTTAGATTAATTTCTTATACAAATAGAAGCATTTTCAAACCAAAAAGACAAATTTTCTTGAAATAGTATGTATTTTTAAACAGAAAATATGAATTTTCAACAAAAATTTACTTTTTAACTAAACGTTCTACCAACATTGTTAAAATTTAAACGAGGTAAATGAATTTTCAACAAAATATTAATATTTGTAAAAAACTAGCTACATTTTTACCCAAATAACTACATGAAATCTAAAAAAATATAATATTTGGTATTATTTCAACCAAAAAAGGCTTTAATTTAAAAATAATCAGAGTTGAATTAAAAAAAATAGACGACTTTTCAATGAAATAGCTGAATCATCCACCAAATGCGGTTAAGTTTCAACCAGAATAGTTAACAATTTAAATTCGGTTTTAAAACCCAGAAATTTGAACCGAAACATAAAAAAAATGTTTACTAATTTGTTAAATTTTCAAGCAAAAAATAAAAATTTCTAGTTTTATTTCCTACAGTTCTAACAGTTACATTTTGTATCCAAGGATATAAATTTTGCACAAAAAAGTTACTTTTCAACCAAATAGTTCAAATTTTTACTAAAATAATGTACTTTTTGAGAAAATAAATGAATTTCCAACTAAAAAGATTAATTTTCAACCGAAATAGAAGGATTTTTAAAGAAAAAAATTATAGTTTATATTATTTCAACTAAAACAGATTTTAGTTTGGGATCAATTATAGTTGGGATAAAAAAAGACGAATTTTCGAAAAAAAGCAACAAAAAATACAAAGTAACTTTAAATTAACTAAAATTTATTTGACGTAGAAAAGTTCATAAAACAAACGAAAAATATCCTTCTATTATCCAAGATACGTTAAAAGTTAAGTTTCAAAATAGTATCATAGTTAAGCTAAAATTTTCTAAAAATTTAACTTTTCAAAAAAATTGGTTACTTGTAACAAGTTACTACCCAACTCTGCTGTGAAGGCACAAAATAGACGACGCTACTCTAATCCTGCATAAAGAATAATGACACTAGCGCGATAATAGTGATAACAATTTGACAATAGCTTTAGATTGTGAGTCTATGGTTGAAAACAACGTGCACGCAAATTGACGAAATTGGGTGAGAGAATCTCAAATTCACGGAAACACAATTAGAGGTTTCGTTTAAATGCACGCGAATATTCCAGAAGTGTTAAATACGTGGCCAATTAATTTCAATTCAACAGGTATTTTATAGTTGCGTTATTTTCGGTCCAGAGTGGCACTTGAAAAGTTTAATTGGACCCTTCAATGGCTTCAAACGAACCAAATTAAGCGAGGCGCGGATCCAGGGAAGGGCTTCGGGTAGGGGGGGGGGGGAATTGTAACCCTTCCCCCTCCACTGTCAAGGGGTGTGTTAATAATAATTTAGAGGTTATTTCTTCGCTTAGAATTTTATGTATAAATTATATAAATATGTCAATCATAAATGTTCTAAATATAATTAACAACCGTTTAAATAGAAACCATATTTTTATTTTTACAAGCTACGCCTTGTATGCCATGGTGTAATGAGTAATTAAAAAGTATAAACTATTAATAAAATTTTCGAAGTCAATAATAAATTCTAAAAAAAAATTATTTTCAAAGAGCAAAATTTAGGCGTATATTTCCACTCTTTGGGAAGCGCATAATGATCCTTTCTACATCCACTGTTTTAATTACAAATTAGAGTAAAAAAATTTGTGTATTTAAATTCTAAATAATCTACGTATCCAAACTGGAAACTTTTAATGCACGTAATTGGTTAACTCGTGTCCGGAAGCAGATTTATTCTGGTTCTTAAAAAATTATTTTATGAAGAAATCGTTCTAACAAATCAAAATTTATATTACTTATAAATGGACGCAAACATTTTCAATGCCATCAATTGAAAAATAAATCAACAAGTTTATGAATTTTTAAAATTATATAATTTTAAGCAATTTTAAGAGAGAAACATTAAAAATTAAAATATTGCAATTTCTTATCGAAAACTTTCAATTAAAAGATAAATTATATTAATTTTGAGTCGTTCCATATGAATAATAATTGTTGAATTGTTATTTATAAATAAAAATTTGTATTGAAATCTTTTAAACGATTTTCTTGGACTATATTCTTTTATTAAAAAGTCACTTAATTTTTTTCCAGGCACTTTAAAAAAATGTATTGTCTCGAAACCTTTGAAAAGACATTAAAAGCTATCAAATTTTGTTTTAAAATCTTTTAAAATCCACACTTTATTTTGCATTTTTTGGAATCGTTACAAATTTTGTATTATTTTTGAAATTTTTTTAAAGCTTCTAAATATCTTTTGAAACGATTCGAATTTTACCTAAAAGTTTTAATAAATCCTGCGAATTTAAAAGAAATTCGATTCAAAATCTTCTAGATTATTTATTTTACAGTTTTGTAAATCTTTTAAAGCCTCTTTAAATCTTCTCTTGAAATTAGTTTTTCAAAATAAAAAATTATTTTCAATTTTTTGAGGAACCTCAATACATTTTTTTATATCACTTGGAACCCTTTCAAAATGCTTAAAAAGCGTCCTAATTTTTTGTTTGAAATCTTAAAGAATTTACATTTTATTTAAAAAATTTTACGTCTTTTTAAATTTCAAATTGTTTTTGAATTTGATCAAAACTTTTAAATATTTCTCAAAATTACTCCAATTTTTTACAAATTTATAACAGTTTAATTGTTATTTATGCGTGGAAATCTTAGTGTGTTTCGAAATGTTCTTAAATATTCTGCTGCAATTAATTTTTCGAAATAATAAAATCCGTTTAAATTTTACCCAGAATCTTAAGGAAATTTTTTTACTATCTAACAACCTTTCAACAGCCTTAAGAGCTTCAAAATTGTATTGAAAAAATTCTCAGTATTATTATAAAACCAAAAAATTTATTTTTATAACGACGCCAAGAATTCAGAAATAAAATATTTATAATTAAAGATGTTGCCTGTGATACTTTAATTTCAGAACATTTTAAATTTTAAAAACTTCGTTATTTCAACCAAAACAATCGTGAAACGTAACCTCGCAATCAGCTGAGTTCGCTCCCTATTCAACTTAAATGGTTGTTCACAAAAACATAATTTCTCATACATCCGTTAGAGAATTCGAGACCTTGATTGGCTGGCAGAATTACATGTTATTTTAGGGTCCGGATGGGTATCGTACTTCATATGAATCCAATAGATTCAAAAAATGCATGAAAACTTGTAATTTAATATTAAGAAAATTTAATGTAAATACTGGTATTTTGAAAACAGTTTGCACTTGTTGCAAATTTTAAACATTGATTGATAATATTAGTTAACTAATAATAATCGTAATGATAATATTTAAACATTAACAATTAGCCTTATAATATACCTTTTTATTAATTTATCTACACATGTTCACTCTCTCGAAATATATATTTATATATAATTTACTTATAATCATGGTGGCGATTTTAACGGGAAACCGGGAAAAACCGGAAATGACCGGCAAACACCAGGGAACGGAAATAAAAACCCGGGAATTGACTTCTGATCTTTGCAAAATTCAAGTTCTTAATATTTCGTAATTTTTGTCAAATTATAAAAAGCAATTTTTACTTTATCTATATTTGCAGGGCATATGAGTGAAAATAATTATCGTTTTTATATTAGGACAGGCAGTTTGGGTAAAGAAATACAATTTCCCTTGGGACTCCAAGTCAAAATTCATCACAATCTAAATGTTCCTTCTTCCGAAAATTAAAAAGAAGAGAGTGCTTGACGTAGTTTTAGAGTAGAAGTAGTATTTCGAAAGGGAAATATGTCTAAATTGTAATATACATTTTTTATACATTTTTCGTTAAGAATTTACGTTTTTTCTTGAAAATTCAACTACTTGCGATTGAAAGCCGAACTGTTTTTTTAAATTTTAATTTTATTGTTATAAGATTCTTCACATTAATTGAAAATTCATATCCTTTTAAAAATTTAAGTAGTTTGTTAAAAATCAATTTTTTAACTAAAAATTTAACTATTTCATTAGAAAATATATCTATTTGGGGTGGAAAATTGACCTTTTCTAGGTCAAAGTTCAAAAATTTGGATGAAAATTTGTCTTTGTAAATTGAAAATTCATTTATTTCGTTGACAATTCACGTACGTTTTTAAAAAATCGACTTTTTTGGTAGAAAAGGTTTTTTCTTTAAGTTAATCTCCTTATTTAAAAATTCTTCTTTTTGGTTAAAAATTCAAGTATTCCATGTAAATTATTCATGATTTAACATTAAAATTATTCTTTTAGGTTAGAAATAAATTATTTGCTTGAAAAATAGACTCGTTTGTTGAAAACTGTTTTTTTTTAAATTTAAGATTCAACATTTTAATTGAAAAATTAATTTGTTTGATTGAAAATTGAGCTATTTGCTTTTAAACTCTGACGTTATACAGCTCGGAGGTACACGTTTTAATCCCATTGTGTCGCACTAATAATTTTAAAAAAATCTTTTAAAAGAATAAATAATTTAGTCGGCTACAGGTTCTTATACTTTAAATTATCAATTGTACACATTTGTCTCATTCAAATCACTTTCAAAAGGATATTTACCATTTTTGTACTCTATTTTTAAAATTTTGAAATAAGGAGCTTTTATTTTCAGTTACGAAATATTATTAATCAATACTTAAAATTTGCAGCAATTAAAATTGTTTATAAAATGAATTAATTGCATTAGCGAAATAAACAAGAGAGGAATCTGAATACCAGTTAAACTGTTTTCAAAATACTGATCTTTCTATTCAATGTTCCTAAGA
>JAWWLR010000054.1:77267261-77279344 GCA_035041075.1 Acraspis erinacei | reverse complement strand
ATTAGTTGTCATCGAGAGAGCATCGTGGCAGCGGTGCTGTGCCTGCTGGCTACTAATTTTATGTTTATTTTTTTTATTTTTTTTATTATTTTATTTTTTTATTTTTATTAAAAATAAAAAAGACGAAAGAAATAAAAAAGAGAAGGAAGGGCATTTGGTTGGTTGCCTTCTCATTTTTCTTTCCTCTTTTTTATTTTTGTTCAAATGGGAAACAAGAAATTTTTTTCGTTTATTTTTTTAGGGAAAAGAAGAAGAAGAATCCCGGTTTTCTCCAGGTGCAATGTTCTCCCGATATTTATTTCTTATTATATTTTTCTTTATTGCAGCATTTCGTTCATTTTTTAAACAAATTGTTTGCTGGTTTATATATTTAAATATCTGTTTGATATTAATAATGACTCAGTTTGCCACAAAACTTCGTTCTGTTCTTAAGGATTTCAATAAAAAAAATTACAAGGAAAAAAGGAATAATAATTCATCAGGAAAACAAATTTAAAATTGCACAAAAAGAATATTATTTGACGGCACATTGAGAAAAGTTGTTTGAAATGAGGACATGGTGAAATTTGTACATATTTTATAATACTTAGCATCGTCATTAAAAAAAATAGAAACTTTAATTTTAAGTTGCATAAAAAACAGGATTTTTTGGAGAATGAAAAAAAGCAAAAAAATTTTGTATCTTCATTATAAGCTCGTAAGAGGGCTAAAGTGGGTGCAAAATCGTATTGGAATATCCTCTACTTTAAAACCTTAGCCCCTACAAATATGAGGGCGAAGAGTGTCAAACTAGAGCCTATATTTCGACTCGGGCACTTTTCAATTTGCAAAGGGATTTAATTTTCAATTACATGTTTGACGTTTTAAAAATAAATTGTGCAAGAAACCTTTTTTTTCACACTTATATTACAACATCGTATTTGCGAACAGAGGATCGATCAACGCTATTACGTATATATTTTCTCTCATGGGAGAACGATACGAGATGCTGTTCATAGTTCCTGGTGCTAGCATCCTATTACATAAGTCGAACCTCACTGAAAATAAGTATCACTAAAAAAGATTGAAAATTATTTTACTAATTTTTACATTCTCATAATTTATTTCTTTAAAAGTAATCCAAACATAAAACTTATTTATGAAAATATTTTTTAAATATTTATAAATAACTATAACCACAATTAAAAGTAAGACAATCAATTCTAAATTCATTTTATTAATTATTTCACATAAATAATTATTTTCAATTAATGATTATACAATTTAGGATTATTATGTGCTGTTGTGTGGTCTCTCCTAAGATTTTTTTACTAAATATTTGTGAAATACAAAAAAAATTAATGAATTTGTTTTTGCGAAAAATAGTAAATAAAGTTTATTAAGGCCTATACTGCTTTTTTGTTGTTAAAAAATTTTCTATTGTAAAAAATTTGCCGACATGTTTCACGCTTTATTGCAGGACCTTTTCAAGGCATATTCTAGAAGGAAAATATATATTTTAAAGAATAAAATGAAAACTATTTAATGTGTCTGTGCTCATTGGTGTTTACTTACTATGGAGATCAAAGCAAAATCGCTGAAGACTGCGTTGAGATTTTAATTGATTTTTTGATAATGATTTCAGTTTTGTGGTGTAATTTTTTAATAAAATTATTAAAGAAACTAAATGAAAATTGTCAATTTAAAATTGTTTGAAAAACATGAAAAAGTATTTTTTACGATAGAACCTAAACAATCTCATCTGAAACGGAAATTATTTATGAAACAGTTTTCAGGTTATATCGTAAATGATACTTTTTCATGTTTCTTAAACAATTTTAAATTAAAAAGTTTTATTCAATTTCTTTAAGAGTTTTGTTAAAAAATTACACCACAAGACTAAAATAATTATGAAAAAATTAAAGTAAGTAAATACTAATAAATAATGAGCACATACACATTAAATAATTTTCATTTTATTCTTTAAAGTATGTATTTTCCTTCTAGAATATGCCTTGAAAAAGACCTGAAATACAGGTTGAAACATGTCAGCAAATATTTTATAATAAAAAAATTTTTAACGCCAAAAAAGGCCGTAAAAGCCTTAATAAACTTTATTTTAATAAAATGAATATTTAAAAAATTTTAATGAAAAGAACTTAAATTTTAAGTGCCTTCATCTCATGGGTTTGCTAAAGAGGATCGACATAATTTTACCGAATTTTGAAACTCCCGACTGTGGAAAATTATTCCTCCAAAAAGCGACCAAAATAGAAATTTCCGAGAGAAATAAAACTAGAAACACTGTATATTCCCAGAATTTTAAACAAAACATTTTTGAATTTCCGAAAATATTGAATTTAATCAATTTTAAATTCCGATATTATTAGGCCGAATATGAGAATTCCCGAAAATAACTTAAAATGTTTATCATTGAAACTAAAGTATACCGAAAGTAAAATTTAACGCAACTAGAAAAATTCAGAAGTTTTAAATTCACAAAAAAATTGAATTTACGAATATTAAAATTCCCAAAATTACTATCTATATTTCTGAACTTACAGATTTCCAGAAATAGTAAATTTCCGAAATTTTTAAATTCCGATACGAAGATTTATTAGTACAGTTCACTCAGCATCTTATAATTTTGTCGAAAAATAAATATCACAATTGTTAAAAAATACGGAAAATATAATTGTCAAAACTGAGTTTTTATTTGTTTAGAACAAATGCCCTAGGTAAAACATGAATGGGCTACCAAAATACAGATATTAATAATATAAATTCATAATTTAAAAATGAAAACAATAGCATGCTCGATAATTTCCAGAAAAATAAAAATGCAATAAAAAATAAAATAAAACAACCGGAAATATTTATTATAGAAATCAAAGCATTCTGAAAGTTTACTTTAATGAAACCAGAAAAATTCAGAAATTTTAAATTACCGAAAATATTAAATTTGCAGAATTTAAATGTCCAGAAACAGAAATTAGTATATTTCCAAATAATAAAATATAAAAAAGGTAATTACCGAATTTTTTAAGTTGCAAAAGAAAAATATATTTTTTACTACACTTCATTCGCGGCGATATAATCTTGCCATACTATAAAAAACCAAAATGTTGAGCAATGCCAAAAATATTTGTAATTACTAAAAGAGAAATTTCCGTAAAAATAAAATTACAGAAGTTTTGGAAGCAAAGTTTTTTAAATCCTAAGATTTTGAATTCCCGAAACTAGTACATTTTAAAAAATCTTATCCTTAATATTTATAATTATTTACAACTATTTAGATAGTCTTATGTCTAGTTCCTTATTTATATTTCCTGTAATAGCGCAATTTATGAATTGTTAGAAAAAGACTGACCGAGCGATCGAAAGCGAGAGTGCAAGCGAGAGAGAGGGAGAGAGAGAGATAGAGATAGAGGGAAAATGAGAACTCAACCGCAACTTAGTCTACTTATACTTCCGTTTCCTTTATCTTTGCATTTTTTGTACCTCCATTTTGACATTTTATTCACATGCATTCTTTCCTTCTTACACATTCACTTGTCTAGCACCCTCCAACTACTTCATCAATTCTTCTCCTAATCCATCTTTCCCTAGGATCTTAAACACATTCTCTCCTACATCCTCTCCATTCATGCTCTCATGTTGCCTCCCTTACCTCGTTTCCGAATCTAAATCTTGCTATTCTGTTCCACTATCTCTCTCTCCATCCCTATTCAAACTACTTCGGTACTCCTTCCCTTTTTATCATTTTATACCATTTGTTGCATTTTAATTCCTTAATTATCGCCCATCTTTATATGAATGATCTTTTCCTCTCCTTTTTTACAAATTCTCCATAGTTTATTCCATTCCCGTCTTCTATGTCTCTACCATTAAAGAAATCCCTCCTTTCTTCTTCCCATCTATTTAGTTCTATCTCCCACCCTCTCCTCTCTTTTACCTCCATCAAAAACTTTCTCTCAGTATCCTTCCTTTCGTTTCGTCCCCATATCTCTTATCCATAACTTAACACCGGCCATACTAGCGTATCTAAGCCTCCTTATCTTTGTCTATTCCACATTTAAACTCCATACTTCCTATCTTCATCCGTTGACATCAACACTATGTTGCCTGCTTATGCCAGTATATATATATATATATATATATATATATATATATATATAAAGTTTCCTTTCCTATCCTCACTCCTGCATAACCTTTTTGTCCTCATTTCTTCTTCCAAATCTGATATCAATATATTAAATAAAAGAGGGCTCAGAAAACATACTTGCCTCACTCCTCTTACCAAGCAAATACTATTCCCTACTTTCTCTCCTGCCTTCACCCTGCTTTTTGTCTCTCTAAAAATTTTCGATACACTTTTTATTAATCCCTCTCTTGTCCCCCTTTTCACCATAACTTTTTCTATTTCTTCTTACTCTAATAAGTGAAAGGCCGCCTTTATTTCCACGAACATTGATATTATTGCCCCTTTTAATTCTATAAGCCTCCTTCTATTTCTCTTTACAATCATGATCCCATTCACTTCTATTCCCCCCTTTACTAATTTCACTTTTGTTTGTGCACTCTAATCCTCTTTTTATTTATCCTCACATTTTTCGATTTGCTCTTCCACATTTCTCTCTCCCAATTTGATATTTCTGACCTTTTCTCTAAACTGTTCTTTTCGTTGCCTTGATTAATGCCCTTTTCCTACCACTTTTACGTTTGCTACCTTTTTATTTACATTACTATTACTTTTTTCTCCCTCTAATGTCACTATTAACGGAAAGTAATCCGACTCAATATAATCCGCCTCCTCTAGTTTCTTAACCTTCTCTCCTACCTCATCACGCACTATCACATAATCAAATACCGTTCCCCTTTCTCTTCCTGATCGTGTACATTCTCTTTACTCATCTCCCTATATATCACCGATTAAGATAAAGCATCCAAACTTCTCCAAGCTCTTAAAAAAGTTCTTTCCCTCCCCATTTAGTACCTTATATTTGTATTTTCTTCCTCTCTCTTCTCTCAATTCCCTTCTCCTCTATCTCCTGGTCACGCATTGAAATTCCCACCTATTATAAGCCTTATCTCTTCTTTATTTTCTTCAATCATTTCTTTAATATCCTCTGCTTCCTCCTGCACATATTCGTTCACATAAAAACCTACTATCTTCCACTTCTCTCCTCTCATCTTTATCTTTTCTACAATTAATCATTATTTTTTATCTTTCGTCTCTTTCTTATATAAACCTGTTGCCCAGTCGTTTTTTTACTCCCATCACCATTCCTCACATTGTTCTGCCCTTTTTATTTTTTCTCTTCACATTTTGCACTAGCCAATTGTAACCTCTTGGTATCCTTGCCCTTATTCTTTCCCATCCCTTTTCATGTAGTCACTTATCCATCATTATTACTACATCCCATTGTGTCAAATTTCTCATAAACTCCCTATTCTTTCTCTCCAATCCTGCTATATTCCAGTAACATATCCTCAATTCTTCCCTAGATTCGTTTCTCGTCTCTTTTCGCTTCTTACTATTTTTGATTTTCCTATCTCCCATTCCTTCCTCTTCTAGTTTTCCAACACCTCAGCTCTTACTATCTCTTTCCTTTCTTCATCCCAATCCCACTATACTCCATCTATCTGTATTCTCCCATACTTAACCCATGTTCTTCAACCCTTTTTTATTTCCTCTTCAGCTATTTTCCTTAACTTATACTGCATCTTTCTTTCTACTCATTTCAAATCATTCTCTATTCTCTCCGAGCTTCCACATAGCATTCTCTTCTTTATCAAGACTTGTCTCTTATATCCCCGTTTCTTTATTTTCAGCAGTACCATTCTCTCCCCTCTTCGCTCTTTCCTTCCTACACTTCCCACTTCCTCTATATCAACGTTAGCATCAATCCTTTTTAGTCCTTCTTCCACTTCTTCCTTAAGCTTTCGGAAATTTAAAACTTTCGGATTTTGAGAAGGGATCATTCACAAAATACGTGATATGTTTATGGGGAGGGGGGCCTGCCGCAGTATCATTCGCCATGTTAGGACCAATGGAAAAAGTATCACGCAAGGGGATTAGGGTTTTAGAAATTCCTGAAAAATGTATAACGTATTTTGTGAAAGCGCCCGAAGTTGGTTATTAAAATTTTGTGAACTAAATTATTTTAGTAATTTAAAATTTCAATTTTTTCTCTTTTCGTCAGCTTGCACTAGCAGAATCTTTTGATTTTGTAACTAAACATTTGTGTAGTCTCAAAGGAAGCTAAAAAATATTATGAAGGTATGAAAAAATTTTCATCACAAATAATAATTTTATTTAGATTTAATTTCTTAATCAGGATAAGAAATATTAATTTAGTTAGACATTCAGGCCTATAGGGGCATTTTGGGACGTAGAGCTCGCATTTTGGTATGTAGTTTCAGCAGTTAGGAAGATTGAACGAGCAGTTAGGAGGTCTCCGGGCACTTAGGGAGGTTGGAGTTACTTTTAGACAGGCAGCGGAAATTTAGTGAGGTTTGCTAGGCAGACTTAAAGGTAGAGGGTATTTAGGGAGATTGAGTAGACAGTAATAAAGATATCGGCAATTTTATAAGGTTGCTTAACAGTCATGAAGGTAGCAAACATTTGGAGATGTTAATTTGGCAGATAGGACGAGAACAAGCATTTAGGGAGGTTAGCCGGGCCTGATGGGAGGTTGATTAAGCAGTTAGGATGTCAGCAGGAATTCAGGAAGGTTGGATGCACAGTTGTAAAGCTAGCGGACATTTAGAGAGGTTAAGTTGACTATTAGGTATTTAAGTTTGTCAGTTGGAAAGGTTTTGGGCATTTAGTTGTGGGCATTTAGGGAAGTAGGATCTATTGTTAGGAAGGTAGACAAAATTTAGTGAGGTTCTTTTTGCACGTAGAAAGGTCGAAGGTACTTAGGGAGATTGGACCGGAATTCTGGAGAGTAGCGGTCATTTGTGGAAATTGTTCAGGCAGTAAGCAAGGTAGCAGGCACTTGTTTATGTTCCTCAGGTACTTATAAAGATAGCAGGCATTAAGGAAGGTTAGGCGTTCAGTTAGGAAGGTGGTCAGTACTTAGGGAGATCTAAACTGCTGTTAGAAAGGTTGGGCAAGCAGTTAGGAAGATGTCGAGCATTTAGCGGAGCTGGACCTACTGTTCGGATGGTAGGAGGAATTTGGGAATTCTGATTAAGGAATTAAGAAAGTAGCAGAAATTTGGGCAGATGTATTTGGCAAAATAGAAGGTAGAGGAAACTTAGGAAAATTGGACGTACCATTAGGAAGGTAGCGGGCATTTAGGGAGGTTGGTTAGGCAGTTATGGAGGTTTTAACTATCTAGAGTGGTCAGGTGTACAGTTCAGAAGGTAGGGATCATTTGGGCATGTATGAACGAGAGGTATATAAAAAATAAAAATATATAATGAAACTGAATATTAAGTTCAAACTCAGAATAAGTCCATCAAAGTTTCAACGACGCTCGGCTGCCATACGTACTTAGAGCCTTAATAACTTTTTCGTTGACACAACTCAAGCAGAAGCGAATAAAAGTTGTAAAAGTATGGGGATCGAGTTTGCTTGCTAAAGTTCTTTGAAATAGAGAAAAGAGTAAAGAGAAAATGTAATCGAAAGAGACTAAGTTTAATTTCGACCTCTCGAGAAGTTTATCATCTAGAAAGAAGGAAGTAACATCAGAGGGTTTCTTTTAGAAACAGAGATTTTTTGCATTTTCCAAAAGTGTAAAAACTGCTTGAATGAAATAATTTGAAAATTTCAAATTATCAATCGCAAAATAAATCTACCGACATTTTAAAACCAAAATTTTCATAATTTCTATTTCAACAGGAATTTAAAATTTCAGGTATGTAAAATGCCTCGAATGTGAATACAACGAAATTAAATTAAAATTGTTAACAGCAATTCGAATTCTTTGAAATGAAGAGAATTATGCGACCTATGATTCAAAGCTGTTTTGTGAAATTATGCGTTTGCACAATCTCCTATTAAGTTTATTAGATAAATTGGATCGGATAGCATACAGTGCAATTCACATCAGTTGATGTTAATCGTAACATAATTTGGCTTCGTTGATGATCAGCATCAGTTTATTTAAACGCTGATTCAGTTCAAAGTGCCAAATCCCCTTTGTCAAAATTAACATAGATTATTTATGTTAATTACCATTATTATTTCAAAATTTGCTGAATGTATATTTGACAAGATAATTCGCAGATTTTGGTTGATTTCCTTTTTAAACAAATTTTTTAATTTCCCAAGGAAATTTTACGTCATTTGAAACATAAAACTTAAAAAAAAAAATGTTTTCAATTAAATTTTGAAAAAAGTTGAGTAACAGTTTAAAATTTGAAAAGTTTTTAGACAATTGGAAACAAAATTTGCCTTTTAAAGATTTTGAAATAGAAGCTTAAATATTTTTAAGGGATTCAAAAATTTCAAAAAATAAAAATAATCTTAAGATTCTTGGGAAAGTTTTGCATGATTTATTATGTTAAACAAATTCATGTTAAGACGTTATTTGAACAAAAATCCAAAACATTTTAAAAAACTTATAAAAATGTCAAATCGGATTATACTATCTATTACTATTTTCTCTATTACTAAAGATTGGCGATTTTTTGCAACAGCAATTTAGTAAATCCAAATTTTGAAATGAGTAATTTTATTTAATTATTAAATTTATTTCTAAATTTTTCTAAAGATAATTGATAAAAGAGAATATTTTGATTGCAAATGATTCTATTTTAATTGGGAAATAACCTAGTTTTTAACGTTTTGCTAACGACAATAAAATTGCTAGGAAAATATGAAATAATTAAGCTTTTATTTTTAATGATTAATTTTAAGTGTTTTTATAGTTAAAATATGTTTAAATAGATTTTTTTTGCAAATTTGTCAAATGTATTTAAATTTATTCGAAACTTCTAACAATTGGTAGTATCTTTGAAAATGACTTTCATGTTTTATAAGATTTGGTAAAGTTCTTTGAAATACAAATTTTTCAAGATTCTTTCTGATAGTATGTGGAATTCCCAAAGCCTAATTCAAGCTTGAATTTAGGTATTCAAAAACATTGAACAAATGAGTACTTATTCATAATTTTAATTTTGTATTAGAAATTATTTTTCACCTCAAATAAAAAAATAAAAAAGTGAAGACAGTTACATTTTAAATTGAAAAAAGTGTATTGAACATATTATAAAAGAAATTGTAGTGAAATAAATTGAAAATAACTTTGAACGAAATTAATTTCATTTAAGAGGTATATCGAGAGGATTTTACTAATTTAAATTAAGTGCACGTGAATGACGGAGCTGGCATTTGCTGAATAAACAAAGTGACGGGCTTTAGCGTCAGGCATTACGGTATATCCATTAATCGCATTAAACGTATCGAGATTACAGTGGAAAGCTTATTATGTAGTCAGCCAAGTGATAAAAGTCTGTATATGGTCAGACAGTTTATGACTTATAATTTTCATGCTAAAAACCCAGCTTTAACAGTGGGTTTAAAATATCAGTAATACGAAAGTTACTTATTAAAAGGTTTTTCCTATGTTAGTTACTTTAGAAAAAAGTAACTATTGTTGCTAAATCTCCTAAAAGCTTTAAAGTATTTGCAAGTTAAATAAATCATATAAATCTTGTAAAATTCCTTGAAATTTTTTTAAATCTTAAAAAATTTCTTGACATCCTTAGAAATTTAGTAAATTTTTTAAAAATCTTTGGCATCTTTTTAAACAACCTTAAATCAAATAAATTCTTTGAATTCTTTTTAATTTCCTCATATCTTTTGAAATTGTTGAAATCCGTAAAAAGAGCTTTGGAATTTAATTTAATTTATTTTTGGAAGTTCTCTATAAATTAGTTTAAATACATTTCCAGCACTTAATATTTTAAAAAATAATAAAAACCTACTAAAACAATTGTTCTATTTCGTAGAAATATTTAAAATCTCGCGAAACCATTGGACATTCAACAAAATTCGGAAATCCCTTTAAATTTTTTATTTTCTATTTTCTTGAAAATCTTTCAAAGGGCCTAAAGTCTTCCAATCCGTAGAAATTTGTAGAAATTGCTAAAAATAAAATTTAATTTATTCCCTAAGGATCGCTAGAATTTAATTAAAATCTTCCAAAATCACTTGACCATAAAATAAGCTTTAAATTATTTATTGAAGCTTTCCGGAAATCTGTTGATATTCCTTTAAATTCCATTTCACTTATTCCATAAAGTTCTCTAGAAAAATCTTTAAATTTCTTTAAATGATTGGAAATCGTATAAATTAATTAAAATGAGTAGAAATTATTTGAAATCCCTTAAAAAGAAGTTTTTAGTTGTGGATCAAATGTCTCTAAGAAAATTCTTTTGAATTCCAAGAAATCTTTCCAATCCCTTAAAAACTTAGAGATGCTATAAAATCCTTCAAATCTTGTATATTCTTCTAAGATTCATTAAAATCTTTATAATTGATAGAAATCCTTTGAAATTTCATTCTTCACAATTTATTTGTCTAGAAATTCCCGAAAATGTTTAAAAATACATCGTTGAATACATTTGTTTGATTTTCAAGAAAATAGTTAAATTTATAACCAAATAAGACTTTTTAAGAAAATAATTGACTCCTCATACAGATATATAAATTATCATTTAAGAAAGAGTAATTTTAAATCAAACTATTTAAAAGTTGTACCAAATTTTTAAATTTTAAATTAAAACAGACGAATTTTCTACAATACAGTTGAATTTTGAACAAAAAAAGTATAAATTTTATACAAAGTAGTTGAATTTTCAACCAAGAAATATAAATTTTTAATAATAAAATAATTAAATCCGTAACAAAAACAAATTAATTTTAACCTTTTTGTCCATCTAAAAGGACAAAATTTTAACAAACCAGTTTAATTTTCAGTCAAAAAGGATAAAATTAATAAAATAGTTTAATTTTTTAACTGAGAATTGCAACTGAATGTGTACCATAAGAATTTTTCTTTTAAACAAAAAATAGAATAGAATTTACAACCATAAATAGGAATTTTCAACAGGAAGGTAATTTTCAAACAAATAGTTAAACTTTTACCAAATTGTTGGATTTTCAAGCCAAACAGACGATTTTTCGACAATATAGATCAATTTTCAACTAAAATGGGAAATCAATTGCAGCACTTTTTAAAAACTATTAAAACATTAAACCAAGTTTTTTATTTTTAACAAAAAAACGGAGTGTGAATAGAATATAGGTAAATTTAATTTATTTAATTTTTAAAAGTTAGATTTTCTACCAAATTGTCGAATTTTCGTACCAAATAGGCCAATTTTTTAAAGAATCGATCAATTTTCAACTGAAATAAAGAATAAATTTAAGAAATTTTTTAGTAAATTTTTTAAACTTTAAACTGAGTATTTGTTTTAACGAAAAAAGCAACTTTTCTAAATAATAGTTGATTCACTAGGTAAATAAAATTAATTTTCAATCGAACACTTGAATTTTCAAGAAAAAAGGATTCGATAGTACATTTGTAAAATTTGAATATTCCCCACTCTTGTGCACAGACTTTTTAAAACTAAAGGTTAAAGCATCGTCAGCAGTAATTTGGTGATGGTGAATTCTCTTTTGTTAAAGCTCCTTCGGCTTTAACCAAGACATTCTCATCACGTACCTCGTGCTTCGCACTCGAATCCTTCCTTTAAATTGTATGTCATTTCCTTAAATGTATAATATTATCATGCCTAACATTAATTGTTATTAAAATAGACGTAGTTTAATTGTATCGTTTAAAGCAACGCGCATTCTTAAAAAAATCTTTTATTATTAAAAAAATGTAATTTTTTCATTTTCCATTATTTTTAATGCCATCAAAATTTGCATTTTCTTTTTTTCAAAAAATCTCAAAAATTTGGTATTATAATCTTGCAGGGTATTCAAAAAGGAACACTTTTCTTATCTTGACTTTTTTCATATCATGCGTTATTTGGCTTCCAATGTTAATTTTCGTGTGTTTTTCGGAATTTTGAAAATGCTATATCTTTGGTAATTTTTAGGTTTATGAAATATGTAATTAGGATATAGTGTTCGAACG
>JAWWLR010000054.1:77246400-77258663 GCA_035041075.1 Acraspis erinacei | reverse complement strand
AAACAATTTACAGACTTTAATGTTAAAAATTTAACGTTTTTTCGAGTATTAAAAATTTATTTTGCAAAAAAAATCAAATTTCTTTCACATTAAACAATTTACATATTTTAGCGTTAAAAATGGAAAAATAATAGATTTTATTTCACATTCTTGAATTTCTTCAAAATTAAAGAATTTGCATATTTTAACGTTAAAAATTAAACTGTCTTTCGATTATTAAAAATTGATTTTACAATAAATTTGCATTCTTTTCAGAATTAAGCAATTTACAGACTTTAGCTTTAAAAATTGAACTGTTGTTCGAGTATCAAAAACCGACTTCACAAGATAATTTTTAATCTCTTCAAAGTTAAAGAGTTTGAATAATTTAAAGTTAAAAATTAAATAAAAATAATTGATTTTACAAAAAAATTTGAATTTCGTTAAAATTAAACAATTTTGTAGACTTTAGAGTTAAAAATGTAAAAATAATAGATTTTCAAGACACTTTTGAATTTCTTCAAAATATAATTATACATATAAATAAATATAATAAATATAATAATGATAATATAATTATAATTTCGCGCGACATATTGAAATATCATTAAAATCGCCAATTTCTTTCAAATGACATCTTATTTAAATTTGAAAGATTTAAAAGATTAGAGTAATCAAAAGTGCACTCAGAAGACGGCTTAGTTGAATCAACACAAATTTTGTAGGTTCTACCATAGAATATGGTTTTTATATCGAAAACAAAGTATTTAGTTGACTTAACCAAATTTGTGAGTTGTCATAACAAGATTTCTTGGTATATGAAGTATTTAGTTGATTCAACAAAAAAGTTTGGTTGATTTAACTAAATATTTTGTTCCATCACTGAAAATCTTTATGGTTCAACTAAATTTCTATCTACATCCGAGAAAACAGTAAACGACAAATAAAATAGATAAGCAACTAAATAATGAAAAATATAATAAATCCGAATAATAATAAATAAAAATTCCTCATTTTTTTCTAAAAGGAATCATCAGTTCGGCTATTGAAATTTCCCACACTAACTGCACCATCATGTGAATGTAAACGCCCCAATCGCATTTTACCACAATTTCAGGCGTATTCAGTGTTGACCTAATTACAAGGAACTATTTTGCAGAATCGGAATTTCAGAAAGTTGCTCTTTTTATTGAGAACGCCTGGCTCGATATTTTTCAGTGAGAGAAATACGTTGAAGAATTTTGAACCCTTCATCATTCTATCATACAGAGGTTGGACTCTATTTAAAGACTGATTTTCAGAAACGTGCGGGAGAATGTGAACAAAGGATGAACTATGTTAGCCGATGCTGTCTGGAAACCCTTTACTGCTATAAGGCAGGAAATCCTGCCTCCAAGCTAACATCCCATTTATAACTAAAAGCACACCAGACCAGGAAGTGTCACGAGTAATGTTCACACTGTGATGGTTTTTAAAATGTACAGCAACTTTAATTAGGCTAAATATAATTTTTAAAAATTAGTCAAAGTAGGTGCTGCGCTAATTATGTTAAAAAATCCCCGATATATTTACCCTCCTCTACTCATAATTATTCTCCTACTTCCCAACCCCTTTTTTCACCCTTTATCAACTCTTCAACGCCTTCCACAACTTCTTTCTCCTCTAGTTCCCCTTTTTCTTTGCTTCCCCAGCTTCCACTTCCCCTACTTCTATTCCCTAGACAGAACCTCCCTTTCCCTTCTCATCCTCATTTCTCATCATGTTTTCGACTTCCCTACAATTACTTACTTTCACTTCCCCGCTTCCACCTCCTCTATTTGTTTTATTTATAATGCATCCCTCAATTTTTAAGTGACGTCCTTTTGTTACATCTTTCTGCTTCTATTATTTCATTCTTCCTCAGTAGCTCCTCTAACCCTTTCCAAATTGTTTACCCAATACTCACCCAATTCATCCTCACTCAAATCTTTACCATATTCTTTTGACAGCTTCCTTTATCTTCTAGTCCTCTTCTACATCCTTCCCATAAATTTTCCATTTTTCTCCTTCCCTCTAACAGATACAAATCTAACTCCTGCCGTTCTGGTCTTTTATCTTTCTGTTATTTTCTTTACCTGTTTATTTCCTCAAATGAATTATGATTTACTCAAGCCCCCTCCCCAAGATCTCTAACACTAAAGAACTCTCTCCTTCCTTTTTTCGATTTTGTTAATTCTATCGGCTTTCCACATCCTTCTTTTTACCTTCTTCAAATACTCGTTCAATAACATCCTTCCGTTACCTTATCTTAGAAGTCGTCTCGAACTTTCATGCTCTCTTTCTCTGCCGCTTTTTTTACTCTTTCTCTTATACGAGTTCTATAATTTGTTTGCAAGGTATATCCTAAGTATTTAAACTTCTTGACTTCTTCTAACTTTACTTCCTTTCGTTTCCTTTCCATTCTTGATTTCTTTCCTCTCCTTTTCTGAACCTTATTATCTTTGACTCTTTTACATTTAAATTCAACCATTCCCGATTTAACTATTTCTCCAATCCTGTGATAAAGCTCTATCCTTCTTTACCATCTGCCACCAACACTATATCGTCCACAAATGCCAGAGTATATATATATGTATATATATATATATTTTTTTTTTCTTCTCCCATCCAAACTCCTTCTCACACATCTTGTAATCACCCCACACTATCAGTAGTCGTCTTCTCAATTCTCCTACCTCTATTTCCCTCATTTTCCTCATTTCTCCTACTTCCCCTCTTCATTTTGCCCTACTTGACTCACATCCCTTCCCTTAATTTCACCTTAGTTTGTCTATTAGTTTGTCTACCCTTCCATAATTTATACTCGTGTCCCATACTTCCCCTACCCTAGTTTCCCCGCATTTCTCCTACTTTTCCTCATCTAATTCCCCATCGCCTTTACTTCCCTCTACTTATTTACCCTCGCTTTCCCTACTTTTTCTCCCTAATTTTTCCTGATTTCCTCTATTCTCCAACACCTCATTTCCCCTATCCCCCGTCCCTCATTTCTCCTCGTTTTCCCACTTGGAAATAATTAGTTGAGACGGAAGGATACTGTAAACAAAGTCTAAAATAATAAATTAGTTAAAGCAAGTAAGTTAAATTATATTATATCCAAGGGCAACAAATCCTAAAAATGCAGTCCAGCGGAGATGGATTACTCTTGATTACCTTTGTAAGCTCTCTCCGAGTTACATAGGACTACTGCAAATTAAATTAAATGATGGTAGAGGACTGAACCTAAACTATAGATACAGGCGAATTTTCGATAAAATTAATACTTTTTAATAAGACTGTTCAAATTTAAAAAAAGTATTTAAATTTTCAATAAAAAGAGATTGATTTTTCACAAAGAATTGAATAGTCCAATTTTCAAAGCAATTGATGAATTTTCAACGAAAATGACAAATTCTTAGCTGAAAAAATCCAGGAAAAATTTAGGTTTGCAATAGCATTAAAATTGTGTAAGCGAAAAACAACGATTTTTAAGAAAATAGTTAAATTTTTAACCAAATCAATAAATTTTAAACTAAAATAACATTTGAACAAAATTTCTGAATTTTCTACAAAGAAATTAATTTTTAAACAAAAGGGATGAATTCCCAACAAAAAATGCAATAATTGATACTTTGAAAAATAGTTTTTTAACAAAACAGTTGAGTTTTCAATGAAAAATTCATTTTCTAAGTGAAAATACAACTTTTCTGAGAATAGTTATATTTTTTATCAGAAATGATAGATTCACCGCCAAGAATGAAATAATTATATTGTTAATTAAATAAATTTAATTGTTAAAAAAATGTTAACGAAATAGTCTATTATCAACCAAGGAGATGAATTTTTAACTAAACTCTCGAATCTAAAACCAAAAATTAAAATTTTTAAAAAGTAGGTAAACTTTCAATGAAGAAGTTGAAACTTGAACCAAGGAAATTAATTTTTAAACCAAACTTTTTTTCACAAAACACGTTAGTTTTCATCCAAATATTTCAATTTTCAATTAGAAAAGTTTAATTTGCGATTAAAAATGGAATAATTACATTTTAAGTTAAAGAAAATAATTTTTAATCAAGGAAAACCAATTTTAATCCAAAAAGATGTATTGAAATGCAAGAATAATAATCCTTTATACAATAAAATTAACAAAATACATTAATTTCCAATTTAATAGTTGAATTTTCTAGAAAAAAAGATAATTTTACAATTAAAAATGGACCAGTAAAATTTTCTGATAAAACAAATAATTAGCATCAAAGTTTTTTTTTTAATTTTTCACCAAAATATTGCAATTCTTAACCAAAAATATTAAGTTTCAAGATACCATATTAATTTATAACAAAGAAAGATGAATTTATAACAAAATAAATAAATTTTCTACTATAAATTTTGTCTGTTTTGACAAAAAAATAAATATTCTTGGTTAAAACTTGATCTTTTTGGTAAAGGATTTAACTATTTTGTTAAACATTTTATTTAAAAAAATCAATTTAACTCTTTTTATTTAAAATTGATAACTTCTTGGATTGAAATATGAAAAATTACATTTTCGTTGCGAATTCATATTTTTTTGTTAAATTATCCAGCTACTTAATTAAAATTGAACTACTTTGCGAAATATTAATTTTTTGGCTTACGATTGATCGTTTTAGTTAAAAAATCGTCGTTTTTAACAGAAAATTATTCTTCTTGGTTAAATATTTCTCTTTTTGGATCTGGATTAATCTATTCCGTTGAAAATAAAAATTGTAATCTCTTTGGATTGAAATATGGAATATTATATTTTTTCTGGAGAATTTACATTTTTAACTAGAAAATTAAACTACTTGTTTAAAAGTTACACTGATTCAATAAAAAGTAATATTGTATTCAGCTTTCATAATTTTATTAGAAAATTCGTGTTCTTTTTCAGTAAATTTATTACTTTTTTCAAAATTTATCTTTTTAATTGTGGATTGAACTATTTTGTTGACATTTTTTATAATGAAAAAAACTGATTTTTATTTCCAATTTATTTTTTTTATTGAAATATTAAAGATTAAAGTTTTGTTTGAAAATCCAACTTTATGGCTGAAAATTCAACTAGATACTTTGCTAGAAAGTGATTTTTTTTGTATAAGATTGATCATTTCAGTTTAAAATTCGTATTTTTATCCAGAAAATTTATTTTTCTTGGTTAAAAATTTATCTTTTCGGATGAATAATTAAATATAAAAAAATATATAGCAATACAATGTTTTTGGGTAAAAATTAAAACCCTTTTCGATTCAAATATGAACTATTACATTTTTCGTTGAGAATTAATATTTTTTGGTTAAAAATTCAACTACTAGGCAGGGAATGTTTTTTGTTGAAAACCCGACTATTTGGATAAAAACAAAAGAAAACCTAAAAAAATATAGTCTAAGAAAATATTGTCCTTTTGACATTTATTAAGTAAAGTGCTAGATGAATTTATTTAAATAATTTTGTTGAATAAAACCAACTGAGTTTTATAAAAATGGATCCTTACTCGCGACATTTGGCAGATAGACTTCAAGAAAGAGAACAAGAATTGGAAAAATTACATAGAAGTTTTCTTGATGTTAAAAATAAGTTTATGCAGCTGGAGTACGCGTTTCAAATCAATTTGAAAACCCAGCAAGAAAGGGAAGATGAAATTAATTTACTAAAACTTGAATCTCAGGGTAAGTTTTGAGCTAATTAAGAAAAAATGTCATTCATACCTAACCCTGGCAGTAATTATTTAAACACAAAATTAAGCTTTTCAATTAACTATAGACTAAAAAACAGATTAATTTTGTACCAAAATGATGAAATGTAAACCAAGGAAATTAATTCTTTCTCCAAACAGGCAATTTTTTATATATTTTTTAAGCTTATACTTATTAGTCCTAATATTTTTAAGAATCATTTAAAATAAAACCAAATTGCCCTAGGATTCTTTAGATTTTCTTAGAAACTTTAAAAAATAATTTTCAGAAATTAAAAAAGAATATTCAGAAAAATGCTCGGTCTTCTAGAAACCTATAAAAATTCATAAAATGTTTTAAAAGTTTATATCAAAATCTTCAAATATCTACATATTTCTTTTAATTTTTTAAAATATTTTTAAACGTAAAATAATTTTTAAATTTCTAATTATCTCCAAAAACTGTTCTAATTTTTTTTTAATTAAAAATAAATTCTAAAATTTCCAACGTTTTTTAAAAATATTTTTAAATTTTCTTCGGAAAAAGTAAATTCTAGAAATTAAAAACATTATCAAGTATCCCAATAATCTTAATAAAATGTCTTTCTTCTTTTGAAACTTTTCAAAATTATGAAAAAGCTTCAGAATTTTTTTTCGAAACCTTCATAAATCCAAATTTTGTATTAGATTTTTTAAAAGCTTTTTAAGTTTAAAACTAATTCTGAATCTTTTTAAAACTTCTGAATATCTCTAAAACTTATAATAATTCATTCTAAAAATTTGAAAAATATTTTTAAGGAAAAAAATAAAATTTTCAGAAATTTAAAGAAAAGCTCTGTATTTTCTAAATCCTTAAAAAGTTTTAAAATCATATTTTTCAATCCTTAAAAACTATAGTGTTTTTCCTTTTGTGGAATCTCTAAAATTTTATTATACAAATTTTGTTTCCAAACCTCTAAATACCTTTTAAAATGATTCGAATTTCTTCAAAAATGTTTGAAACTATTTCTTAAAAATTCTTTAATTCTTAAATTTCTTAAATTTCTTAGATTTTTAAACTTTTTTAAATGCAATTTTTGTTCGAAATCTTCAAAAATAAAAAGTTAATGTTCAAATCTAAACATAAATATAAAAAAATTTTAGACATAAATTTGGTTTTAAATTGTATACAGACATCTCAATTTTAAAATTATTTTTGAAAACTTTCAAACATCTGGATTTTTTTCTAAAATTTTGTAATCGCTTGAAAATGAAACTTTTATAATCTCCTAAATTTTTATCTTTTAATTTCATGAAAGCATTTTAAATGTTTTTTAATTTTTATTTAATATTAATTTTTGAAACTAGAAGATCATTTCAAACTTTCCCAAGAATCTCAATGAAACTTTTTATTGCTTTAAATATTTTTTAAATTCTTGAAAAGCTCGGTTTTTCTAGTTCTTAATAATGACTTAAGTTATTTTCAGATAATTTAAAAATTTACCAGTATCTTTTGAATTAATTCAAAACTTTTCATAAAACAGTAAAAACTTCAATTTTCCCTTTTTTCAATAATGTTAAGATATGTTCACAACGAAATTTCATGATAAATGAAAGTTACATGTTTGTCAATGTTGAGTTACTAAATTGATGATGAAGAAATTTTTTTGAAAAGAAATTGCCGAAATGATAAAACATCCAAAACCATAAAATGAGCCACGGCAAAATTTCAGAATCTAATTAATTAAAAAAAAATGTCACTAATAAATAATAAATAAAATAAATATAGCAAATTTTATAAAATCAAAGATACATTCTTTCTGGTAAAAGTATTTTATTTTATTTCTAATTTTATTATTTAACGTGTCAACTATTTTTTAAGGAGCCCAATTTGATTTTTAAAAAAAATTTTATCATCGGAAATTTTTACATTCGATAGTATCCTAATTTAATGGGAATTTTTTAAATATGGAATTTTCTGATTCAATTATTTTCTTTGGGACTTTTCCAGGAACGGAAATTTCACTTTTCGAGATTTTTAAATCGTTCTAAAATTTCTACTTGTCTGTTTTAAGTTTTTAATAAGCAAATTCCTGACACGACAGATTACCGGAAATTGGATGAGGAAAGTGCTAAGTCAAGAGCGGAGCTTGCTTCAAGATTAATGAAGGCCATTAGCGAGAGTGATCATTGGAAAAAAGCCTTTATGCAACAAAAGAGGACGTAAGTTCCCTCTCATAAACAGAAATATTTTTTATTTAAAGATAAAGCTGATTTATATTCATAAAGTTACACAAATAACTAAAATTTAAAAAAATGTCTTTTATTTTAAAAATCACCCGATAAAAAATTTAAAATATCTAAATGGGCCGTCCATAAATTATGATACCTATGACGAAATTTCAACAAAATAATTGAACTTTAAAAAAAACTTGAATCTATATACAAATAAATGCATTTTTAACAGAAAAAGATGACATTTCAACCGAAACGATTAACTTTCTACTAAAAACAGATTTCTGAATAAAATAGTTGAAATTTCAACTAAAAAAGATGAGTTTAATCAAAAAGTTCAATTTTTTAACAAATAATTAAACTTGAACAAAATAGTGGAATTTTTAACATACAAGGGTGAATTTTCAACCAAAAAGAGCAATCTTCTACCAAACGAAGATTTTTCAACAAAAAAGTTAAACGATCTACGAAAAAAGATAAAACGATTACATTTTTAACAAGATAATTTAACTTCAAACAGAAAATTAAATTTCTCACCAAATAGCTGAATTTTCAATATAAAAAGAGTAATTTTTAACCATAAGATTAATTTTCTACTAAAAGTTTTGCTTTCGATAAAACAAATTATGATAAGAAAAATATATAATTTTAAGAAAATACTTGAATTTTTTACCATACAGCTCAGTGTTAAATATACAATGATGAATTTACAATGAAGAAGATTAATTTTCACTAAAAGAGGTATATTTAATAAAACACATGAATGGTCAAGCAAATATTTGAATTTTAAAATAAAGAAAAGAAGTTATCAACCAAGAATGGAATGGCTAAATTTTCCGTTTAAAAAATTAAATTTCAAGAAAAGTAAATAGGAATTTTGAGTCAGTTTAACTTAAGGCAAAAAGGCAAATTTTTAACAAAATAGTAAAATCCTCAACAAAATAGTTGAATTTTGAAATTTTTTATTTTTGAATCCAAAAATGTTAATTTGCAAAAAGAAAAGCAATTTGAAATGAAGAATGCTAAAATTCGAACGAAATATCAGAAGTATAAAAAGAAAAACGTTTGGACCCAAAATTAATTCGTTAAATTTTCCGTTAAAAAATCAAATTTTCAAGAACCACCAAAAATTTGTGATGAAAATAATGAATTTTAAGCAAATAAAGTGCATTTTCAACTAAAGAGTTCAACATTCAAGCAAACAGTAGAATTTTAATTCGAACTGATTATTTTTATTATTAAGATAAATTTTCTAACAAAAAACACGAATCTTCAACAAAATACAAGATTTTTCATTCAAATAGATAAATTTTCTAAAAAAAATTATACATTTTCAACCGAAATGTTCAATTTTTTAACCAAAACTGATATATTTTTTTAAAGTATAATATTCTGTAAAATTATATATTAGATATTATAAAAATAGAATATTCTATCCAAAGTAGAATATTATTTTTAAAAAACTATTTAATTCTTAAAAGAAATTTTTTTTTAACAATATACTTCAAATTTACCCTTTACCCCCACCCCCTGTCGATCCAAGACTGCCAATTTCCTAAATTTAATAAAAATGTTCCGAATGAAAATTGTGAGTCCGAAAATGATTATAAGAACTATCCTAATTAGTGAAAGAATAAATTATCCAGTTTTATTGAATAGAATGATTACAATCAATGATTTTTTTTATTTATAGAGGCATTATTAAATTTAGTAATTTTACCAACCGGTAATAATTTTTATTTAAAAAAACATTGCATATGGAAGGTGTCCAAAAAGTCTGCAAACACCCAAATAAATGCCCATATTAAATAGTATTCATATACCCCACGGTCATTCTTGAAGAAAATTTCAACGAGAAATCCAATGATGTCCCTCAATTGGACCTTGGACTTGACCTTCAGGATCACTTCAGGTTCAATTTTGTCTTTTGAATGAGAACCCCCATTTTTGAAATCGGCAATAGAAAGAGCGGTACATTTTACGCGTATATATGTATTAAGGTCATAGGTTAGGTGTCATTTTGCCGGTCTGCTGAAGTTCATCCAACACCACTTACCTATGACCGGAATATATATTTAAACGTAAAATTTTCTACTCTTTCAATTGCCGATCTCAGCAATAAGGGTTCCCATTTAAAAACACAAAGTATATTTTGAAATTCCCTTGAAAGTCAAAATCAAGGTCAAATTGAAGGTCACTGTTGAATTCTTTAAAAAAGTTTCTCCAATAATGACCTTGACCTAAAGAAATACAGAGCCGTCCCCTTAACCCAAGACGCACCTTGCTTAAGTTTGATTGACCTTTAGCAGACTGCACTCACACCTGAACTATGACCTGATCAAATATTTAAACGTAAAATTTCCCGCTCTTGAGATTGCCAATGTCAAAATAGGGGTTCGCATTAAAAACACAAATTTCACCTTGAAATTCCCTTCAAGGTCAAGTTCAAGGTCAAATTGTAGGTCAACATTCGATTTCTCATTTAACGTTTTCCAAGAATGACCTTGAACCGTTTGCGTAATATTGTATCTGGGCAGTTATTTAGGTGTTTGCAGACTTCTTGGACACCAATTTTCAATAACAACCAAAATCAATTTTGAACTAAACGGTCACATTAATAACCAAATAGGTGAACTTTCAAGTACACAAAGTTAATTTTCTACCAAAAAATGATTTCGTCAAAATAGCGGAATTTTTAACCTAAAAAGATTTTCTGACAAAATTGATAAATTTTTAAAACTCAAAAAGACAGATTTAAAAAAAAAATTAATTTTGAACCGAATACATTAATTTTTAACCAAAAAGGATTAAATATTGCATTTCTCCAAGAAAATACGAATTTTGTTAAACTAACAGAATTATCCACAAAATACTTGAATTTTCCACCCTACACTATGAATTGAGAGAAAAAAAGTTTATTTTCGATCAAGTACTAAACTTTTTAAATAGTTTCATTTTTAACCAAATATATCAATATTCTACTAAAATAATTAATTTTTCTACTAAAGTATTCAAATTTTCAACTGTGAAAGACAATTTTTCAACAAAAACTTAAATAGTTGCACTTTTAATTTAAAAAATCAATTTAAAAAAATTCTACTAAGGAGTTAATTTCTTTAAATAAAAAGTTCAATTATTAACGAAGTAATTAAAATTTCTACTAAAATAGTTTAACTTTTGCCCCAGAACGATGAGATTTCAACTAAAAACTATCAAGTTTTCATCAAAAAATGGAATAGCTACAGTTTTTATTAAAAAATTTAATTTAAACAAAAAAAAGAAGACATTTTTTAAAAATAAGAATAATTTTTTACTCAAAAGGAAAAATTATCAAATTGAAACTTTGAGTTTTAACCAAATAGTTACATTTTCTGCTAACATAGCTTAATTTTAAAATAAAAAAGATAAGTTTCTAACAAAACATGTAATGGTTGCATTTTCAGTTTAAAAACTTAATTTTTGACAAAATAAACAATAAAATTGTTTACGGAATATTTAGTTTTTCAAATAATTAGTTGAATTTCTATCAAAATGTTTGAATTTTCTACCAAAATAGTTGAATTTTTAACTGAGAAAAATAAACTTTCAATTAAAAATATAAATTATCAACCAAAAATAGAATAGTTATATTTTCAGTTTGAAAAAAACATGTTAAATTTTCCATTCTAAAGATGCTTTTTTTAACTAAAATGCTTAATCTTCATAACAAAAATTATTTTTTAACAAAGCAGTTTAACTTTTAACTAGGTAGTTACATTTTCAAACAAAAAATATAATTTTTACAACAAAAAGTGTAATTGGTGAACTTTCAATCAAAACAGTTTTGAATTTAAATAAAAAAATTTAATTCATGGAAAAAACACAAAAAATAATACAGGAATTTCCAATTAAACAAAATAAAATTTTAAACAAACAGCTTAATTTTTAAACGAAGAAGATAAAATTTCAACTAGAAATGTAAGGGTTAAATTTTTTGTTTAAAAATATCTAATTTTGGACTAAAAATACACGAGTTTTCAACGAAATATTTAAATTTTCAATCAGAGAGATGGATTTTCAATAAAAAAATACAAGAGTTTTCAACGAAAAAGTTAACTTTCCAACCAAAGAGATGAAGTTTCAACCAATAAGATAGGTTTTTAAGAAAGTAGTTCAACTTGTAACCAAGTTGCTAAATTTTCCACCAAAAAAGATGAGTTAAAAACAAATGTTTGTTAGAAAATTTTTTTAGAAAAAGTCGAGAAAAAGGGGAAATTTCTTGAAAACGGGAAAAACAGAAATTATTAAAAATAGGGGAAAAAAGGGGAATATGGAAAACGGTGCAAACTTTCTTATAATTTATTATCAGGAAACGTACTTACCG
>JAWWLR010000054.1:77178669-77193798 GCA_035041075.1 Acraspis erinacei | reverse complement strand
ATGCACTTTGTAGAAAGTTCGTATTTTTTAAAAGAAAAATCAACTATTCGGTTAAAAATTTACGTAATTTGTTTCAAAATCTTTTTTTTTATATGAAATTTAACTTTCCGGTTAAAAATTGACGTATTTTGTTGAAAACTTCGTATTTTTTGGTAGAAAATTCCACCAGTTGGTTAAAAATCTATGTATTTTGTTGAAAAATTCTTATTTTTTAAAATAAAAACTTCAACTATATTGTTAAAAAAATTATGTATTTTTTTAAAAATTCGTATATTTTGGTATTTTCGTATTTTTTGGCAGAAAATTCAATTATTTCGATAAAAATGTATGTATTTTCTTGAAATTTCGTATTTTTTAAATAAGAAATTCAACTATTTGGTTAAAACTTAATGTTTCTTGTTGAAAAATAATATTTTCTTAATAGAAGATTTAACTGTTTGGTTAAAAATTTATGAAATTTCTTTCAAATTCGTTCTTTCTTTATAGAAAATTCAAATATTTGGTTAAAAAATATTTATTTTTTATGGAAAGTTCAACTTCTCAGTTAAAAATTTATTTGATTTTTTTCAAATTCGTTTTTTTTTAATATGAAATTCAACTTTCTGGTTAAAAATGTATGTATTTTGCTGATATTTCAGAATTTCTATATTTTTTATATTATATTTCTTATTTTATTTTTATTATTTTTTTTTACATTTATATTTTTCAGTCTTCCCGCTTTAAATTTACGAAAAAATAAAAAAATAAGATTTAATGGGACACTCGAAAACAAATAAATCATAAATTAAAAGATTTTTAGAAGAAACTTAAAACGCTTCAAATTTATAACTTTTCAAGAAAAGAAAGATATTTAAAATTTATTTCGTTTGTTGACATTTTTCGTATTTAAAATTCATTTTTTAAATGAGAATTAAACTATTCGAATTGACGATTCATTATTTCAAGTGAAAATTCATATCTTTTGTTAAGATGTTTTTTTATTTGAAATTGAAAATCAATTTTTAACTAAAAGTATAAATATTCCAATCGAAAATTTATCATTTTAATTAAAAATTAATTTTTCTTTTAAATTTAAATAAATGTTTTTACTAAAAGTCAAACTCATCCCTTGAAAAAATTATCATTTGCTGAATATTTTGAAAACAAAAAAAAACAAATTTGTAAACAAAGAGTTTAGTTTTCTACTAAACAAGATAAATTTTCAGCTAAAAAAATTAAGTTTCAACTAATAAAACAAAACTAATTTTCTACTAAATAGTTAAATTTGCAATCAGACTAATTAATTTTCAAATAAAATGATAAAGGTGACCAAAAAGGGATGAATTTTCAACTAAAAATGATAAATTTTGAAAAAAATTGAACTTTTAAATTTTCAGTCTAAAAAATTAATACTCAACCAAAAAGATGAATTTTAGCCTAAAATGATCGAATATTCCAGAAAAATAATTAAACTTTCAGTTAAGAAAATTCTCATCCAAACAAAAAAAATTTTTTACGAAATAATTTAAGTTTCAACTCCAATAGTTAAATTTTCAGTGTAAAAAATTAATTTTCCATCAAACGATGAAATTTGAAACTAAAATAATTGAATATTTAACTGAAATACTTAGATTTTCAATTAAAAAATTGATTTTCAACCAAAAAAAAAAAATTTTTCAACAAAATGATTTAAGTTTGAATTGGACAATACAATACAATAGTAAATTATTTTTTAAAACAAAAAAATGACGAACTTTCTACAAGTTGGCTAAATTTTCAATTTTTCAACGAAAAATAGAAAACTTTAATTTTCAGTTAAAAAAATTAACTTTCCACAAGAAAAAAAAAACAATTTTTCAACAAAATAGTTGCATGTAATAAAATATTATATTACAATTAAAACACGCTCTCGCAAAAATTCCCTGACTATAAATTTAAATTTATATTCTTTTTTTCTTAAGCATGTCAAATTTAGTTGTTACGTCAGAGCAAAGAATTTTTTACTGATGCAAGTGAAATTCGTTTTTTATATCAAGCAAATGCTTGTCTGAGAGCCAAATATTTTGTATTTATATAAAGACTTTATTTTATTTTTATTTATCTGCTTATATATCCAAGTTAATTTTCCTGCGAGCCAAATTAATTGCGGTGCAAAAGAAACTTAATAGAAAATAAAGAATTTATTTAGGGTAGATTTATTTTTTTCTTTTGTTCAATTAAAAAAAAATTAATTTAAAACAAAAATAAAGATCTTGAGCTTTTTTTATTTTCAATAAGAAGCTCTAAAAAATATATCTTTTTGGTTCAAGTAATTTTTTTTCACTGAAACAACCCTTTTAGAACAAAATTTTAAAGGATGAAAAAATTAAAATAATTGGTTATTTATAGGATTTTCTCGAAAATTTCACGAAAACGACATTTTAAAAATCATAATAAAACTTTTACATTCAATCCCTGCTGGAAATTTTTTTACTAATAAACACGAAAAATTAATTATTACTTAATTAAAATTAATTAATAAATTTCGAATAATTTAAATCTTAAATTTTTTTACATATTGTTGTATTTTATTGCATTTATAATATTTTACAAACAAGCATACAATAATTTATCATGTTTTCTTAGTAAAGATGAATTTTATTAAAAAAGAAATTACAAGAATGAACAATAATATAACAAATTAAATTTGTGGTAGAAATTTTTAAGTAAATAATCTAAAATTTAACTGTAAAAATTTGTAATTTCTAGTAGAAACATTTTTCTAGTTAAAAAAAATTAGAGCGTAGAATTTTTTTTAATTAAAAAAGGTTAAGAAAAATATTGAGAAAATTTCGGCTTTCCTGTAATTTCTTTTAGAAAAACGGAAATATTTTTTGTGCTGAAAGAAATATTTTTCTATCCTAAAAAAATCTTAAAATTACAGATTAGTAACAGATGAAATTAATATAAATTTTATTTACCTTTATATAAGTAAAATAAAAAAATATAAACTTTAATGATAATTTAAAAAATACAATTTTTAATGAAAAATTAAAACAAAACAAAAAACACTGACAATCGAAATCGAAACATAATTTTTGAATTAAAAAAAGATACAAAATTACACAAAAAATTTCTAAATTTGTCTTTAGAACCAAAAATTTTTTACAGTTAACGACAAATTCAGATTTTTTAAAATTATTAATGATAATTATAACAAATAATTGGTAAGAAATAAAATTAATACAAATTCTGATTAGATTTTAGTAGAATAAAAAATAAAACCTTAAAAATGTCTACTTTAATTTGGAAAAATGCCGGAAAAATAATAACGGTAACAGAAATTTTCCGAAAAATGAAAATTCTGAAAAATATTTATGCCCTAAATTTCAAATTCCCGAAAATAATAGTAAATTCCACACAAGAAAAATCAATTTTTTATATAAATAAGTAAATTTTACTTGTCTTTAAATCATGAAAATTGAAAAAAAAACGAAAGCTGAAAAATGTCGACTATAATTTGAAAAAAGGGGGAAGCTACCGCCCTTTAATTATTATTTAAATAATAAATAATAATTTAAATAAAAAATATACCAGTAAAATAATAAATTAAAACTGAAAAATGGCCACTTTAATGGAGAAAAAAGCGGAAAAATAATTAAAACTAATAATAGAAACAAAAACATTTATTGAAATTTTATATTTCCGAAAATCTACAAAATCTGAAATTAGTAAATTTCTGACCTTTTTAAATTTCCAATTTTTCAAAAAAATTAATAAAAAATCCCGGCCCATAAAATTCCCGAATTTCAATAATGATTTTTTTGTATAAATATTTATTTATTAAAAATACAATAATCAAATTTTTAATAACAAAAATACTTGTAATATTTAAAGTTTCTGAAATTATGGTTTTTGAATTTAAAAGACCAACAACTTAAAAAAAGTTTTTTGTGATTTTTTTAATTTGTTATTTTAAATTCAAACAATAATTTTATAAATTTTAAGCATCAAAAACAATTTTTCTTTGTTTAAAAAATATTTTGCCAGTCTTTTTAATAAATAAATAACATTTAGAAAAACAATTTTTAATTGCTTAAATTCGGGAGTTTTCAAAATTCGGTAATATTATACGCTGTTCGGAATTTTAATTATTCGTAATTTTATTTATTGGGATTCTTCAATCTCCCCGCTTTAAATTAACGAAAAACACAAGGTTTCATATGACACTAGGAAATAAATAAATCACATAAATTAAAAGATTATTCTAAAATAAAAAAATAACTAAAAAACTTTTTTTCCGAAATTGAACAATTCCGCAACTTACTATTTTTCGCAATTCGAAATTTCGGAAATTCACTATTTTCGGGGAAAACACAGGAATTTTCAGCAAAAAAATTGCACTATACTGCCACCTTCAATAATTCATTAAAAATTAAAACAAAATCCGAACCTCTGCCAATCAAAATCGAAACAAAGGTTACAAAAGTACCAAAAAAAGAAGCAGAAATCATCCATAGACTGCAATTATTTACATTTACACAAGAAAAATCGAATTTTTTCGAAAAATCAGGAACATAATTGAATTTCTTATAAACCCGAGGGTAACGTCAAACGAGACAGACTTTCTTTCCGATGACAAGTCATCAACAAACGTCAATCTCGCAAAAATGGCGTCCGAATGTGACAATTGCTCAGATTAATTTCCTGCCACAATAATTTTCCTGATAACGAAATTCACAAAAAAGAGAATAATTCTATACGGAAAAGTTGAAAGAATCGTGTAAATCGACTGGAAGTCAGGTTGGATTGAGGGAAATGGGAATGATTCTGCAGAAAGAAAAATCGCGTATGTTTTCGCACGTCAGTACAAACCTCATTTTATGGTCGTTGAGCCAGTGGATAGTCGTCAAGTTCTCGATTTATTCTCTCCTCGTTAAGGCCGGCACCGATGGTCGGCACTCAAAGTAACGGAAATATCACAAAACGCGTAATTAGTAAGGTGCGTCACTTTTTTTAGAAAGAAAATGTATATATATAAACGCCTCGTTGACAGCGCGTACACAGCTGCCAGCTGCGACCGACTTTCGATGTGTCAACATGAAATAGAAGGAGGATGCCGATAAGGTAGAACTTGATTTGAGAGCTTACGGACAGATGACGCCACGGGTTCTAATTTTGAAAATTCAAATTTCAGCGCGCGAAGTCTGCGTTTACCTCCCTGGATTTGAATTTCCTTTTATTAATAAGGGACCGTGGGAGTAAGATTGAACTTTTTGGTTAAAGGTTCATCGATTTGGTTGGAAATTGAACCATTTCGTTGAAAACTCGTTTCTTTCTTTAATGACAATGAAATTTATTAAACTGAAAGTTTAACTATTTAATTTATAGATGACAATTCCTCTTATTTCGTTAAAAGTCAAACTATTTGCTTAAAAACTTATCTTCTTTAGTCGAAAAATATGTTTTCTGTGGAAAATTCGTTGTTTTTTTATATTAAATTGTTCTTCTTATTAAAAATAAAAATGTTTCATTAAAAATTAATCTGTTTCGTTTAGAATTCAACTATTTTATGCAAAATTTATATCTTTGGATTGAATTTAATTATTTTTGATTCGAATTAAATAATCTTTTGTTTTAGATTCATCTTTTTAGTTGAAAATGTAACCCTTTCGTTGAAAACTCATTTATTTTTTTATTGAACATAAACTTTGTTTGAACTGAAAATTTATAGCTGAACGTATATTTATTTGTTTGTTGAAATTAGGTGTTTTTTGGTATAAACTTAATCTTTTTTTTTAATTCATCTTGTTCATTAAAAATACATCTCTTTCGTTAAAAATTTAACTATTTTGTAAAAAAATCATATTTTTGGATTGAATTCAATTATTTTTTATTCAAATTAAAAAATTTTGGTATCAGATTCATCTTTTTGGTTGATAATTCGACCATTTCGTTGAAAACTCTTTTTTTTATTGAAGATAAACTTTGTTGGAACTGAAAATTTGTCTATTAAATTCATAGCTGAACATTTATTTTATTTGTTTTTTAAAATTACATGCTTTTTTGGGTATAAACTTAATCTTTTTATTTAAAAATTCATCTGTTTCATTAAAAATACATTTCTTTCGTTAAAAATTGTAATACTTTGTAAAAATTCAAATTTTAGGATTGGATTAAATTAATTTTTATTTAAATTAAAATTTTTTGGTTTTAGATTTATCTATTTGGTTGAAAATTGAACCATTTCGTTGAAAACTCATTTATTATTTTTTATTGAAAATAAAATCTGTTTGAACTGAAAAATTAACTATTAAATTTTTAGTTGAACATTTATTTATTTTGTTATTGAAATTACGTGTTTTTTGGTATTAAAGTCTTTTTATTTAAGAAGTCATGTTTTTAATTCATATTTTGGATTGAATAAATTATTTTTTGATTTAAATTAAAATATTGTTGGTTGAAGATTCATCACATTGGTCTAAAATTAAACCATTTCCTTAAAGACTCCTTTCTTTTTTTATTGAAAATAAACATTGCTGACCAAAAAAAATTAACTATTTTTATAGTTAAATATTAATAAATTAATTTCTTTGTTAAAAATTCAACTATTTTGTCCAAAAAGTATCATTTTTAGTTGAAAATATTTGTGGTCAGTAGAAACTTCTTACATTTTGGTATTATCTTAATCTTTTTATTTAAAAATGTATCTTTTTCATTGAAAATTTATCTCTTTCGTTAAAAATTTGAATATTTTGTGAAAAATCTAGATTTTTTAAATTGGATTCAATTACTTTATATTTAAATTAAAATATTTATTGAAAAATCGTTTCTTTTTTTAATTGAAAATGAACATTCTTAACTGAAAATTGAAATATTACATTTATAGTTGAAAATTTATTATTTTCAGTTAAAAATGCAACTATTTTCTTAAAAATTTATCTGGTTTATTTGAAAAGATGTATTTTCTGCTGAAATTTCACGTTTTTTGGTATAAAATGAATCTTTTTATTTAAAAAGTCATCTTTTTCATTAAATTATTTTTGTTAGTAGATTCAATTATTTTTTATTTAAATTAAAACCTTTTTTTGGTTAAAAATGTTTGGTTGAAAATTTAACCATTTTGTTGAAAAATCGTGTATTTTTTTATTGAAACTAAACATTTTTAACAGAAAATTGAAATATTACATTTCTAGTTGTAAATTTAATCTTTTTTAGTTAAAAATTCAACTATTCAGTTAAAAATATATCTGTTTTAGTTGAAAATATGTTTATTCCGTGGAAACATTGTATTTTGCGGTATAAAGTTAATCTTCTTATTTAAAAAATAATCTTTTTTGTTGAAAATTAATCTTTTTCCTTAAAAATTGAAGTATTTTGTAAAAAAATGTATTTTTTATTGGATTCAATTATTCAATTTATTCAATTAGATTCAATTTATTTAAATAAAAATTTTTTTAAGTTGAAATATTATCAATTTCACTCTTAATTGAGAATTCAGATTTTTATTTGAAAATTCAACATGCCTGGTTAAAAGTTGAATAACTTTGTTTTTATTAAACTGAAAATACAACTATTATATTTTAGGTTGAAATTTTATATTTTTGATTGAAAATCGATGTTTTCAATTTCAACTTTTTGGTTTAACATGTATGTATCTTGTTGCGTATTAAACTTTTTTGCTGAAAACTGGTCTTCTTTGATAAAATTCAACTTTTTTTAATTTCAAATTAAAATAGTTTTTTCTTGAAATATCCAGTATTACAGTTTTCTCTAAGAATTTATCTTTTCGGTTTAAATGATTGAACCATTTGGTAGAAAATTAAATTATATAGTTCAAAATTGATCTTTTTGATTGAAAATCCAACTAATTGGTAGAAAATTAAAATATTTTGTTAAAAAATGTACTATTTTCTATTTAAAATATTAACTGATTGGTAAAAAATTTAATTTTTGGTTAAAAATGCATGTTACTCAGGAAGTCCAACAATTTATCCTAATAACTTTTTTCAATAGAAATAAAAATATCACATTTATCTAATTTATGAGATTTAAACAATCAATCAAAAATTCAAAATTTAAGCTAAACAACACACGACATTAAAAAAAGTAAAGAGGAGAAAAAAATTGCTTTTTGAAAGACCGACAAGATAATTGAACAACTTTTTGGATTTCCTTGTAAAAACGAAAAATCAAATTTTGATTGGGGAAAAAAAACAATGAAAAATTCCATTTTGCGATAAAGCTATGCAAGTTACGAAAAAAGATGAATAAACAAAAATTGTGATCTAAAGAAAAGATCTACAAATTTTTATTTTAAAATGAAAATGAAAAATTTGTATAAAATTGACAAAAGGTACCAAAAAAAATTGAAAGACGAAAGTTTTTCACCTAAAAAAGAGATAAAAATTTGTTATAATTTATTACATTCTCAAAATTTATGCTTGCGAAAGTATTGAAATTATCCGAAATTTGACACCACAAAACTGAACTTTTTAAATCTAAAAAGGCAATTATTCCATTTTTGGTTCAAAAATTTTGTTTAGTTGAAAATTCAACTATTTTGGTAGAAAATTCAGCAACTCGGTTTTGGATGGCAAATTCAACTGTTTTGTGAATAATTAATATAATATTATTTGTTCAAAATTCGTCTGTTTAAGTAGAAAATTAATACTTTCTTTAATTTTCATTTTATAGGCTGTGGTATGAACTATTTTTTAAATCAATATTTAAATTGAAAATGTGGCTATTCCATTTTTTTTTTTTCAAAAATTTATTTTGTGATGAAAAATCAACTATTTGTTTAAAAACCATATATTTTAGTATAAAATGAAACTACTGGTATCAAAATTAAACTATTTATTTTAAAATTTTACTACTTGACAGAAAATTCAACTGCTTTGTGTGGAATTAATTTTTCTGTTGGTCGAATAAGAAATCTCGAAAAATAAAATTTCCCACAAGGTGAAATTCTCGAATAATAACAGTCTCGACATTTTATAAAAATACAGCATATTGAAATCCCTGAATATTAAAATTCCTGACAGAAAACTTTCGGGTTATAAACTATCCGCACTAGAAAATTTGCGAATATTAAAATTCTCGTATTTGAAAAATTTTAAAAAAATTTCCTGAATAAATATTATTTATTTATTAAAAATACAATAATTAAATAATTTTCCGATAAATTTTTGTTAATTGTTTAAAGTTCTTTAATTTAAAAAGAAAATGATAAATAGCCATAAATAGCCATGTTCATTTTGATAAAATAAATTTTTTGAAAAACTCAATTTAATAATATATATTGTTTGATATTTAAGTAACAATAATAAACAGTATTCTCAATTCAAGTTTTTTTAGTTGACAATTCGGATAGTATTTTCTTTTAAATAATGCTCTTTTAAATAATGCTCTTTTAATAGAAATCTTGTATGTGTATATTATACTTTTTCATTGAGATTATTTTTAATTCATGTCATTAAGAAGAATTTTCAAAAAAATACTTGAATCCTCAACAAAAAAGATTTTAAATCCGATAAAGAAAAAAAAGTCATTCAAAGTGTAGAATGTTTTAGTGAAAAAAGAAGAATTTTCAATCGAAAAGATTAAATTACTTCGATAAAAAACTAAACTATAAAGATCAATTTTTAAACAAAAAAAAGAAATAGTTGAATTTTCATTGGAAAAAGAAATTTAAAAAAAGAAAGAAATGAATCTTCTACAAAGAAGTTGAATTTTCTAGCAAATTGTTTAATTTTTAATATTAAACTTTCAACTCAAAAATATGATGTTTTAACAACAAAATTAATTTTCAATCAAATATTGTAATTTTCGGTTAAAAAAAATTAACGCAACGGAGAAATTTTTAACGAAATACATCAATTTTTAACCATATAGGTGAATTTCCAACCAAGAAGATTAGTTTTCTACCAAAACGCACGAATTTTCATCAATCAATGTACATTTATGTTTTTAATAAAAAAAAAAATAATAATAATAATTTCCTACAAAAAAACGAACTTTCTACAAAACAATTCATTTTTCTGTCACATAGTTGAATTTTATCCCAACTTATTGAATTTTCGGAACAAAAATACAAATTTATTCTATAAACCAGTTGAATTTTAACCAAGAATTATAAAAAGTCCACGAAATAATTAATTTTGAACCAAATAGTTAAATTTACAGTTAAAAACATTAATTTTGACCCTAAAAAATGCAATGTTGAACAAAGTAGTTCAATTTTCAAGCAAAAAGATTAGTTTTCTGCTTAAGTTATAAATTTTGAAGAAAAAAAAATTTGTTAAGAAAGTATTTCAACTGTCGACCAGCGACTGGAATTGTCAACTTAAGAAGACAATTGTTGAATTTTCAGCCAAGAACTTGCATTTTTATCAAAAAAATTAATTTCATATTTTTAACCAAATAGTTGGATTTTTAACCAAGAAGATTAATTTTTTACCCAAAAAAGACGAATTTTCAACAAAATTTGTAATATTTTATATTCAGACCAATAATGATTTTAGTCTGAACTGAAAGACAGCAGTTATTTGGTGATTGTGAATTCTCTTTTGTTAAAGCTCCTTCGGCTTTAATGAACACATTCTCATCACGTATTGCGTGCTTCGCACTCCAATCTGTCCCTCAAATTGTACGTCATTCTATAAATTTATATTATTACAATGCATAGCATGAATTGGTTTGAAAAGAAACCTAGTTTAATTGTCTCATATAATGCAACGCGCATTCTTTAAAAAAAACTTTTATTAAAAAAATGTAGCTTTTGGATTTTCCATTATTTTTTATGCTGTCAAAACTGGAATTTTCTGTTTTTCTAAGAAAAGTCAGCAAGTTTTTATTATAATCTTGTAGGGAATTCAAAAATCAACATTTTTATTTTCTTGCCTTTTTTCATATAATGCGTTATTTGGTTTAAAATATTCCTTGTCGTGTGTTTTTTGAAATTTTGTAAATACCCTAACTGGTAATTTTTGGTTTTGTGAAAAAAAGTGATTAGGATAATTTGTTCGACTTTTTAAATAATATGAATATCCGTACAGAGAATTTTCTAATTTTGAAAAAAATGGGGTCTCAAAAATATCCATAAATACATACAGGCAGACAGACAGACAGACAGTAATACATAGACACATTCGCAAAAAATTATTTTTCGAATTCAGGGGGTCTCAAATCAAGGAAATTTGACAAAAACTGGGAGGGAGGTCAAATTTTACATAAATCTAATATCTTCTCTGAGGTGAATGTAAAAAAATCAGTGTGTGGTAGTGGGGTCACACGACAGAAGTGGAAATTTCATGGATTAACTTTGAAATTTTTCGTGAGGAATCCTCGTGTGTTTTGAGGGGATCTCATAGTAAGAGAGTGCAGAAAGAGCGAAAGAGAGAGAGAGAGAATAGATAAATTCTTAGCGTGGCAGTATTGGGGATACCGAATAAAAGATAACTTAGAAAAATTTAGAATAATCATATCCATTATCCAATGTAAAATTGTCTCGACATTCGATTTATGCGATCAGAATTTTGAGAAAAAATGCATTTTGAAAAAGTTATGGTTGTTTATTTCACAACAAACGTGGTCTTGAAACACAAATTTTCTCTTTTAATTTTTTCGGATCAAAAGCATCTGTGGATTTCTCCGATTTGTGGATTTTTTGCGTCCATGAACCCTAACCTTAAAAATATACTGGTTGGTTTAAAAAAAAACATGGCGGCACCAAATATGACGGCTTGAAATGAAAAATTGTTGTATAAAAATTATATTTTTTTGAACGACAACAATTGTACTTCTATTTCCATGAAAATTTATAACAGAAAGATGGCGGATCCAATATGGCAGCCAACATTTTTTTAATTGTTTAATTTTCATGAAAATATTTACTAGGGGTTTTTTTGGGTCATACTTGGTGCCGCCATGTTTTTTTTAATCTACCGGTATATTTTGAAGTTTTTTGTTATATAAACAACCATAACTTTATCAAAATGCATTTTTTCAAAATTTTGATCAAATAAATCGAAAGACCAGATAATTTTACATTCGATATGACAATTCCCATTTTTTTCAGGACCGTTTGGTAGTGTATGGAGCGATTGAAAAAATGTTGAAAATGTGTCCCGCTGATACTTAATGGATTGACAGATTTCCAAAAAAACAGTGTACATGAAAGAGTAATTACATTTTTTGTAATTTACAACGTTTCGGAAAATACTTAAAAATTTTTTCAATTTCAATTTTCAAGTAAAAAAACAAAACTAAATTTTCAACTAAATTTATATATTTTAAAATAAAAACAATTTCAAAAAAAATTATAGTTAATTTTTCAGCTTAAGAAAATGTTCTTTCAACGACAAAAAAATGAATTTTGAACAAAACAGTTAAATTATTAACCAAAAAATTAATTTTCAAACAAGAAGAATAATATTTTATTCAAAAGCAAGAATTTTTAACTGAAAATGATAATTTCCTTAAAAAATTTCAACAAAATTGTTAAATTTTTAACTTAAAAAATGAATAATAAAACTAAAAAATAAGTATGTAACCAAAATTGGAAAAGTTACATTTTCAGATAAAAATATTTAATTTTCTACAAAATAGTTTAATTTTCGCTGGAAGAAATGACTTTTGAACAGAAAAATATAAATGATTAACCAAAAATGAAACTATTCCAATTTGTATTCAAAAAATCTATTTTTAACAACAACAAAAAGCAATAAAATTTACGATAGAATAGTTAAATTTTTAACCATATCGTTAGATTTTTAATCAGAAAAGATCAATTTTTAACCAAAAATAGAATAGAATGCATTAAAAGTTGTAATATATTATTAAGAATCTTTTAATATTTCACGACACTGAAAAAAAATTCTTTTAGGTTCCTAATAGAAATAATCAAAATAATTTTTTATTTTGAAAAATTAACTTTAAGGGATTATTTAAAAAGATTTCAACACAAATCAAACGATTAAAAAAATTTTCAAGGAAGAATCTGGAAGATTTTAAGGCAATATTTTTAATTATTCCAAATTTAAAAGAAAGTCAGGAAAAATTTGATTAAAAAAAAATTGAATTAAAAAATGTTTTTAAACATCACAAAGGATTTCCTAAAATTTCGAAGAATAGTGCAGAAGATTTTAAAACAAAACGTTTCAATTTGGTAAGATTAGTAAATAAAAAAAAATCGAATAAATTGAAGAAACATTTAGAGGAATGTAAGAGATTCAAATCGATTTTTAAACTTTCATTTTTTTTAATTTAGATTTTCATAGTTTTCAAAAACAAGATTTAAAAACTTTAAAGGAATTCGGAAAGATTTCAAGCAGATATAAAACTATTTTTCTTATAATTCCTGGGGAAAATTTAGAAGATAATAAGTCCATTTTTTGATATTTTTTTTAACATTTTAAGAACAATTTTAGTCCGTTAAAAATATTTTTAGGAATTTAAGTCGTTTGAAATAGATTGAAAATTTTAAAAAACTTCAAAACTTTCCGAAAATTTACTAAATATTTCTTGTACGACTCGAATTTTTTGTAATATTTTTAAAAATCATATAAAATAAATATACCTAAATTAAAAATTATTATTAATTCATATTAATATATGAAAACTTTACAAAACCTTTAATGTCTTAAAATACTTATCTCAACATTACAAAATTGAGCTTTTAGAATTTTATTTTAATTAGAAAATAATAGTAATTGTAAATAATTGTAAAATAAATTTTTTAAAAATTTATTTTATGAAGAAATATCTCAAGATCTTAAACCTTTGACCCTAGAGTCAAACATGGTACAAAAAACCTGTGTAGAATTTCAAATAAAAACTGTATTCTGTATACATTAATTTTAAAAATTAAAAATAATTATACTTTTATAAATATTCCTAAATTGTATTTTAATATGATTTAGCTTAATATAAACATTTATATTTTTCAGTTGAAAATTCATTTCTTCCAATGAAAATTAATTAAAGTATTTTGTAAAAAATTCAATTTTCATCTGAAAATTTATATTCATATATTCAGAATATTGTTAGCTGTCTGAAATTGTTATCATAATTTTGAAAAATCATTTAAGATGTACACAATTGCCATAGAATCTTCTAAATTTTCCTAAGCATTTTATGCAAATATATTTATATTTTTAAAGCTCATAAAGTTTATCCTGCGTTTCTAAAACTCTTCTAAAGTTAATTTTTTTTCAAATTCTTTAAATATATTAAATATTTGTTAAATTTACTCGACTATTTACATTTTTTTAACTTTTCAATCTAACGGAATTGAAACATTATGAAAATAATTCTTTTTTTTGCTAACCTTGTCAGACCTTCTAAGCTTTCTGATCTCTAAAAATTATTCAAGTTTTTCCTGATTTTTTTTGAAATTCCGCAAATTTAAAAAAATTGCCTTTAAAGTATTTGGGAATCTTTGACAATTTTTGAAATATTTTGCAATGTTTTAAAATGTTTAAAAATAATATCTTAAAATTAATTTATCGAAATAAAAAATTATTTAAATTATTCCTAGGAACCTAAACAAATTATTATTTTTTAACCTTAAAAACTGCTTTAAAAAGCCTTTACAAGTTTGAATTCTTGTCCATCGTTTGAAAATTTCTGAATAGCTCTCAAAAGGCCGTATCTGGGTAAGCATGGTTGGTCTGCCTTGGAAGATATTTGGTTCATATTCGGGTGCTAAGTTTCTCCCATTATAAGACTAATTTACCCCAAGTGCCAACTTAAAAAAAAACATGTTTAACCAAGTTATAAGGTCTTTTTGAAAAATAAAAAATTTGAATTTTCTCGAAAATCACTGAATAAATTTTGACGTGGAGGTTGTCAGTCAGGCTTGTACCTCTGCGTACTGTATACACCTCAAAAAACAATATACACTATACAATCTATATACAACATACAAACTATATACAACATACAAACTATATACAATATACAAACTGTATACACGATACAAACTTAATACATCTAATTATAAATCTGTACAGCTGTAAACAACTATATTTTAAATCTAATTTCACCAGATAAAGTATATACACTCTATATACTACTAATACTCTTATATATTGTATATAGTTTGTATATTGTATATAGTTTGTATGTTGTATATAGTTTGTATGTTGTATATAGTTTGTATAGTGT
>JAWWLR010000054.1:77112514-77125230 GCA_035041075.1 Acraspis erinacei | reverse complement strand
TTAAAATTATTGCAAACACAATTTCCATCCCCTCAACCTTCACCCTAATATTCCGAACAAATCCTTACACATCCTTCTACTTAGCTCGGCTCCTTCTTTTTCATTTCCCCTTCCACCCATGCTTCTCAACCTATTCCTCACAACTCCAACCCCTCCCACCCTCATTCTTAGCGCTGCCCTCGCCATTTTCCTACCATTGCTACCTTTAATCTTACTTTTTAGCCTGAAGCTCTGATCCGTTGCTAATCCAAAACTCACACATGCGCTTTCCCATTTCCTAATTTAATTTTCTAACTCTTCCATTATTTTTATTTTTCCTCTTCCCTCCGTCAAAATCCAAATAAATGGCATTCCCCCTACCCCTGTCCCTCATGTTATTTTTACTCATCTTTTCTTCAGCCAGTTCTTCCCCCTTCCCCTCATATTCCATTCATACTGCCCATTTTACTAAATGTCAACTTTTAGCAACGAAACCCTAAAAGTGGATTAAAATGATAACAATACACGCCTATAAATCAATTTTCACTCAAAAGGGCTTGCACACTAGGGTATCCCAAAAAAAAAATTCACCCCATATTTTCTTTTTCAAATAGGTCAAGATTAACCCGTGCTACCAGGCTTTTAAAATTAACATTCGGTTTCAAATGAAAAGAGATCGGTTTTCAAAAAGCAAAGTATTTTTCAACTAAATTTAAATTATTTAAACAATTATTTATTGTTCGAGCAATTTTCCCACATGTAAATAATGAAAAGGTATTATTTTTCGGGATAATTGATACAGTTGATGAACGTGAAGAATAGTGTTTTTTTAACATTCGGCTATTATTCAAATAATTTTTATTTGTTTAAACAATATTTCCCAGTAAATCGTAAAGGATATTCAGAACTAATTTAAGTATTATTCGGCAATAAAATTTTATTTTCAATAATTTTAATTGACTCAAAAGTAATGTTATAAATTATCCATATTGCTTAAACAAATATTTATTATTTAAACAATTAAGATACAGATTTGAGTTAAATTATCAGTAAGGAAAAATTATTTTTATTTTTAAAAACAAATTTTCAATCCAGAAGATTGATTTTCTACCAAAAAAGACTCACAAAAAATAAGACATACTTTTTAACCCAATAATTAAATTTTCTACAAAGTGTTGAATTTTCAATCCAAAATACTTTTTGCAACAAAAAGGTTGATTTTCAGACATTTTTAAGATGCAAATTGATTTTCTTTTAAAACGATGAATATTCAACGAAATAAATAAATTTTTGTTTAAAAAATGAATTTTTTAAACAAAAATTAATTTTGTACGAAGTAGTTGAATTTTTTTTTAATTTTAATTTTCCAGCGAAAGGGACGGATTTTCTAAAAACAGTTGAATTTTCAACCCAAAAATATCCATGTTCAATGAAAGAAATAATTTCTTAATAATCAATTTAATTTTCAACCAAATTTATTAAATTTTTAGTAAAGAAATTAGTTTTATTCAAAAAGCAAATAAATTTGGAACACAGAAGATTAAGTTTCTAACAAAAAAGCCTTGTTAAAAAAATGTATAAATTTTTTACCAAATGGTTCAATTATCATTTTAAAAAATTATTTTTTTAACAAACTTTCTATTAAACAGTTTAATTTTGTACCAGATAGTTTAATTTTCTATCAAAATATTAACATTTTAAGCGAAAGACCAATTTTCTAGAAAATGTTGAATTTTAAACTCGAGAATTTGCATTTTAAAGAGAAAAATCATTTCTTAAACCATATATTTAATTTTAACTGAATAATTACATTTTTATTTTTTTTTTAAATCAATTTTCATGAAAAATAAAAAAAATTTAACCCAGACTATGAATTTTTAACAATAATAGTTGATATTTTAACAAAAAAATATTTTAATTTAAAACAACAAACATTTAGATTTAGCCAAAAAAAACTTTCAATAAAATGCTTGAATCCTTAACTCAAAAATAATTATTAAAAAAAATTTGTTTAATGAATTCGCTCCAGAAAGAGATGCATTTTCAACAAAAAAGTAATTAATCAAGAAAGAAAAAAATGTAATCAATTTTTTGAATTTTCAATAAAGTATTTGAATATTTAACCTTGAAGTACGATTTTAAACCAAATTATTATTTTCTAAATCAGAGATAGCAATTTAATTTTTGTTATAATGATTTATGTTTAGTTTCTTCTAATTGCCCAAAAAGCATCAGGCGTTTAGAAGAATGATCGATCTTTTATGAAAATATGCTAAAAATTTCTAGGAGCAAAATTAAAAATTATGCTTCCTTAAAAACCTGACCTTAAAGACTTAACCTAGTTTTTTCATTTTAGGTTTAAAATATTTCGCAAACATTTTTTAAAAAAATTTTTTAAATTGAAATGTGCAAACCCTTTTATGTGATACTTGGCGTAGGCTATAGGCGTGTAATGTTAAAAAATTTCGAAAATTAAAAAAGAACCCTGGAAATCAAGATTACAAAAGACTATACAATTAAATTTTACATATAATATAAATTTTTTTTAAGAACAAAATTCTTCTTCTATTCGACAAACTCTTTCTTCTCTGCTTGCAAATATGTTCAGCACTGTGTTTTCCAAAAATCCCGCATGCTGGTACATTCTTGACGGAATAATTCAAAATGTTAAATATAAAAAAATTTAAAAAGAAAAATATATCTATAATTTAAAAAAATAGTTTGATTGATTATTAAAAATTATTTATTTGAGATTTTCTAATTTTTTATTTTGTTCTAGAAAAAAAATTCTCATTCAATCTTCATTATTTATCATTGATTCAAATTCAATAATATTTAAAATAATCTTAGAAAATGAAAAAAAAAATTATTATGAATAATAAAAATTGCAGACATTTTTAATTGTAAATTTCCAAAATGAAAAACTTCAGCTTTGAACATTTACAATTGAAAATTCTTCAATTTTGAAAATTTCAATTGAAACCAAATGTTTAATTGTGAAATATGAAACTAAAATATGAAACTAGCTAAAAACTGATAAATTTCACAAATTTTTAGTATAAAGTTCTAGAATTTTAAGGAGTTTCAATTGAAAACTCTTGATTTTTAGATATGTATAAAAATATTAAATTTTATGATTTTGGGAATGAAAAAGAAAATTTTTATTTCTAAATCTTCAAAAGCAAAGAAACTTCAAAAAAAATATATTTTAAAAAATATAAAATAATATACAAAATATACAAAATTCTTAAATTTGCAAAGTTTTGATAATTTTGAAAATCAAAAGTCATTTTTTCAGTTCCAGATTTTTTATATTTTACAACATTTTTTATTTTAAAAGAATTTTTAATTTTCAACATTAAGAACCCATAAATTTCAAACATTAATACTTAATTTCTAAAATGTCGAAGATATAAATTCAAAAATTTACAATTAAAAATTCTTTAATTTTCACGATTTACAATTCATAATTTTTTAATTTAAAAATTTTTCATTTATGTACTCTTTAAATTTAAACATTTAGAAATCAAAATCCTTAAATTTGTATGATTTTGTAAATAAAAACTGAAGTTTTCAAAACTATATCTTTCAAACTGCAACAAAAAAATGTAAAATATAAAAATATATTTGAAAAAATAAAAAATAATATAAAAAATATACAAAATTCTTAAACTTTCAAAGTTTTGATGATTTTGAAAATCACCAGTCATTTTTTCAATTCCAGATTTTTTATATTTTACAATTTTTTATTTTAGAACTTAAATCTTGCACAATTTTTAATTTTAAAAATTAAAAACCCATCAATTTCAAAGATTAACACTAAATTTCTGAAATGTTGAAGATTTAGATTCGAAAATTTACATTTGAAAATTCTTTAATTTTCACGATTTATAATTCATAATTTTTTAATTTAAAATGTTCATTTACGTACTCTTTAAATTTAAACATTTAGAAATCAAAATCCTAAAATTGTTATGATTTTGTAAATAAAAAGTGAAGTTTTCAAAACGACATCTTCCAAACTGAAATGAAAAAAATGTAAAATATAAAAATATATTTGAAAAAATATAAAATATAAAATAATATAAAAAATATAAAAAATTCTTAAATTTTCAAAGTTTTGATTATTTTGAAAATCAAAAGTCATTTTTTCAATTCCAGATTGTTTATATTTTACAAAAATTTTATTTTAAAACTTAAATCTTGCACAATTTTTAATTTTCAAAATTAAAAACCCATCAATTTTAAAGTTTAACACTAAATTTCTAAAATGTTTAAAAAATGATTTAAATTCGAAAATTTACAATTAAAAATTCTTTAATTTTCACGATTTACAATTCATAATTTTTTAATTTTAAAAATGATCATTTATGTACTCTTTAAATTTAAACATTTAGAAATCAAAATCCTTAAATTTTTATGATTTTGAAAATTAAAAGTGAAGTTTTCAAAACTAAATCTACCAAACTGAAATGAAAAAATGTAAAATATAAATATAAAAATATATTTGAAAAAATATAAAATAATATAAAAAATTCTTAAATTTGCAAAGTTTTGATCATTTTGAAAATAAAATCATTTTTTCAATTCCAGATTATTTATATTTAAAAAAAAATGTTATTTTAAAACTTGAATCTTGCACAATTTTTATTGTTAAAATTAAAAACCCATCAATTTTAAAGATTAACAATAAATTTCTAAAACTTTTAAATTTAAATTATATAAAATATAAAAAATATAAGTATAAAAATATATTTGACAAAATATCAATTCAATTCCAGATTTTTTACATTTTACAATTTTTTTTTTCATTTTCAGTTCAAAATTCCTTAAAATATTGTAAAGCTAATTAATTTCATTAATTTAATCAATCAATTTAATCAATTAATTTGATGTAAAAATAAAAAATGAATTAATTGTGCTAAACTGATCAAATTTTCAAAATTTCAGAATTTTTTATTGTAAAATTTACAACTTGCATAATTTTTATTGTAAAGTTTTAAGCTAAAAACTCATTCATTTTAAATATTTATGATTCAAAGTTCTATCATTTTTAGGGAATGCAATTTAAAAGTCTCAAATTTTAAAGACGTATAAATAAAAAATTTCAATTTTGATGAAATTCAAAAGTCATATTTTGAATTTCAAATCTGTTAAATTGGAGACATTTGTGAAATTTTGAATATAAATTATGAAAATTACACAATTTTTCATTTTAAAACTTGAATAATTTTTAACTGTACATTTTCAAAAATAGAAACTCTTTAATTTTAAATATTTACACTTTAAAGTTTTACAATTTTAAAGAATTATATTTGAAAATTCTTTAATTCTGACAGTTTGCAATTTTAATTTTTCCATTCTTAATGATATATAAATTGTATTAATTTGAAATTCAAAAAAAAATAAAAACTCTTTAATTCTGAACATTTAAAATAAAAAATTTTCCCATTTTTAATAATCTTTCGAAAAATTAAAAAAAAACTAAAAACACTGAGATATAAATAATATTAATACAAAGTACGAAACACAGCTTAAAATGTAAGCTCTATATATTAGGTGCTTCTACCTAATTAGAAACTTCATTCATCCCAAATTCCTTGACAAATAAGCTCATTATTTATCCATGCTAATTAGAAACTGCATTTATATCAATATCAAAATGCAATCCAATTAAATTATAATCAAACTGAAATTAAATTAGACTATAAAGCTGCTATTTAAAACGCGATATTTCCTGCCTAGAATTAATTCCTCTACAATTAAAAAATATAAAATATTGACATATTATTAAATAAAAAACATTTTTAATGTAGAATAAAAAATAGTTTTATTCTGAAAATAATAATTGCGGCTATTAATGTCTAATCAGTTCAATTTTTTAAATATTTTTCTAACCATTGAATCAAAATTTTTGTACCCGTAACTTTGAAAAATTCACTATTTTTTTTTATAGGGTGTTTAGGGGTTGTTTAACATTCCCTGAACATTTAAGCAAGGAAACCAACATTACGTCACACTCGGTCGGTAACGTCAACATCTATAATTATTAATATTAATTTATGAGCTATTTAAGAAATGACAAATAATGGAAACAATTTAATTATTCATTAATTAATCATTTGTTAAATATTTTCGACAATTTTAAATTTTATTATTAATAATATAATAATTATTATTATCATTATTATTATTATTATAATATAATATAATTTAATATAATAATAATATTATTTTTTATCCTTTATTTATGAAAAGTGGTAACCTCCATCTTGGTAGTCATGTTGGATAGTAGGAATCTATATTTTTGTATAATAAAATTTTATTTATAATTTTCCAATTTCATAATTTTAAAATTTTCTTCGATGTTTATAAATAATTATTTTAATTCAATCGTCAAATTTATATGTCACGATGTTTTAAGTTTTTATGGAATTATTTAAAAAGATTATTTAATTTTTTATTATTATTTAGATTATTACTATAACTTCCAATTTTTTATGTTTCAATGAAAATAATTTATTAGAGCTTTTTATATTATGAACTGATTAACTAAATATTGACTGATTGATTTTCGTTTAAAAAACTGAACATAAATTCAAATACCTCCATTGCAATCATTTTTTCTAATTTTTGCGAAGTTGGAAAATGAGTATCTGAATTCTGTTTTCAAAAATTATATGTGCATAAATTTTAATGAAAATAATTATTAAATGATTTTTATGTTCTTTACTCATTACTTATTTATTTATAGATTCTGCTCAAATGTAAATTTTCTAGAATTATTTAAAAACTAATAATTAGTTCAAGTTAAACAAAGACAAGTTTGAATTTTAAAAATATTTAAAAAGAAAATTATTTCAATGCTTCAATGAAAATAATTTTTTAAAGCTTTCAATTATTTGAATTTGAATTAAAATAATAAATTAATGTTTTTTTTTTAAATGATTGAATATTTATTTAGTAATTCTATTAAAACTTCTATTCTCTGGAATTATTTCAAAAGAAAAAAAATATTCAGAAATTTAAATTTAAACAAATATATAAAATTAAAAATAATTTTATTTTTTCAATGGCAATAATTGCTTGAGGCTTTTTATTTTGTCATCTATTTAATCCATTTTTAGTTGATTATTTTTGAAAACAATATTGAATTACATGAAGATTCAATTTAAGATGTTTTAAATTAAGTAGCACCTTCTAAATTTGAGAAAATTTGTCCGTCGAACAAAAAAAAATCACCCATTGTTGTATATATTATATAAATTTGAAAATCGATTTTTGCGAACGCTTTTTTTATTTTTTTAAATACTATGCGCATTAAAAAAATTCCTCAGCCAGAATTGTCTTATTTAAAATTATTGTTATTTTAAATTCAAAACATGATTTTCGAAATTTCAAACATAACATTAATTTTAAAAAATAAAAGTTCATTATTATATTTGTAGTAAATAAAACATATTTATAAAAAATTCAAATTGATTAAATTCGGGAGTTTTCCAATTCGGATATTTTATAATTCGGCAATGTTCTCTCGGGAATTTTATTATTCCGGAATTTTCCAATTCGGGAATTTTATAATTCGGAAATTTTATTATTTGAGTACTTTATAATTCTGGAATTTTCCAATTCAGTATTTTTAATTTTTGGCAATTTTATTATTCATGAATTTTGATATTCGGGACTATTCCAATTCGGGAATTTTATAATTGGGAAATTTTTTTATCCGAGAATTTGATTATTCGAGAATTTTGCAATTTGGTATTTTTAATTTTCGACAATTTTATTAGTCGCGAATTTTAATATTCGAGAATTTTCCAATTGGGTATTTTTATTTTTTGGAAATTTTATTATTCGTGAATTTTATTACTCGGGCATTTTCCAAATCCGAGAATTTGAAACAAAATCCAGAAAACTATAAAGTCATAGCTAAACACCAAGTCGAAACTGGACATCTAATTGATTGGGAAAATGTCATAGTTTTATGCTATGAACCTAAGAAATATAAAAAACTAATAGCGGAAATTTTTTAAATTAAAAAAATGTTAATAATTGTTTAAATATAATTTCAGATCTAAATAATTATAGTCCAATATATACAATAATTTTGTATTCTTCAATTTAAAAAATAAGTTAGAATTGGATTTTTTTAATTAATCAAAGAAAAAGAATTAAAGCAGAATAAATAAAATTTGAAATTAACTAATTTAACTAAGTCACTATTATCAGATTCAACTTATAATTTAACCAAATGTTCTACTTTTTTAAATTTACAAGTATTGGTATCTTATAAATGCCAGCAGTTAATCTTCTTATTTTATTTCACACTTTAATTAAATTAAAATATTATTTTAAATTTACTTCATAGTTAATAATTTATCAATAGTCTATGAAACAATTTTTTATTTTATAGTTTTTATCTTTTACCAGTCATTTGTAATTTTGCCAATTATTTTGTCGAATTTTAGATATAAAATTTATTTAGAAATCTTGGAGACCTTATCATACCAAAATTTAATATTGTTTTTAAACTTTTTAATATTCTAATGAACTTCACAATAGCACAAAATGAAATTTATTCAACTTATTAATTTAATATGAAGATAACTCTTAGGTAAATATTAAACTTATTTCAATTCTTAATCTCACTTTTAATAGAAAGCATACATCTTTTTTTGCATTTTAATATAACAAATTTTTACTATATCAATTTTTCTCATAGAACAATTGAGAAAAGGAGAATTAAGGATTAATAAAAATACTCGACATAATTTCTTAAGGAACTTTTATGTATACGACTCTATCCTGATGAGGAAAACGTTCAGTTTCTCATCAATTTAATTTCGGGCATTGTCCAATTATCAAATTTTCCAAATTTCTAATTCGGAAAGCTTAAATTGGCGGGAGTTTTATAATTTTGATAATTTTTATTTCTTATATTCTCTTTTTATAAATAAAATAATGAAAAATAAATTTCTCTGAGCTTTTTTAATTTATTTAAATTCATTTTAAATAAAAATGATAAAACTGAAATAAAGAAAGGAAAAAAAATAAATAGATGGTCGTGTGAAAACAATTTAACTTTTCATTTGCGCTTCTCCAATCTTGACACTAATCTGAAAGCACTCGAGAGTTGAGGGTAAAGTAAATTTCAGGGCGACTTGTTGCTCGGCAGAAAGATAAGGCATTCATAATGTCACCAAAAAAGGCATTTTTCTCTGTCAGTATACATTTTCTCTCCATTTTTCAGAACGGTGAAAGTAAGAGGAATATATAGAAAAAAGCTCAATCCACTCTCGTATCTCCAATCACTGCTCAGAAACGATGAAACGCCTGCTTTAGATTTTTTTTTTAAATTTTAGCTCCCCCCTTTTAAGAAAGAACCCCTTGCGATTTTTCAGATTTTATTCCAGATAATTCAGAGGACTAAATGAATTTTCTCATATATTTATTAAATTTTAAAAGTTAAACATTTTAAATTATAATATTAATATAAATAATAATATATAATATTTCTATAAAGGGATATTGGGAGAAGTACTAAATTAATAAATTCTATCCATTTTTATTATGAATGATATTTTATACCAGGAAGGGACAGTATTAAAATGTCAAAAGCATTGTGCGGTCTGAGCGACCGCACGAGCTCAATCTCATTCATCAAGTTAAAAGTTCTGTCTGTTTGACATCTTTTGTTTCATATATACATTGAAACTTAAATATAAAATGTTGACTCTAACGTGGCTGTGCGGTCTTACGGACCGCGTATGAATTTTTAATTTATATCACTTACCCATTAAACGCACGACCACGCGGCATCCACCAACTTCAGCGAAAGCGCAACTAATACTAAATCTAATAATAACGGCAGCATTCCGCAAGGCCAGGGGGGGGCATATATCAGAACCATGATGCGGTCGTTCAGACCGCACTTCCATACTCGAAGATTCAGACTCACTAAAAGTTTAAATTAAATTTTAAACCATGATTATCTTCTGAAATTATGGTAGAGACGATATTGATAATATTCGATAAAATCAAAATTGAAACGAGTTTGAAAACATGGTTGCTGAGACTTTGGCTTCCGGTTAAGAGATAATAAAAAAGTTATTATGACTTAATTTGTAGGGAATAACAGTCCCCTTGAAATGATCCCTACTAGAACCCCTTTCGGCCAAAAGCTTACGAGAGATTAATTCGTTAATTAAGGCGACCGTATCTTCAGTGAAGCGTACGCTACAATGAATTTTTATTTTTATACAAGACATTTTTATGCCATCTTTCTTGTAAGACATTTAGAGTTTAAAGGTGACCCAAAAATTTATCAGATTAGGGGGGGGGGATTTGTTATTAAAAAATACACATTTCTGCAAATAAGATCCTGTGAAAGATTCACTTCGTGAATTAATAATTGAATGGTTGTTTACAAAAGACGACAAATTTTCATATTTACACAATAATGTCAAAATTTTAAATTGCAATGCAGCTGTGCAGTATAAATAAATGCTCGAACTATGGAACTATTTATTTGTGCTACATAATAAATCCAGTTGAAGAAAATTATCCATAACATATACGATTTTTTTCATAGTATCGAATAGCGTCTCTTTACCAAATTAAATTCCAATAATAAATTAGAACGATTTATTTTACAAAATCATAATTTCAAACCACAAAATGATCACAATTTATCATTTGTTAAAATACATTATTTAAAATGGAATTCTCTAGGAATTCTCTGAATTTCACGAATTGTCTGAATGTCACGAATTCTCTGAATTTCAAGAATTCTCTGAATTAAATGAATTCTCTAAATTCCATGAATTCTCTAAATTCTCTGAATTCTCTGAATTCTCTGAATTCTTTGAATTCTCTGAAGTCTCTGAATTCTCTGAATTCTCTGAATTCCACGAATTCTCCGATTTCCATTAATTCTCTGAATTCCATGAATTCTCTGAATTACACGAATTCTTTAAATTCTCTAAATTCCACTAACTCTTTGAATTCTCTGAATTGCACGAATTCTCTTAATTCGACGAATTCTCTGAATTCCACGAATTCTCTTAATTCCATGAATTCTCTGAATTCCACAAATTCTCTGAATTCCACAAATTCTCTGAATTCCACAAATTCTCTGAATTTCACGAATTTCACGAATTCTCTTAATTCCACGAATTCTCTTAATTCTCTTAATTCCACGAATTCTCTGAATTCTCTTAATTCCACGAATTCTCTTAATTCCACGAATTCTCTGAATTCCACAAATTCTCTGAATTCCACGAATTCTCTGGATTTCACGAATTCTCTTAATTCCACGAATTCTCTGAATTCCACGAATTCTCTGAATTCAACGAATTCTCTGAATTCCATAAATTCTACGAATTCTCTGAATTCCATGAATTCTTGTAATTCCACGAATTCTCTTAATTCCGCGAATTGCACGAATTCCCTGAATTCCATGAATTTCCTGAATTGCGTGAATTCTCTGAATTCCATGATTTCTCTGTTTTCCATGAATCTCTGAATTCCGTGAATTATCAGAATTCTTTGAATTACATGAATTCTCTGAATTCTATAAATTCTCAGGACTTCATACAGTCTAAATTTAATTAATTCTTTGAATTCCATGAATTCTGTGAATTCCATTAATTCCATTAATTCCATGAATTCTCTGAATTCCATGAATTTTAAGAAATCCCTCGATTTTCAAAAATACTCAGAATTCTATAAATTCATTATGTTCTATGAATTCATAAAATTCTAATAATTTCTTAAATGCTATAAATTCCTAGAACTTTTAAATTTCCTCGAAATCTATTAATTGCTGGAATTTGATGAATTAACTGAATTCTATGAATTCCCTGTAATGTATGGCTTCTCTAAATTCTCCGAATTCTATTAATTAACTCAAATTTATGGAATTCTCAGAATTTCTTAAATTCTTCGAATTCCCTTAATTCCCTCCCTTCTTCAAATTCCCTGACATCTCTTAGTTCCCTGAATATTCTGAAGTACTTTCATTTTCTAAATTTTTCGAATTCCTGAAATTCTCTGCATTCTTAAAATTCTCTGAATGCCCTTACTACTCTAAATTTCTTGAATTATCTGATTTCACTGACTTCTCAGAATTCCCTAAATGTTCTGCATTTCCGGAATTTCTTAAATTTTCTTTAATATTTGCATTCTTTGAATGTCTTAAATCCTCTGAATTACTTGAATTCCCGGACTTCCCTGAATCCCCTGAATTTTCCAGATTTTTCTATATTCTCTGCATTCTTTGAATTCTCCGGATTTCTTGGATTCTCTGAATTCCTTGAATTCATTGAATGCCTTGCATTCTTTGCATAACTGGAATGAATGACTCTGAATGCCTTAAATTTTCTAAATTCCTCAAATTCCAGGAATTTGTTGAATTTTCTGTATTATCTGAATTCCTTGAGTGTTCTGAATTTTTTAAATTTCTGTAATTATCTGCAAACTTCGAATTCTCTGAATTATTGGAATACCCTGACATCTCTAAACTTCCTGAATGTTTTGAATTTCTGAAATTCCTGAAATTCTCTCCATTCTTTGTGTTCTCTGAATGCTTCGAATTCTCTGAATTCCCTAAAGGTTCTGAATTTCTGAAAATTCTGAAATTCTGTGCATTCCTTGAATTCTCTGAATGTATTGAATTCTCAAAATTCCCTGAAATTCTTAAATTCCTGAAACTCTTGAATTCCTGAATTCCTGAATTC
>JAWWLR010000054.1:77095060-77107041 GCA_035041075.1 Acraspis erinacei | reverse complement strand
AAGTATAAAAATTCATTGAATTTACTATTTCTAATCAGGTTTGGACGCTAATAGATGCACGGACGCGAATAGGTGCAATTACATTATTTCGGTTATTTCGGTTATTGTAATCTAAATTTATAAGAAATTTCAAAAATCTTTAAAAACATTTCAATATTTTTTTTATAATATTATTCTCAATCTTTTAAATTCAATTATTAAAAATAAAAAATATAGTTACGAATGATTGAAAACATTTTTACTACTAGAATTTAATGTCAACTTTTGTAGATTTTTTGAGAATTGAAGACAAATATTTGCTTAGTATTATATGGAGAATATTTAGGTTCTTAAGAAAAGATTTGAATTAGATTCAAAATTTATTCGAAATTTTATCAATATTTTCAATTTTAAATATTAATCTCCCAATTTCTAAATTAATAATTAAAAAGATAGTTATTTTTGACCGACAACTGGTTTACTACTGGAATTTAGAGTCAAACTCTTGAGATTTATTGATAACTGGAAAAAAATGTTTTATCTTAATATTATTGTAAGGAAATTTGGATTCTTAAAAAAAACGATTATGTTGGAATATCAATTTATTAGCGGTTTCATTAATCCTTAAATTTATTTTATTATTATTGTTATAATATTACTTCGTCCAATGTAAAGTTATAATCTTAAGAAAAGAATTGTATTGTAATCTAAATTTATAAGAAATTTCAACAATCTTTAAACACATTTCAATATTGTTTTTATAATATTATTCTAAACTTTCTTAAATTTAATTATTAAAAGTAAAAATAGAACTCTGCCTGATCGAAAAAAGTGTTACTACTAGAATTTAGAGTCAACTTTTGGAGATTGTTTGAGAATTAAATAAAAATATTTGTGTAATAATATTTACAGTAACTTTAGGTTCTTGAAAAAAGAATTGTATTGGAATATGAATTTGTTAGAAATCTCAGCAACCTTAACATTTATTTCAATATTAATTTTATAATATCATTCTGAACATTTTTTAATCAAGAATAAAATCTAACAAGATAAGTATTCCTAACAAAAAACAACTTTACTTCTCAAAATTAGAGACAAATTTTTTGTATCGGTTGAAATTTAATCAATCTTAAACTTATTTCATTATTATTTTTATAATCTTCTTTGCATAATTTTTAAATTCAATAATTAAGACTGAAAAGATAGACATGGCTGACCAACATGGTTATACTACTGAATTTTAGATTCACATTTTAAAGGTTGATTGGCAATTGGAGAAAAATATTCGTCCTCAATGTTATTTAGAGTAAATTTAGGTTCTTAAATAGAGAAATGTATTATAATATATTATATGGCTGACCAAAACGGGTTTACTACTAAATTCTAGATACAAATTTTTAAGATTGGTTGAGAATTGAAGAAAAGCATTTTACCTCAATATTATTTTGAGTAAATTTAGGTCCTTAAAAAAATTATTGTGTTAAATTCCCAATTTTTTTGATATTTTATCAATATTTGCACTTTTTTAGTATTATTTTTATGATATTATTGTAACAATTTTCAAATTAAATTATTAAAACAAAAGAAACTAGTTATTTCTGGCGAAAAATGGTTTTACTACTAGAATTTAAAGTAAATTTAGGTTTTTAAACAAAAATTTGTATAGGAATATAAATCTTTTTTAAATTTCAATAATCCTTATACCTATAATATTATTATTTTTAAAATATTATTCTCGCAAGTTTTAACTTTAACCATTAAGACTAAAAAGATAGGTATGTCAAGTCAAGATAGGTATGATAAGCATCTTAAATAAGGAATTTTATTGTAATTAAAATTGAATAATAATGTTAACAATCTTGGCAGATATTTCAATATTATTTTCATAATATTATATTTCTCAGGATTTTTAAATCCAATTATTAAACCTAAAAATTTACTTGTGTCTAATCAAAAAAGTCTGGCTTCTAGCAGAATTTAGAGACATTTTGTGAAGATTGTTTGGAAATTCGATACAAATATTTCTTTAATATTATTTAAAGAATATTTAGGTTAATAAAAAAATAATTGAATTAAATTCATATTTATTCAAATTTTTAATAATATTCGAACTTTTTCAATATTATTTTATAATATCATCTCAAAATTTTTAAATTCAATCATTAAAACTAAGAAAATAGTTATTTCTGACCAAAAACGGTTTCACTACTGAAAGGTAGTCAAATTTTTTTAGGTTGGTTGACAATTGGATAGAAATATTTTTCCTTTAAATTACTTGGAGCAAATTTTGATTCTTAAAGAACTAATTCTGCTGGGAAATAAATTTATTAGGAATGTCATCGATCCTTAAATTTACTTGATTATTTTTATAACATTATTTACATTATTTGCATTGATTGACAATAGGAGAAAAATATTTGTTCTCAACATTATTTTTAGTAAATTTGGATTTAAAAAAAAAGAAATTTTATTATCATCTAAATTTATTAGAAATTTTAAAAAACCTTATAAATTGTATAAATCTTTAAATTTATTTCATCATTATTGTTATAATATTCTTTTTACAATTTTTATATTCAAACATTCAAACTAAAAAATATATATATCTGGCAAAAAATTGTCTCCCTACTGAAATTGAAAATAAAATTTTGAAGATTGATTGAGAATTTGAGAAAAATATTTTTCCTTACTATTATTTGGAGTAAGCATAGGTTTCTAAAAAAAGAATTTTATTGGAATTTAAATTTAGTAGAAACTTTACCAGTCTTTAAATTTATTAAATTATTATTTTTATAATATTATTTCGACAGTTTATAATTTCAATAATATAATCTAAAAAAATAGCGACGTCTGGCTCAAACCAATTTTACTACTGAAATGAATAGTTAACTTTTCTTAGATTATTCGACATTTGGAAAAAAAAGTCTTCAATATTATTTGTAGTATAAAAAGGTTCTTAATAATAATTACAGAATTTTGAAACTAGTTATCACAAATAAAGAGGTAGTTATGTCTGACATAAACCGGTTTTACTACTGGAGTTTAGTCAACTTTCTGAGATTGATTGCCGTAGGAGAAAAATATTGCTTTAAGTGTTAGTTGGAGTGGAATGAACACTTTTTTATAGCTTACTGTTTTATAAAGTTTACTATTGAGCTCTGCGAGTTTTGCATGACAGAGCAGAATTTTATGCAGTGGAATAACTTTGATATGGTCAGGCGCAGTGAAAGAAAATGGAATCGATCTCTGCTTTATTTTCTTCGCAGAGTCTAACTACGTCACATTTTTTGTACTTTAAATGAAACAAAAAATTCATACATAATTATTAACAAAAAGTTTATAATCTATTATCTTCATAAATATCCATATGTTAGGTTTCGATCTAAAATCATCACACTAGAAGGTATCGTAAAAATTTGTGACGTAAAGAAGAGGGGTTTCGTTTTTTTGTTATAAAATTATTCTGCTAGGTAGATAATTTAACTTCTTAGTTAAAAATATAACAATTTTGTTAGTTTTTTTAATTGACTCTGTGATTTTTCTGCGTTGAAAATTTTAGTATTGATTGAAAATTAATCTTTCTGTTAAAAAATGAATCTTGTTCTTTTCTTTGATTTAAAAGTCAACCATTCGGTTCAAATTCATCTATTTTTTAGAAGACTCGTCTATTTGTAAGAAAATTAATCTTCTTGGTGAAAACTCAACTTTTGGGTTGAGAATTTATGATTTTTTTTTACATTTTTTTACCTCAATAAAAAATCTTCATTGATTTATAATTCAATTATTCATTGAAAATGCATGGATTGTATCGAAAATTCGTCTTTTTTGTTAAAAAATTAATTTTATCAATCTTTTTGGCAAAAAGTTCAACTATTTAGTTGAAAATTAATTCGCTTTGTTTAAAGGTTAAACGATTTGTTAAAAATTCCTTTTTTGTTGAGAATAATTGTTTTTAACTAATAACCGGAATATTCCACTTATTGGATGAAAATTCAACTGAATCGTTAAAAGTTGATACTTTAATTTTATATCAGAGGCATAAATCTTTATTACTCTCCTAAATCATACTGAATTTCTTTTTTAATTTGATGCTTGTTAACCTTATTAAAAATTTTATAAAAAAAAGGATACACCGGTTTATTGAAGCGCCTGAATTAAGAAAAGTAGGCTAACTAATGCTTCCCTGCGGTCGATATTTTAAACTCTCGTTCATTTTATGACCTGCAATTGCAAGCCGCGTGTTGCTTGTTAATTTTTTCCATTTCACGCACTTCACTCTAAAATCACTAAAAAAAGCTTTTCCAATAATTCCTATTTTAAATATTTGTCATGCAAACATTGAGATGACAATAATTTTATCGCAAAATAAATATTTCCGAACAATTGAAAAATACTGAAAATATAATTAAAATAATAAAAAAATTTCCTAAATTTCAAATTACCGAAAAGAGTTGAATTTTCAACCAAGAAAGCTTTTTTGGCCATAAATAAAAACATTTTTATAGAAACTGTTAAGTTTTTAGTAATAAAATACGAATTTTCTGCATCAATACAATTATTTTTCTATCAAAAGACGCATTTTTTAAGAAACAGTTAAATTTTCAATAGAAAAATTTAATTTTCAACCCCATAAATTAACTTTTACCAACATACAAAATTTTTTATTCCGTGAGACGAATCTGACCATGATTGAGTTTTTTTTAAGCAAATCAGTCTGTAGGTCATAATTTCTATAGAATGTTCATATTATTTTTAAAAAGACCAAGCCTCACTAAATTTCGGAAAGACTCCTTGTGGTTGATTTCCATTTTTTTTCTATTTCAGAAAACTGTGTAAAAATCAAATTTTCAACAAAAGGTGGGAATTATTATTTCAAATTTTTAATCTTAAATCAAGAAATTAAATTTTTAACAAATTGTTTGAACTGCCCATCAAGTAGTTGGGTCATTAACTGAAAAATATTAATGGTTGGAAAACTTATAATTTTTCATGTTTTGACAAAAAAATAATTTAATTTGATATAAGAAAGTCGAACTTTTCTAATAAATATGAATTTTAAAACAAATATTTGAATCCTCCAACAAAAGATTAAAAAAAAATGTTAACATTAGAAATTAATTTTCTACTGAATATTTAAAGTTTTGACTAAAAAAGATTAATTTTTAATTAAAAATAGCAATTTTTTACAAAAAAATGTAATGGTTAAGTTATTAGTAATATTATTTCTCATCCAAAAAAGTAATTTTTCAACCAAAAAGATACATTTTCTACAAACAAGATTAATTTTCCAGTAATAAGATGAATCTTCTACAGAAAAAAATTTAAGAAAGTAGTTCAACTTTCATCAAAGTACTTCAATATTGAACAAAACAGATGAATTTTGAAACAAAAACTCAAACTTTTTAACCAATAAGGTAAATTCATAATGAAAATGATTAATTTTCTAGAAAAAAATCAAATAATGGATAAATTTTGAACAAATCAATTGAGTTTTCAACTAAAAAAAGACAAATTTTCTATTAAAAATGTAAATTACAATATATAAAATTATTTTTCAAAAAATATTTTGAACCTCACATAAAACAGATATTTTCAACTAAATGTTTAAATTTATAACCAAACGGATACATTTTCAACCATGCAAAATAATTTTGTAACAAAAAGAGGAAGAGAAATTTTCCAAAAAAACCTAAATTCGCAAACAAGAAAGATGCTTCAATCAAGGAAAAAAAGCAAATAAAAATAAACAATTTTTAATTAAAAATATATTCATTTTTTAATTAAAAATTAAATAAAAATTAAATAAACAAAAAAAATTGAAAAAATAAAAATTAAATTAAAATAAATGCAAAAATTAATCAACATGTTAATCATCCAGGAGGATTAATTTTCTGACAAAAAACATTGAGACTAATTTTCAACCAATCATATAAATTTTAAACCAAACATTTGAATTTTCAAGTGAGGAAGATTTTGCAGTGAGGAAAAAAAAATTCATCTAAATTTTACGATTTTCAACTAAAAATAATGAATTGACAGTAAAAAATATATAATTTTTGAACAAAAAATAAAATAGTAAAATTTTAGAGGAAAAGAAAGATTTTATAACAAACTCCTCGAAAAATTTCAACTGATGTTTTATTTTGTGAAAGGAAAGATTTAGGGAAATTTTAAATGGTTTCTTAGAATTTCGAAAAGAATCTAGAATATTATAAGGCAATACTAATTTGAAGTTTTTAAAATATTTTAAAGGATTTCGATACAATGAGAAAATGTACTCAAGATTTCCGTGACAATTGTTGTATTATTTTTTATTTATAAAGCTGATTTCGAAAAAATATTTACGAATATTTGAAAATATTTAAAAAGATATCCACAATTTCAAAAAAGGAATCGCGAAGCTCTCAAGAAATTTTTTCATTTTGTAGAATATACAGAAAATTGTAGGAAAATTTAAAACAATTTTTGAACATATTCAGAAGTTTTTGAATAGATTAACAAATAACGTAAAATTTACAATCATGACGAACAATTTAAGAAAATGAAAATGTTTAAAGATTTAAAAAAATTCTAAGTTTTTTAAGAAATTTGAAAGGTGGTAACGAAATCATAAACTTTTTCTTAAGATTCCTAGGAAAATTTTCGATGCTTATTTTTTTAGAAAAATTTATTCCTGTAGAATTGAAAAAATTTGCAAGATTTATGTACATTCTTTTAAGTATAAAAAATTTTTCGAGATAATTAGATTGAGTCCTATATTTGAAAATTCATCTCTTTTAGCAGCAAATTAATCTCCTTCCTTACATATTCATCTTTTTTATTTTATTGGTTTGAAAATTCAATTATTTTTTTGAAAAGTCGCATAGTTTCTGGATGAAATAAAAAATGTTTGGATATAAAACTAGAAACTTTTTGAATTGAACTATTACATTTTTTGTTGAAATGTATCTTTTTTGTTTGAAAATTCAACTACTTGGTTACAAACTGAAATACTTTCTCAAAAATTCACTTTTTTGGCTGAAAATCCATAATGCTAGTTAAGAATTCATCGGATTGGTTAAAAGAATAGCTCTTTTTTAACTAATGTATTTCTTGAAAAACTCGCCTTTTTGACTGCAGACAAACAAAATTTTTTAGAAGAATTTAAAATTTGGGATAGATTCGATTATAATTTCGAATTTGAGCAAATCATTAAACATTTGTTTAAAAAATTTAAATTTTTCAAGATTTCAAAACAAAATTTACTAACTTTTTAAGAATTTTGAAAGTCCTTCGCAAAATGATTAAGTTTTCTTAAGTTCAATAGGAAAAGTTTAAATGATTTTTTAGTTGAAAAACTTAATTTTTCAAGAAAACTAAACAAAATATGGAAATCATTTGAAATTTTTAATATTTCAGTCTTTTTGGTTAAAAATTATTTTTATTTGTTTCAGTTTAAATATCAAATATTAAATTTTTTGTTGAGAATTCATATTTTTATTTTAAAATTCAACTACTTGGTTAGAAACAGAAATTCTTTGTCAAAAATTCAGTGTTTACATGAAAATTTATAATTTTTATTAAAATTAATGCTCATCGTTAGAAATCTAAATATTTTGTTAAAAATTAATGTACGTCGTTAAACAATTCGTCGATTTCAAAATTTTGTAAAATGTGAATTTGCTTATTAATTCCATTGTCTTTTTTTTTTAAATAGAAATATTTATTGAGAGCTATGTCAACTTTAAAATTTGTTGTTGAGAATTTATTTGTTTTTATTGAAGATCCAGTTGCTTGCTTAGAAGCAGAAATGATTTCTTATAACTTTATTTTTTTGTTGATATATTAATCATTTTAACTAAAAATGTATTCCTTTGGTGGAAAATTGAATTATTTCATTGAAATTTCACATTTTTGAAGAAACGAAATATTCTTGATGGACAATTATTATTACCGCAGCCATTTGGTTTCAAATAAACTTTTATGTAAACATATTTTTTCCTAAAGGAATTAAATATTTTTTTGAAAACTCGTCTTCTTTATAAGAGTACTTGTTTTTGATTTAAAATCAAAAAATTTTCAGTTGAATTTTCAATTATCCAGTACATCTTTTTTTTTTTAATTTGTTCAGTTTTTTGAAAATTCAAGTATTTCGTTGAAATTTCTATTTTAAATTTCTGTAATCGTCAAAATATGTTTTCAAATGTGCGATTACTAATTCTAGTAATGTTAAATACTAATTCATTATATAAAATTATGTCAAACTATTATTCTGAAAAATCAAAATTATAAAAAACAGGAATTCAAAAATTGAATAGAGTTCGATTAGAAATTAGGATAAATAAAATATATAGCAGACTGCTATTTAAAAATTAAAATACTTTTCATAATTTATTTCCGTTTTGTTGAAAATTGTAAATATTATAGAAAGATTATGGAAACTTATTAAACAATTGTAATTAACTAATTAATGATAAATAAATAAAAACAGATTTCCATCTTATAATTACAGTGACATTAAGTAATACTTCTAATAATTTTAATAGAAGCGTATGTATTTTTTTCTTCTCATTTATTCAAGATAGATCAAAATTGCGCAAAAAAATATGTAGATTTATTATCGAACTTATTCAGTCACTTTTTATGGCGGGAATTACCGTACAGAAAAAAGTCGGATTTTGATCAGAAAGTATTTTTTATCCACCTAATGTCTCAGTAATGTCTGCAATTTTCTTTAATTAACTTTATTCGCATGATAAAATGCAGTGAAAAATTATTTGAAAAATTTGATTATAAATGCATAGAATTATAAAACTGTAAATAAAAAGGTATGTAAATAAAAAATAAAAAAATGTTAAAATAAACACCTCTTGATGTTTCAAAACTTAGATAAGAAACTCGACATTTCCACAACAAGTTTAGAGAAACATCTGCAACTTTTATGGTTCAAAGCAAGAAAACTTTCCCTTTATCTGCTACATTTTCAGCGTTCTTGAAAAACTTTCTTCCAAACAGACAGAAACTTAAACGAGTCACACATCTACACATAAGAAATTTAAAAATCCTTTGGAAAATTTCTTCATATTGTTACATAATGTTTCTCGTTACTCACGAAGTTTAAAGTTATCTAATGTTTAAAAATAAAAAAATAGAAGGTAATTTCTTTTTTATAAAAAAATACATATTAGACTTGAGATTTTTAAATTTGGAAAGAATAGAAGAATTGGAATACCAAAATTTCTTTAGCTTAAAAAAATATAAGGGTCTTACCCTTTTAAAATTGAATTATTATGAAAAAACTGCATTCTATATTGTATTTATCTCTAAGAAGTATTTGTGAATATGCTCAAAGTATTTGAAGAAAAAATTAGATGCTTTTTAATTTTGTTCCAAAACTATAACTTTAAAAAACTACTTTATTGTCAAAAAAGGTATTAGTTTTTGTAGACTAATATTTTTTGCTCTTTTTGTATCTCCAGCCATTTTTAAGGTTAGTATTTATTATTATGATTAGTTTTTTTTATAAGCAGGATTTAAAGAAAAATTATTTTAAACTATAAACTTTAGAATCTGAATTATTAAAAAGATATCTTATTTTCTCGAGACCCTTCTTGAAAACTAATTTTGTTAACTAATTAATTTAATAACTAATTTTTTAAGTAACTAATTTAATAACTAATTTTTTAACTAACTAATTCAATAACTAATTTTTTAACTAACTAATTTATTTCATTAGTTTAAGATTTAATTTTTTGGTTGAACCTTTCATTTTTCAATAATATTATTATTTTAAGGGAAAACCGAACTATTTTATTATTAGTTAAAAATTGCCCTTTTTTAGTTTAAAATTTCACAATTTGCTAAACAAGCTATTTATTTTCTTGTGAATTCGTAGTTTTTCTTATAAAAGTTAATTTTCTCGATTTAAAATTTAACGAATTTGTTAAAAGTTAAACTATTTAGTTGCAAATTCATGTATTTTTTTGTTAAAAAATCGTTCTATTCTTGGTTAAAAAACAATTTTTTCAACTTAAATATTTGATTATCATTTGAAAATTGATAGTCTTTAGTTTAAAATTCAACTCGTTATGTGAAAATTACATTTTTTGTTCAATATCCCATTATTTTAGTAGAAAGTAAACTGATTTGTTTGAAAATTAATATATTGGTTAAAAATTTAACTGTTTTGTTAAAAATTGTATTACTTTTTTTTGTAAATCCAACTATTTTGTTAGAAACTAATTTTCTTCCGTTCCAAAATTTAACTGTTTTGTTTTTCATTTGTCTCTTTCAGTTCGAAAATTCAGGCTTTTGAATTCAAAATTTAAATTTGTTCACTAAAATTCGTCTACTTGGGATGAAACTTCAACTATTTGGATAAATATTTAACTGTCTTTGGTTGAAGTGTAATATTTCTTGTTTAAAAATTTCATCAATTCTTTCCAATGTCATCTTTGTAGATTGAAAATGCAACAATTTGGTGCACAATCAATTTATTTGTTTAAAAATTCTTTTCTTTTTGGTAGAAAAATGTTTCTTTTGGTTAAAAATGTATCTGATTGCTTTAGAAATTAACTTCTTTGTTAATTTTTTCAAAATTATCATTTTAGTTGAGGAAGTTAATTATTTTGTTCAAAATTTAACTTTTTTTTAAACAAATTTTTTTGTTAAAAAACTTAAATGTTTTGTAGCGCACTTGTCTTTCCAGGTAGAAAATTTGTCCTTTATGATTCAATATTTAACTGTCTTCTAAAGAATTTCTCTCCATGGGTTAGCAAGACAATTATTTGGTTCAAAATGTTCAAATTTCCACGAATTTGTAAAAATGAGAACTGTGTTGTTTGAGAACTAAGCGATTTCTTAAAGAAGTCATTTTTTCGAAAAATCTTAGTTTTTATTCATAATTCGTTTTTTTTAAATTCGTCCCTCTTTATTGAAAATTAATCTTTTATGATTTTAAATGCAACTTTCTTCTAAAAAAATTGTCTATTTGCTTTCAAGATTCAACAACTCATTCAAAAATGTAATTGATGGTGGTGATAGTTTAAATTATTTTTTTCAAAATTCTTAAGCGCTTCATATCAAATTATATATGACATATGAACATATATCATGAACAATAATATATGAAAAAAACTATGTAAATCAAAGTAATGGTTGTAATAAAGCAATGGTAAAAATTAAGAATTTAAATTTGGTAATAGGAGCGATTTATAGACAACCCTCGGCTAGTACTGAAAATTTTTTAAAAGTTTTTAATGAACTTCTAGATTCTGTTAAGGGAAAAGGACTGTTATGTGGCGATATAAATATTAATTTACTAAATACGGATTCTGATGTAGTTAGAGACTATAATAATGTGATAAACATGAATGGTTATAGCATAGCTAATACCATAAGTAGGACAGAGGCTACTAGAGTTACAAAAAATACTGCAACTATTATTGATCACGTTATAACTAACGGTTTACAATGTAAAATAAATGTGAAAGACACTGCGCTCTCTGATCATAGAATTCTGAATATAGAATTCGATACACTAAAAGTTAAAAATAATAAGAAAGAGGTACTTTATATTAAAAAGGTTGATATGAAAAAAGTAAAAGCTAAGTTAGAACAAGAATGTGAAAATCAAAATATTAATAATATAGAAGATCTAATGGAATTAATCAAACTTACAAAAGAGAGAGAAACTATAATGAGAAAAAAAGTTATAATTAAAAATGTTTCATTTTCTGCATATTTGATTAGACTTATGAATAACAGGGATCGGTTGTATATTAAGCAAAAAAAAACCCAGAAAATGTAGTACTTAAAAATCAATTTAAAAAAATAAAAAATGAAGTTACTGAAGAAATAAGAAAACTAACAAAAAATGAAACCAATGAATCGATTGAGAGAGCACAGGGTAATCCTAGAAAAACTTGGACAATTATAAATTCTATCCTAAGCCACGATAAGAAAAATAATAATGGAAATGAAATAAATCACCTCAAATTATTAGACACAGAAATAAATAATCC
>JAWWLR010000054.1:77055724-77082755 GCA_035041075.1 Acraspis erinacei | reverse complement strand
ACGACACAAGCTACGGAAAATATAATTCAACAAAAATTGTTCACCCAAAAAGCAGCTAACAATTTCTTATTCATCATTCTTTTTTGTTTAAATCGTAAAAAATAACATTAAAAATGAAAAAATTAAATTTTGCAAGAACGACGCATGGTACTAAAAGAATTAATTAACAAATTTGTTTCCCCAAAAAGGATGTACAAATTCTTGTTTTATATCTTTTAGGAAGAGGACGAGTAAATTTTTTTCAATCGTAAGAAATAAAATTATTAAAATTTAAAAAAAATTAAATTAAATTTTTGGAAAAAGGACACAAGATATGAAAAAATAATGAAAAGACAAAAGTTGTTCAACAAAAAAGATCTAAAAAAGGTGATAAGCCCTTGCTATAGACATACATAAAAAAATTAACTCTTTGGAAAAACGATACAATAAGCTACGATAAAATTTTACTTAAACACATTTTTCGTCTAAATTATATCTACAAATTTGCTTCGAGTCAAAGAGGAATATAAAAGATCTGAAAGGTAATTTATTCAATTTGGCAGAATTAAAAAAAAAATCAGGAAAAATTTGAATAATTTTGGCACATTAGTCAGTTTAGAAGGTCTGACAGGATTAAACTTTAGGAGAAAATTAAAAAAGGTTTTTAAACATATAAAACGATTTCCTAAAATTTCGAAAAATAGTGAAGACGATTTTTGAGCCAAATGTTTTAATTTGGTGAGATGAGGAAATAAGAAAAAAAATTGAGTAATTTCAAGAAATATTTAGTAGAATTGACAAAATTCAAAAATAATTTTAAACTTTAAAAGATTTCTGGAAATATAGACTTAAAAGATAAATGTTAGGAGCTTTAAAAGTATTTCTTAAGGTTTCCAGATTTCTAAATAATTATTTAAAATTTTGAGAAAAATTCGAGTCAGTTAAAAATATTGGCAGGCATTTAAGACGTTATAAATAGATTAGAAATATTCTAAAACTTTGAAACAAATCTGAAAATTTATAAAATATTTCTGGATTTCTTCCAAACTCTTAAAAGTTCTAAACACACTTTAAAATTACTCGAATTGCTCCTATTATTTTTGTAAAATACTTTGAAATAAAAAAATTTATCTCTGATCTTGTAGATTCTTTTCTGACACATCTGAAATATTCAAAAATAAATTTTAATTTTCTCAAGAAGCTTAGAAATATTATTTTTATATAAATTTAAAAACAAACTGATAATACCTATTATCTTTTTCTCAATTCTTCGAATTATTTTCAACTCGAACTGAAATATTCATTAAATTTTAACAAATTAATTGTTATTTGAATTTGTAATGTTATATTATTAGTATTAATATTATTTTGTATTCTTTATGGTATCAAAGCAAAGTTTTAAATTTGTGGATTTCAATTATTAATTACATTGGGCCACTTCAATATTATTTTGTTGAGAAATCGTCTTTTTTGTGGAAAATTCATCTTTTCAGTCAAAATATTAACTTTCAGTTTTAAAATTTCCGGTATCTGCTTGAATTTTAAACTCTTTTTAGAATTTTTTTTTTTTAATTCATGACTGCAGATGACGATGTATTTCTTTAGTAAATTTTAATTATTTCTCAGAAAATTATTTTAGATTAAAGTTCAACTATATAGTCATAAATAAAATTTTTTTTTAAATTTCACTGTTTTGAAGACAATTTTTCTCTTTTACTTGAAAATTAAATCGTTTTTTTTTTAAATAAACTTTCTTTTCAAAAATATATCTGCTTGGTTGAGACTTCAAATATTTTATTAGAATATGAAACTGGTTATCAAAAAAATTAAACTATTCTGTTAGATATTATTTGTTTGCCAATTTTTTTTTTACTTAAAATTTATTTTTTTCATTTTTGGAATAACATTTTTTTTTAAAGGTTAAAAATTTTACTTCGTTTGATAGAAAATAACTACATTTAGTTTAACTTTTTTCTTCTAAGAAATAAACCTTTTCAGTGAAAAATGCATCCATTTTGTTGAAAATTTATTTTTTTAATAGAATATTTATTTTTATGTTAAAGAAATCAACCTGCTTTTGGTCAAGAATTGATTTCCTTTGATTAAAATATAACTATTCCTTTGTTGGTTTAAAATTGATATATTAAATTGCAAATTTTATTTTTCAATTGAAAATGCATTTATTTTGTAGATAATTCGTCTTGTTTTCAAAGTAATATCCTTTTTGTTTTAAAATAGTAGTTATTACTTGTTTCATTGAGAATTCATTTTTTTAATGGAAAAATAAGAAAAGTTTAACTGATTTTTAAATAATTGATTTTTTTCATTTTAAATTCATTATATTAGACTTAAATTTATTTGTGTTTTACAAATTCAACTTTTTTGTAAACAATTTTTCTTTATGTCTCAAAAATTCATATTTTGATTTAAAAATTCAACTAATTTGGTAGAAAATGAAACTTTTATTTGAAAATATAAGTATTTTGGAGAAAATTGTTTTTTTTTTGGTTAGGAATGGTTAATTTTTATCTAAAAGTTCATGTTTATTTTTAAATTTATACTTTAAAAGTTGAAAATTTAAATATTTAGTAGAAAATGTATATATTCTTTCTAACGTTTATTGTTTGGTTTGAATTTTCAATTATTTTGTTGAAAATTGTCAATTTTTTGATAAAGCTAACTGCTTGAAAATTTTTGTTTGTTTTGTTTATTTGGTTTCTTGTTGAAAAGTCTTGCATCACGTTTTAAAAATCAAATATTTTCTAAATCATTCGAAATTTGATCTATAATTTATTCGAATCTTTCTAAAATTCATTTTTTTCTTGTAAATTTATATTATTGTTTAAAAATTCAACTAATTTGGTACAAAATTAAATTTTTTATTTGAAGATATAAGTAGTTTATGCAAAAATATTTTTTTTCTTTGTTAGAACTAATTAATTTTGATCGGAAAATTTAAGTATTTCATTTTTGGTTCAAAATTTATACTCTAAAAGTAGAAAGTTCAACGAATTGATAGAAAAATTATATTTTCTTGAACGTTCATCATTTTGTTTAAGAAATAAATTATTTTATTGAAATGTTTTAATTTTCAATTTAACCGAACTGTTTAAAAATGTTTTTTTTTTCAAATGATCAGTTGTTTAAACTGAGAAGTGAGTTATTTCACTTTTGTTTTTTTTTATTTTTTTGGCTTAAAAATTCAACTTTTCCGTTAAATAATCATCTTTATTAAATAAAAGTTGAGTTTATTGTTAAATATTGTTAAAAAAATATTGTTGTGGAGAATTAATCTCTTTGTTTGAGGATTCAACTATTTTGTTAAAAATTGGCCTTTTTCGTTGAATATAACTGGTTCAAATATTTTTTTCTGAGCTGAAAGAATAATACTTTCCTATTTTGTTATTCAAATTATTTATAAAATACCTAGATTTCAAGTTTTAAAAAAGCTTCGAAAATTATTGTTTCTCAAAAGATGATTTTATACTTATTAGACGGCAATGAATTTATTGGAAGAGAAAAGGATGCAATTACAATTGCAAATATATTAAAAAGTTTTAAAAATAAGGGAAAAAGAATTATTTTTACAAAAACACTCACGTCTTGTGAAATTTTTGTAAAAAGTAAGATCTAATTTAAAATTATTTATTATTTAGTGTTAGGAAATAGAAATATTTGCATTAATTTCTTTTCTAAAGTAAAATTTTCTATTAAGAAAAATTCAAGCTTAGATTTCAGTTGGAAATTTAATATTTAATTAATCTAAAAGCAAAATGTAATGATTTGGAAGTCTGATAAAATAGAATCATACGACGTAAAATTTTAATTAAAAAAATTAAATAAAAAATTAAAAAGAATGTTTTAAACTGAAATCACACAGGGAATTTAAAAAAAAAAAGTAATAATATGAGATTCCTTCGTGTCCTTAACAACAATACAAGAGAGAATCTTTGAAGGTTTCATGAGAAACCTGACTATTACAAGTGGAAAATTACGAACGAGACATTGAATTCTGCAGAGGAAACTAAAATAGGGATCAACGACAATAATTTTTCCCAACGCGGAAAAACATTTTTATTTTTATCGAGAAACTTTATTAAAAAATAAAAGATTAAACAGGTCCGAGAAATGACTCTTAGAAGAAAAAAGAATAATTTTTGTGACAACATATTTTATTTATTTTTCGATTGTCTTTTTTGAATAAACTAAAATAACACAATTTTTCCACTAACTTACAATTCTTTAAAATTTGGAATATTATTTTTTTTCATTGATAAAATATGACTTTTCATGTGTCTAATAATCTGATATTGTACTTCTAACATTTTTTTAACCTTTAAAAAATAAATTAAAAAATAGAAAATTTTAAAAGTATTTCCGAATGAAATATTAATCAGGGTAGATTTAAATTTAACGAAATACTTGAATTCGATTCAAGTTTTCTAAAACGCTCAATTTAACACGTTCTCTGGATAGATTGTTTACATAAATTAAAAATTAAAAATTAACAAAGAAATTATTTCTTCTTCGAATCATTCTCTACATTCGAATTTGGTCCCAGAATTTTTCTTCTAATATAACTATTTGATTAAATTTGGAAGATTTTCGCTAATCGTGAACAGCGCCTAAAAAACTAGTAGTTTGTTAAAATTTTATTTTCTTGTTAATAATTCATCGTTTGAATTTAAAAATATGCTTTTTTCTTTGTTCAAAATTTAACTATTTTGTGAACAATTTTTCAAAATTATTTTTAACTGAAAATTTAACTATTTCCTGTTTGGTTATACATCAATCTGCTTTAGTTCAAAATTCAACTACTTTTTTGGGAATTCCAGTAAGAATTAAAATATTAAATTGAAAATTTATGTATTTTGTTAATTTTTTTAGGTAGAAAATTAATCTATTTGCCTAAAAATTCATTTCTTGGGTTAAAAATTAGTTTTTTTTAAATTGAATGATTTTTACTGAAAATTTAACAAATTTTGTACCGAATTACTTTTTGATAGACATTACCTATTTTGTTGTGAATGCACTTTATTTGTTTAAGAAATTATTTTGCTAATAAAAAATTAAACTATTCTATTTTTAGATTGTTAAAAATTTATTCATTTTTTTTTGTAGAAATCTAACTTTTTGGTAAAAATCTACTTTTTGGTCAAAATATCATTTCTATCTTTGAAAATTAGTTTTATTTATTAAAAATTATTTCTTTTTAAGTATGATCATTAGTATTGAAATTTTAGTTGAATTTTTAAAACGCATTTAACCTTTTTGGTTGAAAATTTAACTATTTATTTGAAAATAAATGTTATTGGGTTAAATAATTATTTCACTAACTTAAAATTAAATTATTCTATTTTTTATTAGAAATTAATACCTTTAGTTCAAAATTCATACATTTTTTGGAAAATTTATATTTTTTGGTAAAACATTCATCTCTTGGGCTGAAATTTGTTTAGAAATTTGATGTTGAAACTTCATTTTTTTATGAAAAATGAATTTTTTACTTAAAAAGAAGCTATTCCATTTTTTTTAGAAGATTTATCTTTCTCATATGAAAATTCATCTACTTTTTTGGAAGCTCGTCTTTTCAGTCTAAAATCCAATTATTTTATTAGAAAATGCATATTTTTATTTTGTAAATTCAACTTTTTTCTAAAAAATTTGTCTTTATTACATTAAAACTCAACATTTGGGGGAGATGTTTTTCTTTATTAATATAAAAATTTTTTCGAATGAAAATGCAACTCTGTCATTCAAAATTCGTATTTTCTGGTTTAATCGAACAATTTTTTTTTTATTAAAAATCAACTTTTTTGGGGGAAAATATCAGCTATTGCACTTTTCGTTGAAAATTTCGTTTCTTAAAAAATAATTATATCTTTAAAAAAAATAGTTGATTTTCAGAAACAGTGTTTAATTTTGAAAACACAAATGTGCGTTTTTCAGTCAAATTTTCTAATCTTAAAAAAGAACGGATAAAAATCAATCAAAGATTTTTATTTTTAAGACAAGTTTTTTAGAAGGCAGTTGAATTTTAATCAAAATACTTTATTTTGAACCCAGAAATATGTTTTAGAAAAATTGGAAAATATTCATTTTTAACCAAAAAGATCATTTTCAATCATGAAAGTTGAATTTTTAAGAAGATAGTTGAATTATTAACTAAAAACTTGTCCTTTCAAGAAAGAAAAATACTTTTCTACAGAGATAAAAATTTTCAAACACATTTTTTGTTTTAATGAATTTTCGAATAATAAAATTAATGTTCTATAAAAAAGATGGATTTCCAACTTATTTAATTTACAGAAAGAAGTTTTAACTGAACATGGAATAGTTAAATTTCTAAATAATAAAATTATTATCTACAAAAAAATGAATTTTCGAGAAATTTGTTAAATTTTTAACTAAAAAGATGAATTTTCAACCAGCAAGATTAATTAATGTAGTAAAAAAATACGAGTTTCAAACTTATTCAATATATATGAGGAAGTTTGGATAAAATATAGAATAGTTCAATTTTCAGGTAAAAAAAAAAATGATTGAAAAAAATGAATTTTGAACAAATTTAATTGTTTTTAACCAAAAAAATGAATTTTCGATCAAAAATATTAATATTCTATCAAAAAGGACCACAGTAGATGAATTTTGAGCACAATAAATAAATTTTCCAAACAAATATTTAATTTTAAAGCCAAAAAGATGAATTGTTTACGTGAAAGATCATTTTTCAATAAATAAATAGAATTTTCAACCAAAAAGTTTAATTTTCAACCAAGTAGCCAGAAAGATACATTTTCTATAAAACAGTAGAATTGTTTACATAGAAGAAAAGCAAATAGTTAAATTTTCAATTTTTTGTTACAAAGTAATTTAACTTCGAGTCAAATAATCAACTTTTCAGAAAAATATAAATTCTCAAGTAAGCATCTAACAGTTGACATTTCAACAAAAATGTTGCATTTTCAACGAAAGCGGATATATTTTTCAAATTAGAAAATGAAGTTTCTACTGAAAAAAAAGATTTTTCAACAAGATACATGAATTTTCAAGCAAAATTTAAACTTTTAAATAAAAAAGGTAAATTGTTATCCAAATAGTTAAATTTTTATCTAGAAAAGATAAATTACTAACGAAAAAAAGAAAGTTTTAATTCTCTTTTTTAAAAGTTTCTTTTAAGTTAAGCATAAAAGGAATTTTCAAAAAATAGTTAAATCTTCAACCAAAGAGATATAGGTTTAAATAACTAATAACTTCACAAAAATACAGATGTGATTGAAAATTCACAGAGATATTTCCAACTGTGCACTCGATCCAATATTGTGAAACAATATGCAAAGAAATTTATTCTGATTATGTATTATGCAATGGCGTTTCCATTGCGAGTGGAACAGACGCATGTTTAATCAATTGCCAATCAGTTCGTCTATCAATAGAATTGACGGATTTAACAGTATTCAAACTGCATCAACAGAGATACGTCAACTTCAGCTATTATAAAACAATATAAATTTTTAAAAAATTGGGAAGGTAGAACAGTTTAATTTAAAGGAATCTATATTACCATAAGAGAATAACAGTAATTTTTAAAGTATTTTCAGACCACATGGAGTTATGAATTTAAAATACCGGTCATCAATAATTTTTCAGAAAAATTTATTTGAACAAATTTGAATTCACAACTCCATCTAGTCTGAAAAGACGTTAACAATTATTGTGATTATCCCATGATAACATAGATTCCTTGAAATACTAAACTTGTAACACAAAGCAAAATAATGCGTATATTTCTGAAAAAGGATTCATCTTAGGATCTCTTTCTTAGCTTAAGGGAAAAGCACTCGACCATAATTGGAAATTTCTGTGGTTCGATTCCCAACGGAGCGAAGGAGAAGATCGTTTTTCAGAAAAAATTTAATTAAAAAAAATTGTATTCATAATTCCATCTAGTCTGAAAAGACGATGTGAAATTTCTTATACTCTGATGATAACACAGATTCCTTGAAATATTTAACTTTCAACACCAAGCAAAATAATGCATCTATTTCTGAAAAAGGATTCCGCTTTCGATCTCTTTAGTAGCTTAAGGGAAAAGCACCCGACCGGCAGTCGTCAGTGTGTGGTCCGATTCACAGCGGAGCGAAGGGAAAGATCTTCTTTCAGAAAAAAATGTAATTTATAATTCCATCTAGCCTGAAAACACGTTACGAAATTTTTTATTCTATGATGATAACACAGATTTCTTGAAATATTTAACTTTCAACACCAAGCAAGATAATGCGTCTATTTCTGAAAAAGGATTCCGCTTTCGATCTCCTTAGTAGCATCAGGGAAAATTACCCCACCAGAATTGGGAAGTTCTGTGATTCGATTCTAAGCGGAGCGAAGGAGAAGATCTTTTTCAGACAAAAATTTAATTTCAAAAAATTTAATTCATCATTCCTTCTAGTCTCAAAAGACGTTAACATTTTTTTTATTTTCTGACGATAACACAGATTCCTTGAAATATTTAACTTTTAACACCAAGCAAAATAATGCGTCTATTTCGGAATAAAGATACCTCTTTCGATCTCTTTAGTAGCTTAAGGGAAAATAAACCCACCAGAATTGTAAGCTCTGTGACTCGATTCCCAGAGAAGCGAAGGAGAAGATATTTTTCAGACAAAAATTTAATTTCAAAAAAATTAATTTATTGTTCTTTCTAGTCTGAAAAGACGTTCAGAATTTTTTAATTCTCTTATGATAACACAGATTCCTTGAAACATTTTACTTGTAACATCAAGCAGAATAATGCGTGTATTTTTGAAAAAGGATTCTTCTCTCGATCTCTTAGTAGCTTAAGGGAAAAGCACCCGACCGGCAGTCGTCAGTGGGTGGTCCGATTCGTAGCGGAGCGAAGGAGATCTTTTTTAGATAAAAATTAGTTTAATTTAAGCTATCGGAAACCCGCCCTAACTCTAAAGGTGGTTTTACACAGTTTTTCTCTCCCCTGGCCAAATTTCGAGCCAAATAAGAGTAATTCTAATCAATTCGGATGCAGCCGCTCCGTATCACTGGTTGTGATTAAATTCTTCAAAAAGACCTTTTTTGCGAAAGGGAAACGATTCCCCCCATTTGCCTAGAAATTAAAAAAATAAAAATCCCCATTTTTTCTTTTCTTTTGATTTTTCAAATGCCGTTTTTGACTTAAATACTTCAATGTAAATTGCATGAGGGAGAACAAAATTTTTTGAGCTTTTGAAATAAGTTTTTCGGGCTCTGAAAATTGGACGGGAAATTATAGAGACACTTAAAACAAAAAATTTTAATTCCTAATGAAATCGAATTTTCTAGCACTTTATTCTCGGTTTTTTGTACTACAAATTATTTCTTTTAGTCTAGTGGAATATTTGTCTACAATGTTTAAATGATTTTCGAATATTTAAATAAATTCGATTTGATTATAAAATATTTTATTCCAAAATTTTGTTGAACTGGTGGCTTATGATCGTGAAGTATTTTTAATTTATTTATAATTGTTTTGAACTGTTTAAAAATGAATTTAGATCAATATTTGGAACGAAATATTTTTTTATCATTTTAAACATTTGTTAGACCATTTTTTGGAAGAATTAAGAACTTTATGAACGGCTATTTGTAGTCTTCGAAAACTCACTATTGTATTCGTAAAAAACAACATTAAAAATGTGTAAAATTAAATTTTTGGATAAACGACACAAGCTTAGGAAAAAATCTTTCAAAAAAGCTGTTCAATCTAAAAAGAGCTGAAAATTTGTTATTAATCATTTTTTGAAGGGATGTGTAGCTTTTTTATTCGTAAAAAATAACATTTAAAGTAAAAAATTAAATTTTTGGACAAACGACACTAGCTATAAAAAAAGTAAAATTGAATTAAAGTTGTTCAACCTAAAAAGATTCACAAATTTGTCAATAATAATTTTTTAATGGAACGCGTAGTTTTGGTTTTAATCTTAAAAAATTATATTGAAAAAAATAAATGTTTGTATAAACGAGATAAGCTACGAAGAAGAATAATTAGGCAAAAGTTTTGAACCCAAAAATGAGCTAAATAATTTCTTATTCATCATTTTTTGATCGAAAGGTTAATTTTGGCTTTACTCGTGAAAAATAAAATAAAAATTAAACATGGCAAAACGACAGAAGTTGCGAAAAAATAAAGATTAAAAACTTGCGCATCCAAAAAGAGCGATAAATTTTTAATAATAATTTTTTGATGGTATGCTTATTTTTAGTTTCAATCGTAAAAAATAAAATTTAAACTAAAAAATTAAATATCTGGAAAAACGATACAAGGTACGAAAAAAAATTAACAGACAAAAGTGGTTCACCCAAAAAGGATGTTTAATTTTGTATTAATAATTTTTTTATATGACACGTAGATTTTATTTTAATCGTAAAAAAGATTTATATTTGAAGTTGAGTTGTTTGCCCAAAAAATAATTACGGATTCGTTATGTCTCCTTTTAATTGGATCTAGTAGTTTTCGTTTTTATCGTAAATAATAAAATTGTAAAATAAAGAAATTATGTATTTTGAAAAACGGCCGAAGTTAAGAAAAACAGTAATAAACAAAAGTTTTTCACCCGAAAAGGGTCTACAAATTTGTTATAAGCTTTCATTTTTAAAGTATATGTTCAAAAAAAACTTATTAGAAAAAGAAAACAAAGATGAAATAAAATTTTATTTAACCAAATTTGTTGCATGGATTATATCCCCAAATTTTCTTAGAACCACTTGACGCTGGAATGCGTAGTTTTAGTTTAAATCGCAAAAAATAATATAAAAAATAAACAAATTATGTATATCGAAAATCGACACAAGTTGAAAAAAAGTGTAATAGTGTTGCACATAAAAAAAAATTGTTGGATTTTGAACAAAGTCGGGTGGGAAGTACGTGATGCATAATAACCATAAGAATCTGTTCGTTAGAGCCAAAGGAGTTTTAACGAAAGAGAATTCACTAATTCCAAATAAAGGTTGTCAATGCTTTGACATCTAATTTTTAAAGGTCTGTGCACAAACGTGTGGGAAAAACAAAGACAAAGCGCGTGACGCGAAATAAATACAGTATCGAGCGCGAAGCGCTTAAAAAACAGCCGCGCAACTAAAACGTTTGAATATTTCCAGCATTTTCACTCCATTTTATTCATCCTTGAGCATATAAAATACGGAATTCGTCACCCGAGAAAAACGGGGATTAATTTCAATAGTTTCCATCACAGCGCGCTCCGGATTGAAGGGTATTAAGTTTAATATAAATGATTCACGGTTATTTGCGCAGATAAGGAAAAAGGAAAAAGCGTTTGGCTTCAAAAGTTAATGAGAAGGTGCAATCGAGTGACAAAATAAATTCCGGTAATCGAAATTGTCTGGGATATCGAATGAGAATTTTTAATAATAAAAAAGTGGGGACGCTCGTAACGTGGACAAGCATAAATTGAGAACAGTTCCTATATTATATTATTTATAGGGGCTGTTCATAAATTTCGTAAATTTTTTTTCTTTGAAATCTTAAAACTCATAAGCCCCTTTGTCAGCGTTCCACGCCCCCCCCCTATCTTAAATACGTTTTCGCGTTTTATACAATGAAGCTGAATTTTCTATTAAGGCAAAGAAATTTTCAACAAATTACATAAAATTATAACCAAGTAGTTTCTTAGACGCGAGAGACCATTTTCAACTTAAAATGTAATTGTTCAATTTTTTATTTAAAAAAAAAACAATTTTATGCAATAATGTTGAATTTTCTAATAAGAAAAACGAATCTTTAGCAAATTAAATAACTTTTAATCAAGTAGTCAATTTTTAAACATTAGAGACAAATTTCATCAGAAAATGTAGTCTTTTAATTTTTATTTGAAAAAAAATTAATTTTTAATATTTAAAAAAAATTAATTTTTAATATTTAAAAAAAATTAATTTTTAATATTTAAAAAAAATTACACAATAAGGTCGAATTTTTTACTAAGAAAAGCAAATCAACAACAAACTAAGTAACATTTTAACAAAGAAGTTGAATTTTTTAATTTAAGAGGCCGTTTTTAACAAAAATTCTAATCTTTTAATTTTTATTTAAAAAAATTAATTTTCAGTTTACAAAAAAGTATACTTTAAAGTTGAATTTATTACCAAATTTTTGAAAATATGATATTTCTAAAACGAAGTTAAAATATCAGCTACAAAAGTTAATTGTTAATAAAAAAAATCAAATTTTAAAACGAAAATGGTGATTTTTTAACGTACACAGATTCATTTCCAATCAACCAGTTGCATTTTCAACCAATAGAATGATGTTTCTACCCAAACAGATAAATTTTTTTATTAAAAAAAAAGAAAAAATTTTCAACAAACTCTCAAAAAAATAAATCAATTTTTAAGCATATGGTTGCATTTTCAACTAAGAAGTTAAATATTTTTCAATAAAAGCAATTCTTGAACACAATAAATAAAGTTTCAACCAGTTCGTTGCATTCTTAATATAAAAAGACCAATTTAAAAAAAAATTGAAAAGTTCAATTTTTACAAATAAAAATTGTTAAAAATTTTACTAAATATTCGTTTAAAATTAATTTATGAAACCAAATAATAATTGTTGGTTTTTCTAGGAATTTTAATAAAAATTTTTATTTACTTGAAAAAAAACTTTTCTACTTATTAAAACTTTCAAGATTCTTAAAAAGCTTCAAAATTTTTTTTCGAAATCTTTTAATTTTAAATAGAATATTTAAAATTGTAACGTTCAAAATTTTAATTGAACATTCTGAAATATTAATGATTTAAGACTTTCTATTTGCAATAAAGCAGTTTGACATTCTTTACTTTTAATATTTGGTTTTTAATTTGAAAATTTTCAAATGAATTCGTTAAAAATTGAAGTTTTTAAATTGAAACAATATTTGAATAAGATTTGGAATTCAATAATATCGTCTAGTGTTTCAAATTATTTTAAAATTAAAAATTGTTTCTAAAGTTTCAATTAAACGTTTATATTTGTTTAACTAATAAAAAAATTAATAATCGAACTAACTTTCAGTGGGATTTATTATAATAACAAAAGTTCTGGGTAAAATTATTTAAAAATTTTAAATAGTATTTTCTTGTAGAAAATTTCATATTACATTTATTAGGAAAATTGACTGTAAAGTAAAAGTTCAAAAGTTTGATGAGAATTCTAAAATATTTTTTGTAAAAATTTATATTTGTTGCTTAAATTTGTTCATTTCAACAGTAAAGTACAACTACATTAAACATAATTTCGACGATAGTTTCCCAACATTTTAATTTTTGAGAAGTCTTGTATTTTTGTGTAAAAATTTTTCATTTTCTGCAATAATTCTGCAGACTTTCGTAATTCCTTGTAGATTTTACTGTAGAAATTTCTACATTATTATTAATTTTTCTACTTTTCTTCCACGAAATACAATAGAAAAATTAGCTATTTGTATTCACCTCCTTTTCAAATTTTGTACATTTCTCTACAAAAAAGTACACACGTTTACAAATAATTCCAGTTGCAGAAATGTTGTACACTTCAGGTCTCACAGAAGGTTTGGTTTTGTAATTTCTAAAAATGTTGTCCCACAAAATACCTCAGGGGGCAGAACGAGAGACGATAAAGACTCTCGACTCGGAAAGGCCGCAGTGCGCGAGCTCTCAGTTGAGTATATTGCGCAATATTGTGCATTCCAATTAGAAACAGTTCGGGAGGCTCTGCCTGTTTAGGTTTCGAGGTAAACCCCAGAAATGTTATTATATGGTACTTGGATATTACTTTCCTTTACAAACTTTTTCCAACAAGGATGAAAGCCCAAAAACATTATCATGGAGAAAGTCACGAGCCAAATAAACCGTCCCAACCTTATTACTTTCGCTATAATAAAAAGTGTGAAAATATTTCGGTGCTCTTGTGTGGAAAATTATTTGGTAATTTTGAGTTTATTTTGATATCTCTTGGGAACCAGTGTTTGAGAGAGATCCTCATTGTGGATCCCATGTGACACGAAATCTGCACAATAGGATGGAACAAAAGACAAGAGGAAAGGGGCGAAAGTGTGGAATGAGAATCGACAAATGTGGTAAAGAGGTCACCGCTCCTTCTGAAGAATGCTCTGATGCTCTCGTACGACTGAGCACTGAGCACTCTGAGCAGCACTTTTGGTGATTACATGCGAAAGACAAAGAAACTTTACAGTCCCTGAAATTGCCTCTACATCAATCACAAGAAAAGAGGGTGGAGCTTTTCGAATCGAGCGAGGTAACTACTTATTTTTCATTCAGTCTGAAAAAGGCTAATTGAAGTGAAATTAAACTCCGGACACTCGAACAAGTAGAAGTTGTGGGCAGAAGGGCGTAATTGCCAAAATCAGATTGATTTTTGGACCACAAGAAAAAAACAAAAAATGTTTTAGTTTCAATCTGGAACAAAAAATTTGTAATCTGAAAATTTTTTTGGTTAAAAACAAAAATTTCGAACAAAAATAAAAAAGAGGAAGGAAAAATAAGATAAGATTTAAATAAGATTTTTTATTTGGATTTTAATCTAATTTAAATTTCGTAAATTTGAAAATCCGATTTTTTTTGAGACACAAAAAACTGTCCAACTTTAACGCATGTAATTTGAAAAAAAAGGAAAATACTTTTGGGCTGCTTTAGAGACTCTAAGTTAACTATTCAGCCTTTTCTCTCTACTGTAAAATTAAAGAAAAATAAAAAAAATTCTTGATTATGAAAAATTATAATTCATCGAACTTGGTAAAACATTCAAATATTTGGTTCAAAATTGATCGTTTTAGTAAAAATTGAACTATTTTGTTCAAAGTGTAATGATTTTGTTGAAAATTCGTTTAATCTTTTATTTGAAATTAACATTCTTAAATGAGAATGTAACTATTCTATTTTTAGTTAAAAATTTGTATTTTTTGAGTTAAAAATTAATTTTTTTTGTTTGAAAATTCGTTGTTTTTTAAGAATTATTTTTATTTTAAAATCTAAATAAATATTACATTTTTTGTTGAAAATTCATATATATGGCATACAACTGGTCTATATGACTTGAGATTTTATTCATTTTCTTGGCAGAAACTGTATCTTTGTATTGGAAAATTTAATTTCTTTGTTAAATTTTTTTGGGAAAAAAGTCTTTTTTTTAATCTTAATATTTAATGAAATTTCTTTTTCTGTTTAAATTTTTCTTCACTTTATCAGCTAAAAATTAGCTTTACAAAATGAAAATTTAAAAATTTCATTTTGAATTTAAAACTCTAATACTTGCTTTAAATTTGAACCATTTTGTCAATGTTTTTTTTTCAAAATAAATATATTTAATTGAGAATTCAACTATTTGGTGGAAAATTAAACTATTTTGTTAAAAATTCAATGCATATTTAATTAAAATCTCATTTTTAACCAAAAGTTCAAATATTCCATTATTGAATACAATTTTATCTTTTTTAGATAAAAATTTAAAATTGAAATATTTGGTTAAATTTTCAAGGCTTTTTTTTATTTATTTTTTTTTTTTTTGAAAAATATTTACCATTTAGGTTTAAAATTCTTTTCTCGGGTATAAAAAGTAATGATTTTAAATTCGTTTTTTTTTAATTAATTTTTTATCCTAATATTTAGCCGAATTCAATTTTTGGTTGAGAGTGTGTTCTTTATTAGTTAATAATTAAGTTTTTAAACTGAAAATTTCACAATTCCATTTTTGATTGAAAATTCAAATACTTGATTAAAAATTGAACTAATTTGGTGAAAATGCGTCTTTATTGCTTGAAAATGAAAATTTTCAACTGAAAATTTATTTATTGCATTTTTGTTAAAAAAATTATATATTATTGAGTAGAATATTCAACTCTCTGCTTAAAAATTTCAACTTCTTTTTTCAAATTTAACTATTTGATTGTGTATTCTTTTCATTTATACCTGAAAATTACTATTTTCAACAGAAAATTTCAATATCCCATTTTTAATCCAGAAAAAATTTGGTTAGTTAAAAATTCAACTGTTTGGTTAACATTAAACACTTTTGCTGAAAATTCTTTTTCTTTGTAGACAGTTGATAATGCTTGTTGAAAATTTTTATCTTTGGTTGAAAAATTAACTATTTTATTGAAAATTCATGTATTTCGTTAAAAATGTATCCGGTTGGCTTGCAAATTAATCAATTTTCTCAAAAATCCATTTGGTTTGTTGTGAATTCCTCTTTTTGGTAGAATATCAATCTTCCTGGCCAAAAAATCCTCTGATTTCCGTGAATTTATGGTTTTTATTTATAATTGTGAAAAAACTGCTCTCTAGCTCCGCTGGGATTTGATCCCATGTCTCACAGATTTCCAGTCTAATGAAACCTGGTTTCGAATCCCAACAGAGCTAGGGAAAATTTTTTTCACATGCTGAAAATTTAAGTTTGTCTGGTTTATACTATGTCGACAAAAAAGCGTTATTCTCTCGACAAAAAACAATCACACTGCCTTAGTTATTCGTGATTTTAGTTAGGAATTATTATTTCTCTAAACTATAAATTTAACCAAAAATGTAAAAATGTCAAACACGTATGTTTTTTATATGGCTTAGAATTTAATTATTTTTTGCCAGAGACTCGTAATCAGTGGTTTGATTGAACTGTTTTTGATTTAAACTTGAATTTTTTTAAATATAAACTACACTATCATGTGCGCGCTAAGTTTTGTATTAATTTTCATCATTACCTTATTTTCGAATAATTATTTATTTGTTTCTCATTTCTGAAATGTTTAATTAATAATTCACTTTTACAATAATTAAAGAAAACACATTTAAATATAATTTTGAAAATTGAATTCAGATACTCATTCCACAACATCATGAACCTTTCAAAAATTCATATAATTGCAATAGAGATATGTTAAAAATAAATACACTTTTATGATACGAACTATATCAAAAATTCAATCATATCACCTAAAAATAAATAATTAACTTTTGTTGCTAAATGGAAAAAAGTTAAATTTCAATCTTTAAATTAGTTAATTTTGTAAAAAAGCGAATCAGCTAATAAGTAATGAATCAGCTCATAACATAAAAAGCATTAAAGAATTATTTTCAGTAGATCATTTAAATAATTTTTTATTCTCCATGTTTCTGAAAATTCAAGTTGTTTATAACATTTAGAACTATTTCAGGAAAAAGTAAAATATGCTTGCAAATAATTTCGAAAGCAGAATTCAGATGTTCATTTCATATCGCAAAACTTTAAAAAATAATATAATTGGCACGGAGGTATTTTAAACATTCAGAAAAATTTATTAAACAAATTAAGGCTACTATTGAATTAAATAAACTTGAAATAAATAATCAATTTATGTTACTCAATTAAAGGAAATTATAACTAAATCTTAATATCATGTAATAATATCATTAAACAATAACTTTTGTTTAGACATTTACATTTTTTTCGTTCTCCATTTTTTTTAATTTTCACTTTTATTTATGAACATTTTATTTATTAGTAACCCTTTATACTAATTTCAGAAAAAATTAAAGCACATTTACATATAAATTAAATAATTCAATTAAATTAATTAATTAATTCTTTCACAATATGAAAAGTTTTAAACTATAATTTTCACTGAAGCATTTACATAATTTTTACTACATTTTTTTTTAATTTGAACTTTCTTTTCTAAAAATTTGATTCATTAATAACATTTTTAACTAATTCCAGAAATTGCAAGTTTTTATAAAATCAATTAATAGCTCATTAATCAGTCGAAATTAATCAGCTAGAAAATAATTAAATAGTTCACGAAATAAAAAACCTTATTCAATTATTTTCATTGAAAAATAAAATTTTTTTTTTTCATATATTCTTTTCAAAGTTGAACTTTAATTTCTGAATAATTTCATTTATTGTAAAATAATTCCAGAAAATTTAAGTTTTAACATAATTGATTAATAAATATTCAATTATTTTAAAACAAAAAAGCATGAAACAATTATTTTACATTGAAAATTCAAACGAATTGAAGCTTCAAAAAATTATTTTCATTGAAACATTCAAATAATTCTGACTTTATATATTTTTCAAATTTTAACCTGTCATTGTTTAAATTTAATTAATTTTAATAAAAAGGCTTTTAAAAAAGCTTTTAAATAATTATAGAACATATAAAGTTTAGCACAATTTATTCATAATTAATTAGTTCATTCCGAACATAACAATAATTTAATTATTATTTTCATTGAAATTTATGTATCTTTTAAAATCATTCCATAAAACCTTAAAATCTATCGAAATATAATTTGGAAGATTGAATTTCATTTATTGTTTCAGTACTTAATCTTCTGGATAAAAAAATGATTTATGATATTGAAAATAAACTTTTTTAATAATAATTCATAGTCTCAGTTAAAAAATTAATCTGTTTTGTCGAAAATTCATGTTTTTCAAAAAATTTATTCTTTTTGGTAAAAACTACAACTGGTGAAAAATGAGCCTATTTTATTAAAGGTTCAACTATATTGATGAGTATCCTTCTTTTTTGGCAAATTTAAATATTTCGTTGAAAATTAGTTATTAAAAATTAATTAACAACTTTGTTTATTAGGTTTAGAAGCAATTTATGAAATTCAATGTATTTTTTTTTTAATTTTCTGGAACACCCCAAAAGACGTTTAAAGATCTAGGTTCGCTAAATTGTTTTGTTGCTTAAAAAAAAAGCACGAACAAATTTTTTTTCTGAAAAAAATCCTATAGGATGAGACTGAAAATTGATTAAATTGTCTCATATGTGACACTAAAGTATACAAAGTTTGATAAGTTCATTGGTTTTAATTGCTGAGATTTTTCTGTAAATGAAAAAAATGAAATAAGTAAAGTATATAAGTGTATAAGTATAATAAAAACATTGTATTTTTTTGCAAAGGAAATTTCTTAAGATTCGCAACATTCATAACATTTTCGGTTAAAAAGTTTTTTGGTTCATAGTGCTTTTGCCTTAAAAATTTTATTGGCCCATAGACTAATTGAATGTTAATAAAAAATTTAAGTAGTCTATTAATCAAAAATAGGGTTTTAGGCGAAAGTGTAATGAACAAAAAGTGTTACTTATGAAAAAATAAAATTTTGTCTCAATTATTTTTCACTTGAATCATCAGTTCAGGGAAATAAGTGAAAAATTCCATTTTCTTTGCATTTGAGTGATGTACTGTTCGAAAAATGGAATGGAGAAAAAAAGCTGTTATTAAAAAATTTTTCTTGTAAAAAAAATGAAATATTTTTATAATATTCATTTTTTCATTCGAGTCCATAGTTTAAGATAGAAAATGAAGTAAGGACATTGTTTATCTTCAATCTATTTGAGTGGTTCAAAGATAATTTTTTTTGTTAGGAAATAAAAAATTCGGGAAAATTTTTTTCATTTAATGAAAAGCCTGAGGGAGAAAGACCCAAAAAATTGATAAAACTTAGGTTACTTTAGGGAAGGCATTACTTTTAGGAAGAACGTTTATTTTCGAAATATTAAATCATATTGATGAAAATTATGGGTATATTACGAGATGAAGATAATCTTGTTTATGGATAATTCAGTACCTAAGTTCTAACACATCCAATTATCGTTAGAGTAGATTTGTTAGCAAAGTTTATCAACTCATCTCAGAATATGGAAATCTACGATCCAAAGGAAGCTTATTGTTATTTTCGCATGTCGAATGGGCTCAGAGGTCCTTCGACATTTACTTCTGTTCATTAGGCAAACGTGTCCTTCGATGAATCGATTATGAGTAGCTAACCTTTAGTGATATTAAAAAGGGGTTGCACCCTTTTTGTCAATATAATATATAAATAAATCAAAGTTGTAAATAAAAGAAGAAAAATAATTCATATTTGTATTTAGCTTAACGTCTTCAATCGTGATATTCAATTTTCACATTTAGGGGAAGTCAGGAAAAGTAAGGGATGGGAGTGTAACGGAAAATTGAGGCAGTGGGAGTAAAGTAAGGGGAAATAAGGATTTGGTAATAAGGGGAGGTATAAGAGACGAAATCAGTGTAGCAGAAATAGGGGAAATAGAGGAAGTCAGACTAGGGGAATGGTGGGAATGAGGGTAGGATAATAAGGGAAATGAGGGTTGGGGAAACAGGGCAAATGATCGTAACGGAAATAGAGGAAATGATGAGGATGTTAGTAAAGATTTTCGAGCTTAATGAATGTAGGGGAAATGGGTAAGGGAAATTAATGGGAAATAATAAAAGGGAAAGTAAGGGAAGTTGTGGTAAATGAGGGGAAGCCTAACAGGGGAAGTTGACGGAGGGGCAAGCGATTGTAATCAAGGGGTTGGGAAGTAGAGAAAACAAGATTATATTAGGAAAGATGTTGAAAGGGAAGTGAGGGTAAATAAGGGATGGGTGTTTAAGGGGAAATCAAGACAGGGGGAGTAAATTATCGGAAAATAGGTGTCTGGTAGTACGTGGTCTATAAGAGGTGAAATTATGGTAGCAGAAATACGGGAAATATAGGAAATAGTGTAAATAGGGTAAATTATGTTAACGGAAATAAGGAAAATAAGAAGGTTAGTTAAGGGTTTTGAGCTGAGTAAATGTAGGCGAAATCGGCAAGAAAAATTGAGGGGAAGTGATTGAAGCGAACGTAAGCGAAGAGGTGGAAAGTGAGGGGAAGCCTAAAAGGAAAAATTTAGGGAGAGGCAAGCGATTGTAAAAAGGGATTGCAGCCTTTTTTGTCAATATAATATATAAATAAATCGAAGTTGTAAATAAAAGAAGAAAAATAATTTTAAAAGGTAAGGCATCGGGGTGTAAGGGAAAATTGAGACAGTGGGAGTAAAGTAAGGGGAAATCAGTATGTGGTAGTATAGGGAGGTATAAGAGACGAAATCAGTGTAGCAGAAATAGGGGAAATAGAGGAAGTGAGGGTAGATGAATGGCGAAAATGAGGGTAGGATAATAAGGGAAATTTGGGTGGGAGAAACGGGGCAAATGACGGTAACGGAAATATGGAAAATTATTAGGATCTTAGTAAAGGTTTTCGAGCTTAATGAATATAGGGAAAATGGGTAAGGGGAATTAATGGGAAATAATGGAAGGGAAGGTAAGGAAAGTGGTGGGAAATGAGGGGAAGCCTAACAGGGGAAATTGAGAGAGATGCAAGCGATTGTTAGTAAGATGTTGAGAAGTAGAGGAAGCAAGAATATATTATGAAAGATGTAGAAAGGGAAATGAGGGGAATAAGGGATGGGAATTGAAGGGGAAATCAAGCAGTGGGAGTAAAGTATGGGAAAATAAGTGTCTGGTAGGGCGGGGTGTATAAGTGGTGAAATTAGGGTGGCAGAAATAGGGAAAATATGGGAAATAGTAGAAATAGGTTAAATTATGTTAACGGAAATAGGAGAAAGAAGAAGGTTAGTAAAGGGTTTTGAGCTGAGTAAATATAGGGGAAATCGGTAAGGGAAATTAAGGGGAAATGATTGAAGGGAACGTAAGTGAAGAGGTGGGAAAGCCTAAAAGGAAAAATTGAGTGAGAGGCAAGCGATTGTAAAAAGGGGTTGCAACCTTTCTGTCAATATAATATACAAACAAATCGAAGTTGTAAATAAAAGAAGAAAAATAATTTTAAAAAGTAAGGCATGGGGGTATAAGGGAAAATTGAGGCAGTGGGAGTAAAGTAAGGGGAACTAAGTATGTGGTAGTAGGGGGAGGTATAAGATGCAAAATCAGTGTAGCAGAAATAGTGTAAGTGTGGGTAGGGGAATGGTGGAAGTGAGGGTAGGATAATCAGGGAAATTAGGGTTGAGGAAACAGGGAAAATGATGGTAACGGAAATAGGGGAAATTATGAGAAGGTGAGTAAAGGTTTTTGAGCTTAGTGGATGTAGGAGAATTGGGTAAGGGAAATTAAAGGCAAATAATGGAAGGGAAGGTAAGGGAAGTGGCGGGAAATGAGGGGAAGCCTAACAGGGGAGATTAAGGGAGAGGCAAGCGATTGTAAGTAAGGGGTTGGGAGGTAGAGGAAACAAGATTATATTAGGAAAGACGTAGAAGGGGAAATGAGGGGAAATAAGGGATAGGGGTTTAAGGGGAAATCAAGACAGGGGGAAGACAGTATGGGAAAATAAGTTTCTGGCAGTTCGGGGTGTATAAGAAGTGAAATTAGGGTAGCAGAAAGAGGGGAAATAGGGGAAATGGTAGAAATAGAGTAAATTATGTTAACGGAAATAGGGGAAATAAGAAGGTTAGTAAAGGGGTTTGAGCTGAGTAAATGTAGGGGACGTCTAAAAGGAAAAATTGAGGGAGAGGCAAGCAATTGCAAGTAAACGGTTGGGAAGTAGGAGAAGCAATTTTATATTAGGAAATGTGTAGAAGGGAAAATGAGGGGAAATTAGGCAAGTGAAAGTAAGGGATGTGACAGGAGCCAAACTGCAAGGAAGAAAAAAAAGGATATAGAATGAAGGGAAACTAGGACACAATAGTGAGTGAAAGTGAAGAAATTGAGTGGCCGGTAAGTATATGAAGTGAGGGGAAATTTGGGTGGGGGAGTAGGGGAAATTATGGGAAGTTTAGAAGGGTATGAGTTAGGGAAGTTTGGTCAGAGGAAACGAAGGGTGAAGTGGGAAAGGGAAAGGAGGAGATGAGATTGAAATTTAAGGGAGGGAAAATATATCAGTATAGGATTCATCTAAGTGGTAAAAAATTGAACTATTTTTTTGGAAGTAGGTTTCTTACCAAATTTATTATATTGAACTTAAAATGTACGTTTTTTAGACAAAACTTTATGTATTTTTTTTTAAATTCCTTTTTTTAAAGAAAATTAATATTCTTGGACAAAAATTCATATCTTTGTGAACAAATAAATTATTTTCAACAAGGAAGTCAAATTTTAGACCGAAAAATTTCAACCAGAAAAGTTGAATTTAAAAAAAATAGTTTATTTTCAAGTAAGAAAGATCACTTTCCTACTGTAAAAGATGAATTTTTAATCCAAAAGAATGACCTTTCAATAAAATAATTAAAATCTTGAACCGAAATATTAAAACTTTTAACAAAATAGTTGAATTTTGAACAAAGCACTTTATTTTTCGACCAAGTAGTTTAATTTCTAACCAAGGCAGATGAATTTTGAAATTAAATAGTTTAATTTTTAACTAGAACCCGTCAGCTTTCAATCTAAAACATAAATTTGTACGAAACATTTTATAATTGCATTGTCAGTTACAACACTCAATTCTCAATAAACAAAACAAAAAATGGCAAGATATTTTTATTGAAACCAAAGATATAGATCTTTAACTAAAATGGTAAACCCGTAAAGAAGATGAATTTTCAACAAAAAAGTTTAAAATTCAATGGAATAGTTTAATTTTCAACTAAAAAAGATAAATTTTTAACCACATAGTTCCATTTTTAAAGCGAAGAGATTAAAAAATCATTTTTCAACCAAAAATAAATGAAAGTTTGCTCGCAAAGCGAGAAAACAAGAAATGAAATTTTTAAACTAATATTTCGAAAATTCGTAATCTTTGTTAAAGTTTACCGTCAGGAAATGTACACAATGTTATTTAAGTATTTAAATTTACTTCCAGTCAGAAGTTAGTTGATGCAACTGAGTTACAAAAAAAGATGCTCCAGCTCTAAAATTTTCCATAACTAGATTACTTGAAACGAGTTCTCGTAGGAACTTGCAGAGATTCTATTGTAGCTTACGAAACGAAATTTGTTTTTAAAAAAAGTCACGAACTTGTAGCTTCACAAGTTTCCTATTTTTTCTTTTAAAAAGATCCTAAACTTCCAGACTTGGATATGAAAAAGAAAAATTTTGTTTGTGAAATATTGTTTGCATAATTTATACATTCGCAATTCTGCGGATTTGAACCCTGGACGATTCCAGACTCACCAGTCGGTAAATCGATATACGTTGGCCTGATGTATCTTTTTAGAAGTTCAGTTATAAACTCCAAAGGTACGAGAATCCCAGGAATAAGTAACTCCAAATATACGAGCGTAAAAGGGGCCTCCACTCCTGCTGCGTTTAGATTTCAGGTGTTGCGTGAGCACGCACACATGCCTACTCAGCGCATGCGCACGTCGAATGCTTGGCAGAGCGCACGCGCACGCAGCACACTCTCAAAAGGGCGCGGGTAGAGGGGAAAAAATTTCGCTCGCTCCTTTGGAGCCGGAAAGCTTGCATTTGTGGAGAGATAGTATCTTTGGAGCTCGTATCTTTGGAGTTCGAGTGTATTAGAAAATATTATTTTAATGCATCATTATAATGAAAATATTAGAAATTATTATTCAATAATGTTATTTTATTAATTATGATATATTACACATTATTATTATTATTATTATCATTATTATTATTATTAATCCTTGGTGTGTTTTCAGTTGTAAATTTTCAGCATTAAATACTCTTTAATTTAAAAAGATTTAACTATTTGCAATTTAAAACTCTTCAATTTTGCAGATTTAATATTAAAAAATCCTTAATTCTAAACGATGTATAAATAAAAATTTTTAAATTATGATAATAAGTTTAAATCTTCAATTATAAAAGATTAGCAGTTTCAGATTCTACAATTTTGAAGAGTTACGATCGACAATTCCCAAATTTTTTAAATATGGAATTAAAAATTATTCAATTTTACAAAATTGGATTTTAAAGACTCGCAGCGAAAAAATGCTAAAAATACAATAATGTGAAATTTGAACTACACTTTAATTTTTAATGGTGTATAAATAACAGTCCTTAAATCGTGATGATTCTGCAGATCAAGATTAAAGAGTTTTTAGTTTTAAATCTTCCAGCTGGATATAATTTTTAATATAAAACATCAAAATTGTTGAATTTAAAAATTTAAAACATAAAGCATGTAATTTAATTTTTTTAATGGTTTTGTTTTTAAATTTTATTAATAAAAATTCTTTTAACATTAACGATCTTAAATTTAAAATTCGGCAATTTTATTATATTAATGTTATCAATTTTACTAAATTGGAATCCACAAATTGTTTAAAATGTAAATGACGATAAGAATTTTATAAATATTACCAAATATCATGAACAAAAAATAATATGAAATTCTAGAAATTCAATAGGAATGTTGTATTTTGGTATTTATGATAAATGCAGTTACGGTGTTCTTCGAAATATAAACCTTTTTGATCGGACTTGAAATAGCCTTTGGTAGTTGACTGTTTTCCAAAAACTATGCACAAATTATTTAAAAAGTTATTACGAAGCTGAAAAAATCAATATTTTTTTGATTAATTTTTGCCCTATTCCAACGATCTTAGAACCTTTTTTCGAATATTTTCTGTTAAAAGTATTTTTTCAATTTACGGTATCTCTGAAATTTCAAACCATCTTCAATTTATAAGAAGTTAATAATTTATTTTCAGATAAAAGATCAACTTCTAGGTTGACAGCTGAACTATTTTTAAATAATTTATTTCTAAGGTTAAAGATGAAAATGGTCGATTTTTGGTGGGTGGAGTGAAGGTTTCTGATGAACATAGTTTAAATCAGAATAGTTTTAATTTTTAGCTGTGCAAAAATTCCTTTCTAGCTCCACTGGGATTAGAACCCAGGTGTCACAGATTGCCGGTATTATTATGCATAGAGGCTTAGGAGGCCTATTCCAGAGCAAACAAGAAAAGTTTTATAAAATTTTTAGCGACTCATCAAGCGAACTCTAATAACACATATCACGGAAACAAGCGTTGCGCATGTGTGCCAGCACGTGTGTGGGCCACGTGCGGGCTATTTTAGTTATCATTTCTTGGAATATTGCACCTGGTTGTGAATTCTCAGAGAATTATTTCCTAATTATTTGCAATATTTTGCTAAATAATATTGACAAAAAATAGTGACCCACGATTCTTGAATTTTCAAATCAAATTCGTCCATTCTTTCTCAGAGTTATTTTATTTATTATTATATTTTTCATACACCAAATATTTTCTACACAAAATATTTCCTACATAGAATTTAATATTATTTAATACAAGAAATCCAACGACCAAATTTGCACAATTACCATAAAATGTTCCCATTGCAATCTTAAAAGAATCCTTTTTTACCCCTAAAAAGAAAAGAAGAACTTCTACCTTTGGATAAAAATAAAAAATAGGAAAGAAAAATGAGAAATTTTATTTTTTCATACACAAAATGTTTTTATTATATAACACGATCATGTGAACATCTAATTACAAATTACCTGATTGCAATATTTCGTTCAGAAAATAATCCAATTAAATACAACAATATACAATAAAATAGAAAAAAAGTACAAAACTTGTCAGAATAATAGAAAAATAGTACTTTGCTGTAATTTCAGATGTAATTTATTCCATTTATTTTTAGATTCCTGTAAAAATGGTTTTATTTTTTTCTACTTTTTTGTAAAAGCTTTTCCAACAGAGTGGATTATGTAAAATTCATGCTAAATTCGGTATTTTTTAAAACTTTTAAAACTCGTATTATCTGTCTTTGATTAGTAGCAAGTTTCCAAGTACGTTTTAATTAATTTTTAATTTTTTAAACAATTATCGTTACCTGTAAATCGCGAAAAGTTATTATTTTAAAGATAAATGATACATTGGATAAATTTCTACAAATAATAATTATTTGAACAAATAAAAATTTGTTGGAAAATACTTTGAAACTTGTTGTTCATCGAGTGAAAATAATAGGTGTCAAAAAATTTCGAAAAATATCTTTCTTTGGAATAAAATTGATATAAAACTACTAAATTGCAATTTTTCGGCAACCCTTATGTGGACAATATAGAGGGATTGATTGGGTTAAAATATAAATTTATGTCTAGAAATTATTTTTTGAACATCTCCCAAGGGGTGACTGAAATTTCGTTGATTAAAAAGGTTATCAGAAGTACTTATTTTTCTATTTTGTCCAAAAACCAGCTTTTTCCACTTAAAACGCCATATTCATTTCAAAATCTCGGGCAAAAGTGTTAATGATGAAAAAATAAGAAGATAAGGAATTCCTTTTTCCCGAAAGTGAAAAATTTTTGATGAGG
>JAWWLR010000054.1:77029655-77045111 GCA_035041075.1 Acraspis erinacei | reverse complement strand
CTTTTCTAAGCCTCATTGTCTTTGTCTTTTGTACATTTAAATTGAGCTTTTTCCCATCTAAGTATTTCTCTAATCCTGTAATTAAGCCCGCCATCACTTCTTTATCCTCTGCCATCAACACTATGTCGTCTTCTTCAAGAAACTAGAGGTACGTGATCCTATTGATTCGGATCACTTTCCTTAATAGTGACATTAGAGGGAGAAAGAAGTAATAGCAATATGAATAAAAAGGGGGCAAAAGTAAAAAGTGTAGGAAAAGAGGATTGTTCAAGAAAAGGAAAAGAACAGTTTCGAGATAACGTCAAAAATATTGAAATGGGAGAGGGAAATGTAGACGAAGAGATGGAAAAAGTGATAGGAGAAGTTAAAAGAGGATTAGAGTCCACAAATAAAAATGAAGTTAGTACAGAGGGGAATAGTTTTGGAAGGGATGAGGATTGTAAAGAGAAAAAGAAGGAGGTCAGGAAGGAATTAAGGAAGTGGCGAAATGAAAAAAGTAATGGGGAAGAATAAAGGAGACAAAAGAAATATTACTTTGAATTGTGTGATAAAAAAAAAACAGGAAGAGAATAAAAGGTTTGAGGTAGAGACGGAGAAGGCTAGGACGGAAGAAGAGGTATGAAAGTTAGTAAACAGAGAAACAAGAAGAAGAAAAAAATTTTATGTACAAAAGAGAGGAGACAAAAGTTCGGAGCATCAAGCTCTTTAGGATTCAGTGAACTTTAATTTTTTTAAATTTAAATCGGACCAAAATTAAAGGCCCCGGAAATTTCTGAACGAAAAAAGTAAATTTCCTCCCACTGTGGGATTGTTCCCTAGCAGCCTAGAAATCTGAATGGAAACAATATTTAAATGAAAAAAATATCCCTTAAAACTATCCTTGTTAATATTATAAACAAATTTAATTTAAAAAATGCATTATTCAGACATTTGTAGTCATAAAAATTCGTTTTTTTCGATGTCAATTTTTTAAAATTAGGAACCTGATGATAATTTCAGAAAAGTGCATAATTTGTTGATAAATTTTATGATTTTTTCAAACAAATTTAATCGCCAAATGAATTATTCGAGCACTTATCGATGGATAAATTCGTTTTTTTCAATGCCAGTCCTTTTAATTGAGAACTTCATGATAATTTTAGCAAGATCCATCACTATTTGATAAATGTTATTATTTTTTAAACCAATTTAATAAACAAATGCATTAGTCCAATTAAAAGGAATGACATTGAAAAAACGAGTTTCTCCGTTGCGAAATACCCAAATAAGACATTTGCTTATTAAATTTGTTAAAAACATAATAAAATTTAACAACAAATTATGACCCTAAAATCAAAGAAAAAATATTTTTTGGAGACATCTGATTTTCATTATGAAAATTACCTTAGGAATTTTTAATTATTTTCTTGAAACCTTTGAAAATGGTTAAGAAGCATTGGCTGTTTTTTAATCGACTCATTATAAATTTTCTTGTAAATTTGTTGAAATATTCTCAAGGCTCAAATTATTTTCAAAACTTTTGAATGTGTTTTAAAATGATTCGAATTTCCCCTAAAATATAATAAAATCTGTACAAAATATAAAAAAATACCTTAAAAAAATGAATCAAAGATTCCACAGGAATATTAAGAAAATTTTTTGCTACAATCTTTTAAAAACTTCAAAAATTTATTTTGAAATCTTCGTAAATATAAATTTTGTATTAATTTTTTAAAAATATTTTCATGCTTTTTTATTGCATCCCATAAATTTTAAAAGCTTCTAAATATATTTTGAAATTTTTTCGAATTATTTCTAAAATATTTATTTTAATATTTTGAAATCTATTAATATCTTTTTGAATATTCTTTTAAAAATTATTTTTCAAAATAAAAAAAAAAACAATAATTTTATTAGGATTTGAAATAATTTGTAAATTTTTTAAAAACTTTTAAATGTCTTCTATATATACTGGATATTTTTTCAAAATTATGTAGTGGAGTAAAATTGAAGATTTCTTTAGTTAAAAATTATTTCCAATTTTTCTTTCATTAAAATCTATCAAACTCTTCAAAAAATTCTAAACTTGATTTCGTAATCCTCAAAAGTCTGCATTATGTTTTTAATTATTTTAAATCTTCTTCAGAGATAATTTAGTGCAGAATCTTTATAAAACTTCCAAATATATTTAAAAATTATTCAAATTTTTACGGAATTTGTTAAAAAGTTCTCTAGAATTTAAAAAAAAATTTCAGATTCTTTTCTAAATATTTTGGAAATCCTTCCGAATGTTTATTGAAAATAATATCTATAATAATAATAGAAAATAATATCTTAAAACTTATATAAACAGATACAAAATCACGTTATATTTACTTAATACCTTTGAAACTTACTCGATTTTTTTCTAAAAATTTGTAATCTTGCAAAATTGAAAAATGTTGTTTACAATTTTTCGATACTTTGTGAAATAATTTAAAACGCTTCAAATGTTTTAAAAATTTTCTCTAAAAAATCGCTTTTAAGAATGAAAAATCATTCAAACTTTTCCCATAATCTTCAAAATTCTTAATATCTTGATAGCGTTCGAAATTATTAAGAAGCTTATTTTTTTGATATCTTCGAAAGTCTAAATTTTCTTCAACATTTTTGGAAATCTTCTGAAGATTTAAAGCATTTTCGAGTCTTTTTGAAATTTTCAAAACTTTAAATCTTAAAAACTGAAAATTAATTATCTGATTTTTTTATCGTTACCGTTATATTGGAAAACATTTTCACTCCATCTAGACCCTCAAAATATTATCAAAATATTGTGAAATAAAAAACAACAAGTTATTTTGACATATTTGCTTGTAGTTTTAAGTAAATAAAAATTACTTTTAGGTCAATTTTCTTCATAAACTTTGGTTGCAATTTATAAAAAAAATCGAATTCCTTTTTTGAATAGAACTTAGGGTATTTGTGACTCACAAAAGAAAGTTTTCATCTCTATAAGAAGTACGAATAAAGAATTTTTTTTATAACCCCTAGGGTATAAACATGGTAAAACAAGATATTCGAAGTTTCTCTCAAGTTTGATTTTTCTCCGTTCTTTGAAAGTTAGAAAAAGTTGACAAATCACAGCGGCATAACAAAGTAGAAAGAAAAGAATTATTTGCCAAACATCAGAAAATTATTTATAGTTAAAATTTTCTCTTTTAAAACTCACATTTTTTACCAAACAATTTTTTTCATTTGAACAACTGATAAGTTAAACTTTATATCGTCGTTAAATAATTGCATGATGCCTTAAAGAATATAAATAATTCTATTATTGATATATTCAATTGTTATTAAAAATTCGATAATAAATTGGTAAGCTCACATTTTTTATATTTTGTATGAGATCAACATTTAGCCTCCATCGTTATTTACATTAATTTAAAAGATAACAAAAATATTCTTATGAACAGTCTTTGCGACAAAATATTTAAATTTAAGATTTTTCAGTTTCGCTTTTCCTTCGCTTTCCGGCTGCCAACATTCATAACATAATATGTTTTTTTTTAATATTTCGCCTGGTCTAATATTCTTAATTTTTTAAGTAGGACATGAATATTACAAAAAATTACTGAAAAATATTTATATAAAAATGTATCATAATTACTCATTGTTGATAAATATTTTAATTGTTACAGTTTATCAACTATTATCAATGATATTATTTATAGGAATATCTGATATGAATTAATTATTGTCACTAATAAAATAGTAAATTTGTTTGATAGTTTTTTATAGTTAATATTCTGTCAATAATACATTTTAGTATAAACGTGTATTGTTTGAAATTTATATAGAACCAAATAATTTCATTTTTATTTGAAAATAATTAAGTTTAATGCATTTAAGTTTAAATAAATTAAAAAGACGAATTTTCAACAAATAAAGATTAAATTTTTTCCAAAAAGGATTACATTTTCGATCATAAAGATGAAGGTTAATCAAACCAGTGGAATTTTCAACAAAATAGATAACTTTTCCACAAAGGAGTTTAATTTTAGATTTAAAAAATATATTTTCAATAGGATAATGACATTTTCAACCATAAAATTTTGGTATACACAAAAAAATGTTGTACTAAAAGAACTGATTTTTAATTTACAAAAAGCATTCATAAAGCAAATAGAATATTAAATCAAGGAATTGAATTTTTAGGTAAAATAATGAATCCTCTAAATTTTAATCAAAAGGATAAATTTTGAAATTATATGATAAATCTTAAACAGGAAAGGTTGCAATTTTAGTAAAAGAATAATTAATTTTCAAAACAGAAAAAAAATTTTCAACAAAATAGTTAAATTTTTAACCAAGGAGATGATCTTTCAGTTTATGTGATTAAGTTTTAACTGAACCTAATAAAATTTCTAGAAAAAATTTAATTTTTACTTTGAAGAACAATTTTTATAGAAAATATTGAGATTTTTAACAATTGATAAATTCTCAACTAAAATGGTAAATTCTCTAAAATTTGAAATTTTTGGAGAACTCCTAAATTTCTTTTAAAATTATTAAAGTTTTACCTTCAATCTAAAAAAAAAATGTCTCAAAAATTTAAAAAATGCCTTTAATTCTTTTAGATTCCATTTTGAAATTTTCGTAAATCTTTCGAAATCTTTTCAAATATTCGCTTGAAACTAATTTTTCTAAATAAGAAATCATTTTAAAAAATGTCTAGAAATTCTGAAAACCCTTTTATTCTCTTGAAACCATTCAAGAATATTTATTTAGTTTTTAATCATTTGAAATTTTTCCATGGATCTTAAAAAAAATTTCGAATTGAAATTTTCAAAATTCGTTTAGAACAATTTAAAATCTTCAAACCAATACTTTTTTAATTGTTTAAAATTATCTTAAAATATTCCAGATTCTGTTTCAAAGATTTTTGAATTCCTTTTAATTTTTTAAAATCTTTTTAAATAACCTTGAAAATAATTTTCTTAACGGAAAAATCGTTTGAATGTTTTCCATAAGTACATTTTTTTATGATTGAAGTCTTGCAAATTTTTTCTGAAATTTTTAAATATTGCGTTTGAAATATAAAAAATACTTTTTTCGATTTTTTCCTAAAATTCCTTTTTCGAAATAAAAAATCATCTAAAACTATCCCAGAAATTTTAAGAAAATTCTTTAAATGTCTTCACTGAAAAAAATTGTCTAGCTGTCCCAGCTAACCATTTCGCTGGATTTCGTCTTCCAAAAAAATATGGCTGTGTCACCTAGATTTCCAGTCATTTTAGCTAAATTAGCTATCGAAAAAATATCTAGATTACTTCTAGATGGAAAATTTAGCGGAAGCGGCTAGAAATCTAGGTTACACAGCCACATTTTTTTGCAACAAAATCCAGTTAAACGTTTAGCTGGGACATCTAAACTATTTTTTTCAGTGTTGAAACCTTAAAAAATTATTTTGTAATTTGAAAATGAATTTTTGATTTGAAAAAAGAAATATAAAAATGAAAAATTTTTAATTTTTAATTTGATCAAATTTTCATTAAAAAAAGGAACTAGTTAAAGGAAACTAGTTTTTTCTCATCCCTGATTGGGAGTGACACCCAGATAGGAGAAAGAGAAGTTAGTTATTCATGGAAAAAGTATTTGAATTTCAATCATTATTTATGAAGCTAGTAATTGATCCCCTTCGGAATGAAATTAAGTCGAAATTACCTAATCAGAATATGTGTGGGTTGATCGGCTCATGGGTTGGGGGCAGGGATCGATTGGGGTTTTATGTCAACCCTGTAAATCAATTATACGAGAGGTGTCCCTAATGGAAATCCTGAGGAGGAAATCGTGCAGGACAGTAGTTCCAGAGACAATCATCACATCCGAGGGAAATTCAGGTGTCTCATCGAATCGCTAAATTGAGATTCAGTGCTGCGCGATTATTATCTCAACTTTGAACAGCGCCCACCTCACGCTCGTGAATCATTAATTACGCGTCAGGCGCAGCAATTAACGGATCAGTTATTCAAAACAAAAATCGAGTTAGGGTTTCAGCTTACCTAATATAATTACGACTATTAAAATTAATTAATAAAACGATCATCACTTATAAGAATTTAACCAAATAGTAGAATTTTCAAAACAAAATTCATTTCAGACTAAATAGTTGCAATTTTAAACTGAGAAAAATGTTCGCATTCATATAATTGAATGAAAATTTTTTTTTGCCTTAATTAAAAAAAAAGTTTACTCAATGTTAAGAAATGGAAAATATTTGCCTTATTGATTGAAACGAATAATTTGTTTAGTACAATTTTTATATTTAACGATAAAATAGAGTTTTGTTAAATAATTTATTGATCTAAAATTTGTTTATTCGATTTCATAACAATATTTATTTGATTCAAAATTTAAAATTTAACATTTTCTTAAAGACATCGTTTTTGGTTACAAATTCAACAGTTTCGTAAAAATTCATGTTTTTCGATTAAACATTCAATTCTTATCGTAGAATATTAAACTTTTGTTTAATATTTATTTCTTATTGCTGATAAGTGACCTGAAATAGTTTTCGGATGAAAAATATTTTTTCTGAAAATTTGTCGGTTTGGTTTTAAAGATCATATTTTTACAATAAATATTGCATCTTTTTTCGAATAAAAATGTAACCGTTTCGTTGAAAGCTCAACTATTTCCTAGAAAATTCACTTTTTGATTCAAATCTTTTATTGAAAATTTTGCTTTTTGATTTAGAAGTTCACCTGTTTTAGTGGAATTTTCGTTTTCTTTGGACAAAAATGCAACTTTTTGGTAGAAAATTTAACAAGGTTGTTAAAAAATCCTAACTTTTGGTTTATAATTTGACTCTTTAAAAGAGAATTAACTTATTGTTTGGAATTCTTCTTTTGATATATGAAAGTGAACTGGAATCTTCTTCGAATGAAAATTTAACTATTTTGTTAACGTATGCAGCTTTTAATTTGAGATCCTTTCTGGATGAAAATTCCACTAGTTTTTCAAATTATTGTTACTTTTTAAATTTTTAATTAAAAATTCATCCCTTTAAAGAGAAAGTTCATCTTTCATGGATAAAAATGGCAATAGTTGAAAGAAAATTCAACATTGAAAAGAAACTTTGTCGTTTTTTATTTCAAATTCATCTGTTTTAAATCAAATTTCATATTTCGTGGATAAAAATGCAAATATTTGGTAGAGAATTGAATTAATTGTTTAGAAATCATCCTTTTTGATTGAAAGAATTCGTCATTTGAATTAAAAATTCAACTTTTTTCTTAGAAACTTCTTATTAGTTTAAAAATTCATATTTTGACCTTGAAAAATCAACTAGAATCTTTTTCGAGTGAAAATTGAACTATTTAAACATTTTTCTTTAAAATAAAAATTCATCTTTTTAGTTAAAAATTCGTTTTTTTATGTTAAAAATTTAATTTGTTACGTAGCAATTAATTTCCGCTTTAAAAATTGAGATTTTGATACTGAAAAGTCAGTTGAGATATTTTAAATAGAAAAATCAACTAGTTTATCCAAAATTTATATTTTTTATTTAAAAACTCATCGGTTTTCGTAGAAATTTAATTCTTTTAATGAAAATTCTACTTTTTTGTTGAAATTTAATCTGCTTTGCTTAAGTGTTCAACTATTTTCTTTGAAAGATTTGTTCGAATCAGTTTTTAAGATTGATCTTTTAAGTTGAAGATTCTCCTTTTTTAGTAAATAGATAATTTTCAGGGTTTGCAATTTGATTATAGCTGGGCAAAAATATATCAGTTTCATGAGAAATTAATTATTTTCTGAAAATTCAATTTTTGTAGCATGAAAAATTTATAGTTGTTGAAGATTCGTCCCTTTGATTTAAAAATTCTTTTTAAAAAATAAATTTTATCTTTTTCATTAAAATATAAACTATGATACTTTTCTGTTGGAAATTAATTTTTTTCGTTTGAAAATCCAAGTATTTTTTTAAAAGCTATCCTTTATTGTAGAAAATACTGTTTTGTTTAAAATAAATTAATAAATTTGAAAATTTTTAATTTCTAATACATATTAAAAAAGTAATTTGTTCGCTTTAAACCAAATTGGTTTGATTAAACAAAACGTTTCTCTCAGTGTGACCAAATAGTTGAAAATTGAAGTAAAAGAAATCAATTTCTTAGTCAAAAAAACGAGTTTTTGTTGAAGAAGCTTACTGGTAAAAACATCTGACAGGCAACCTGAAAGGCCTGGGTTCGGATTCCAGCGGAGCTAGAGAACAATTTTTTCGCAATTTAGAAATAAAAATCAATGTTTAAAAAAATATAAATTTTAGAGAAGTAAACAAAAAACAATTAACATCAAAGTATTTCTTACATTTCATTGGGTTAAAACCATAAAAAAATTTAAACATTCGAATGTTTGAAAAATTAATCTTACAAGTATACGAAATTACGTCGGAATTTAACTAGTAGGGGTTGTTAAGAAACTTATCCCGTCGCTCCGTAGCTTAGTGGGTTTGACCTGGGTTCGAATCCCAGTGGGATTAGATATCAATTTTTTCACAATTAAAAAATGAAAATCAACCTACATTTTTTTCATTTTAAAGCAGTAGACAAAAAACAATTAACATGAAAGTTGATAGGAAGACAGTTGATTTATCTTCCAAAGAAGAAGAATTTTGGACAACTAAACTTAATCATTATTCAACAGAAAATTAATTAGTTAAATGTTCATGTAAACGAACTGATTTTTACGAAAATAAGGATAAGATTTTTTTAAAAAACAGTTAAGTTGTCAACCTAAAGAGTTACATCAAAATTAATGACATTTCGAACCAAGAAAGGTCAATTTTGAGCCAACTATTTTAGTGCAAGAAAGAATTATTTTTGATTAAACAGTTATATTTATAACCAAACAGCAGAATTTTCAATAAAAAGAGACGAATTTTTGATAAAATAGTTAAATTTTGAACTAAACATTTGAATTCTAGAGTGAAGAAGACGGATTTTTTTAAGGATAGACGTATTTTGAAGAAAAAACACAATTTTAAATAAAAAAAAGATGAATGCAAATCATTAAATGTAGATTTAATTATCAACACGGTTAATACAAGGTTAATAGATAATTTTATTAGCTAAATTTTTAATAAAAAAGTTGATTTTAAACCAAATACTTGAATTTCAACCTAAAAGTAATCAATTTAAAAAAAAATAGGAATCGCTAAATTCGAAAAAGTTAATTACTTTCCATAATTTATAGGATGATAATTTTTTTTGACAATTTGAAATTGTTAAAATAATTTCCACATATTCTAAGTAAAAAATATAACTTGTAAAATTAACTTAAAAATGAACTTGTAACTTTTCAAATAAAAATGATTAATTTTGCAAAAATTCGAAAAAGGATTGTCTTTAGCATGATTTTTACATAAAACTGCCATTTCACATTTTTTGGGCCATTTTCCGTGCACAATGCAAGGGAGTTGGTAGTGTCTAATTAGTTATTGGGTGGAAATTATTTTTTAACATTCCTTGATAAATTAATGAATTTTAATTTATAAAAAGTTATTTTACTTTCTGATGTTTATTTTTTATGAAAAAAGAAGAAATTTGTAACCAAAAACCGAAATTTGAATTTTTTTCCACCCTATTATGTGTTATCATTGTCATATCTATTTATTGTTTATTAGGTAATTTTCGTATTGAATATTCCATATATATGCAAATTATCTTCTGAAATTTCTTTAAGATGAGAAATTCCATGCATAATTTTGAAATCTCACGAAGCTTTGAAAACCGTTCAAATCCTTTAAAACTCTATAAATCCAAAGAGCGTTTAAAATTATGTTAAATTCCTTAAACGAGTTGAGAATCTTTAAAACAAAACTAGTTATTTTTTTTTTAATTATTATTATTAATCATGCGATGATTTTGGGCTACTTTCACGTTATTTTTTGTCTCCAAACGCTTGTGCTATTTTTAAGCTCATCGCAAATCTTAAAAATTATTTTTTCAAAAACAACTCACAACATTAAAATGTATAAACCGTTGGGAGGGGGAAAACTCCCAGAAATTTTAAAAGTTGTCTTGTTTGATTAGTTTCCATTTGAATTTTTTTAGCACTTTTCAGTAAAGGCAGCTGAGTTGTAGTTAAACTATTGTGCTAGGGGTGAGTTTTTTCACGTGTTGATTATAAATGTGGGATTCAAAGTATCTACAAGTATACCTGTCTTGAAAAGACTAATGGTGCGATCATTTTTAATTTGAAATATACTTGAGTGTTTTAGTTAAAGGCAGCTGAGCTGGAATTCATTAAATCTATATACTAGGGGTGGTTTTGTTTTGTTTGTTGAGTATAACTGAGGGGATACGGATATTTACTAAAGTCTTAGGAATGTAAATGGTGTAATTATTTTAAAAATTAATTCATTTGACTCAATTTTTTAAAAGCAGCTGAGTTGCCGTTTATTATACGTACTGGGGATGGTTAAAAACAAAATTTAGAATAAAAAATTGAGTTTCGAATATTTACTAGAGCCTTAGAAAGATGAATCGTGTGATTATATTAAATTTTAAACTTCTAATATTCTTGACTTAAAGTCAGCTATGCTGGGATTCATTAAATGTACTCTTTTATTTTTTTAAGTTGTTGATTACAACTGCGGAGATACGAGATATTTAAATGCTTTAATCAAAGGCAACTGGTAGAATTCATTAAATGTACTCGGGGTGGTTTTTTTTAAATGCTAAATAAAACTATGGGGCTGCTGATACTTAATAAAGTCTTGGGAATGTGACTTGTGGAAATATTTAAGATTTTTAATTCAATTGGCTCGTTTAGTTCAAGGCAGCTGAGAAGGAGCTTTTTAAATGTGCTAGGGGTGGTTCTTAAAAATGGTAGATTATAAATGTGGCGTTAAGAATATTTAATAGAACCTTGAAAACATTATTCCTGTGATTATTTTCAATTTAAAATTGATTTAATTGCTTGAATTAGAAGGCAGCTGAGTTGGTAATCATTAACTGTACTCTTAGTCGGCTTTTTAAAATTTTGGATTATGACTGAAATTATTTGGGTGTTTTAGTTAAAGGCAGCTGAGATGAGATTCATTAAGTGATACGGATATTTAAGTCTTAGAAAGGTGGCTGGTCTGATGATTAAAAATTTTTGATTTATTTGGGTCTTTTAGTTGATGGCAGCTGAGTTGGAGTTTTAGAAATGTGCTAGGGGTGGTTTTTAAAATCTTCGATGATAAATGTGGGGTGAGGAATATTTATAAAGTTCTTGGAAATACGAATGTTATAATTATTAAAATTTTAAATTTTATTTGGGTGATTTCATTAAAAGCACCTGAGATGGGATCACTAGGATTGATTAAATGAACTAGGAGCGGAATGTAAAAAATTATTAATTGTTGCTATGGGGATACAGATATTCAAGGCTTAGTAAGGTGGCTGGTTTGATGATGTAAACATTTCAATTTATTTGGCTCTTATAGTTCAAGGCAGCTCATTTGGAGCTTACTAAATGTGATAGGGGTGGTTTTTTTAAATCGTTGATGCTAAATGTGGGGTTACGAATATTTGCAAGGGCCTTGGAGATACGAATGGTATAATTATTTTCAAATTTATTTGGGTGATTTAATTAAAGGCAGCTGAGCTGGGATCAATACAATGGGATTGATTAAATGAATTAGGAGTGTAATTAAAAAAATTAATCATTTTAGCTGTGTAGATACAAATATTTAAGTCTTAGGAGGGTGTCTGGTGTAATGAGGCAGCCGAGTCAGGGTTGGTTAAGCCTGCTAGAGTAGTTGTGATTATTTGGGATTTGAAAATGTTTAGGGTATTTTTTTGTAGATTTTTATTACTTCTTATAAAGCTACCTAGTGTTTTTATTTATAATTTTTAGTTGTTTTCTTTGGCTTTTTAAGTTGAAGACAGCTTAGATCATATTCACTAAATGTGCTAGAGTAGCTTTAGGTTTTATTGATTAAAACTTTGATGATGGGAATATCTTTTATAATATTGGGACAGTGACTCGTGTGATTATTTGTTGTTAAATTTGTTTTTTGAAGCCCGTAACAATCATTATCTTCTGAATGACTTTTTCTTAGTTTAATATCTAATTTTTTATTGATGTCATTAAGAAAGTGTTTCAGTTCCATTCTGGAGGTGCTAGCGGAACGGATCACGGAATTCTCGTTGTAATTAAGTTTTACTTTTGATGTGGAGTATAGAACAAGTCCGTAATATAAAGTGCGACATGAAAGGCTATGCTCGAGGCTGCTAATGTGAACAGGAAGTAAATTAGTTGCCGAACAAATATTTACTAGCGACGCAGTAAAGCACATATATAGTCAGCTTGGTTCTACCACCGGCTATAGGTTAGTCAGGATGATCTTCCTCCCTGCTTCCGATTTTCCAACATCACTCAGAAATCGAATCTCTCTGCTGGGGTTCATCCCGTTTCATCCCTTTGATGTGTTTATCTCAGGATACATTCAATTGACCGGATTTAATTGCGCAATAATTCGATATCGAGCCTGATCACATATTTGAGTCAGTGTGACATGCATTTGAAAGGTTGTCGATATTCCTATTGCTTTATACAGATTTTCCCTCATCAATGAGCTTCTATTGGATCGAATAAAATTTAAGGATTCGTAATAAATCCCTCCTATGATCTATTCCCCTCGCCCTGGTCTTTTAAACCCTTTTACCATCCCCAGACTTTCTCCCCTTTCCAACCATATATTCGATCTCTTTAAAAACAAACCCCTTTCCCTTCCACTTCCTTCCTATATAATTTTTTTTCTCTTTTTCTTCACTGCCTCCATGAACTAATTCTTCTTTTATACCCATACTTTACTCTTATCCATCCCCTCCTTTATCTTCCAATACTTTCTTCTTAAATTTACTTTTTCACGTCTCCCAAATTTATCCTTAGTCGTTCCTTTCACGACCAAACTTTACCCTGCAACTTTTACCTTTAACTCTATCTTACCCCTGTAAACAACCGGTTCACACCCTGTATCCTGCTGTCTCATCTAGGCCCTCTGCATCTTTCAGAACTTTGTTTCCAAATTAATCTCACCTCTTGTTCTCCAAAATAACCCTCATCTATTCTTCTCACTCCAAAACTCCCTTTTTCTTCTTTTTATCCCACTTTAATTATCATCATAACTTATACCACTTTTCTTTCCATCTTCTTACATTTAGCATCCCCAGTCCTAAAAAATAACCTACCTCTTGATCTAACCATTTAAATTGTATCCACCCCTTTCACACTAGACGCTTTCTCTCGCTATTCCTTTCTGCTCTCACTTTTGCCCTTTTCCTTAAACCATCTTCCCCTAATATTTTCCTACCTCTATAAACTAGCCGTCCCTTCTCTCTATTTCCTTTCCTCCCAGATATGCTGTCGCTATTCTCCAGCTGTTGAATTTATTTCTTCTACTCTCATCAATTTATTTTTTATCACTCCCCTCACACTACACGCTTCCCTCTCACCACTTCTTTCCTCTGCCACCTCACCCTCTTCTTCCCTCTTCTCTTGCATCCTTCATCTGTTCTTCGTAGGAGCCCCCTTTTATTTCCAATCCTTCCCCTTATCCTTCCCTATTCCCTTAAGTAATCCTAATACTTCCTCTGTCCTTCTTATTTCATCCATACCCTCATCTTCTTACCTTTTTCCTGATTCATAATTTTACTTTGTCTTCTCTTCCTCATTCATCTCTTACTTATCACCTACACCCTCACATTTTAATATTGTCACTCCTTTTCCCTATCAGCCGACCCCTGCTTATCATTAAAGTTTGTACACTCCTTACCACATCGAGTTAAAAAATTGGGATAATAAATAAGAAGCACTAAGGAAGATCTGCCCGGTCCTAAATTTTATTAATTATGAACTAAGTCAACACATATTATATATAAACAAATTTTGTTCATAATTATGAAAAATTAGTACCAGAGCCACCTTTCTTAGTGCTTCTTATTTACTATCCCAAATTTTCAACTTGATGTGGCGCTTCATGTGAAAATAAGTTAGGAAATAAAAAAAGTGTGGGTAATTTAGGAATCTAGTTACGTGACCCACTCTTTAAATGGCCTTAACTTCCAATTCCTTCCCCTTTCCTACTTATCCTGAACCAAAATGAAGAGTTTCCAACAAATAAGAAGAATTCTCTACCCAAATATATGAATTTTTATAAAAAAAAGATCAGAATTTTCCAAATAGTTGAATTGTCAGCTTAAAAAGAAAAAAATTGTAACTAAATATGAAACAGCTAGAATTTGAAATAAGAAAATTGATTCAAAGTAAAATAAATATCTAAGAAAATAGTTAAATTAAAAAAAGTTAAATTTTCTCTGAAATTAATAGCATTTTCTGCCTAAAAATATGAATTATTAGCAAAAAGTTCTAATAGACAAGCGAATTCTAAAACGAAAGAAAAATCAAAACGATAAATACTTAAATACAAAAAAAATATTTTTACCACGTAGCTTAAATCAAGTAGTTGATTTTCCACAGATAAAAAATGAATTCTTGGCGCAGCATGCAATAGCTAATATTTCAACCGAAAAAAATTTTAATATAAAATAAAAAATCAATTCTATTTAAATAAAAAATACGCAGTTTAAACAAAATAGTTAATTTTTAACGGAATAGTTAACCACAAATTTAACACATAGTTGCATTTTCAGGGACAATATTTTAAACAATTTTAAGTAAATAAGTCCAATTTTCAACCAGAAAAGATTAATTTCTAATTTAAAATATTAACTTTTAACTAAAATAAAAAATATGAATTTTCAAAAAAAAAGTTAATTTCCTACCAAATAGTTAAATTTTCTTCAGATTGTCGTATTTTTAAACCAAAAATATAAATTTTCAACAAAAAATTTATAATTTACGACCAAATTATAAAACTGAACTAAACTTAAAATGGTGAACTTTCAACGAAAAAAATGTATTCCTTACGAATTACTTCAACTTTAAGCAAATACATTAATTTTAAATCAGAAATGGAGTAGTTGAGTTTTTAGTGTCCAAAAATTATTTTCAGTCACCAATGAAACGATTTGGCAACAAAATATTTCAATTTTAAACACATTAGGTTTATCTTAAACCAAAAAAAAATGAAAAAAAATAATTTTATCCAAACTGGACGATGCAATGAACACTGTAAAAAAATCTATTGACTTTTTCATCCCTGATGGATGTAAATACAAAGGACCCTTGTCAATAGGAGTAAGTTTACGAAAATTTGCAAAAATTCACCTAGCGATGAATTTTGTAATTGAAGCTGTTATGAGTTTCTAATTTGGCTGGTAATTTTATACACGAAAAAGTAAAATTCATCCAGTGAAAAAAAAATTAGGGCAACTGGATTCGAGCACTCGAAGCTCAAATTTCGTTTGAAATTTGAAGGCATCGATGTTGAGAACGAACGTATGACAGTATGCGTGGTTATTATCCTAGAGCTATGACAAAGGT
>JAWWLR010000054.1:77012766-77029555 GCA_035041075.1 Acraspis erinacei | reverse complement strand
TTTAATTAATTTTAGTCAATTTCGAGAAACTTCGAAAGATTTTAAATAATTGTCAAAAAGTTGAAGATATTTCAAAAAAATATCGGAAGAGTTTAAGGATTATCAAGAAATATTACAGGATTTCTAAGAGTTCAAGTGATTTTAAGGAATTACTAGGGATTCGACGGAACTTTAATGTATATTTTTAAAGGATTTTAAAATATTTTAATCAGTTTTAGTGACTTTAAAGAATGTCGAGCGATTTATTTAAGTGATCAGAATTATTTTTAGGCAATTTCGAGATATTCTTAAATATTTTGAATGATTGTACAGAATTTGAAGGGATTTAAAGAAACAGTTCAGAATTGAAAGATTTTGGAAAAATCTTACGGGATTTCTAAGAAAGATCACAGTCTTTGATCATTTTTATTTTCTCCTTGTACCTTTCAAAGTGCAAAAAAAACGCTGACATCTTTGAAGAACACACTAACGCACTACCAAAATTCCAAATTTTGTTTTTTATGAAATCCCTTCAAATTCTTTACAATCATTTAAAATCATTAGAAGTATCTCGAAATTGAGTAAAAATAATTCTAATCACTCCAAATCTTAAAAAATGTTAATTCCTTTAAATATCTGGAAAATCCTTGAAAAATTTTAATTTTTCAAATCCCTTGAAATCTTTTTAAATAACTGAAATTAATTGCTGGAAGTTTTTTAAAGTCACTAAAATTTATTAAAATATTTTTAACTCCTTTAAATATAAACTTTAAAATCCCATCAACTGCCTAGTAATTCCATGAAATGACTTGAATTATTAAAATCTTGTAATATTTCTTGATAATCCTTAAACTCTTCCGCTTTTTTTTTGAAATCCCGTAAACTTTTTTACAATCATTTAAGATCTTTCGAAATTTTTTTGAAATTGACTATAATTAATTGAAATCTCGTAAAATAGTTGACATTTTATTAAATTCCTTTAAACTTCTTGAAATTAATTTCAATCTTTGAATTTTTAAAAATTCATTGTTATCTTTTTAAATAAATTTTCAATGACTCGCTTGACATTCTTTGATATCACTAGTACTAATATTCTTAGAAATCCTGTAAGATTGGTTGAAAATCCTTGAAGTGCTCTGAATTTTTTTGAACTCCTTTCAAATACTTAGAAATCATTTAAAATATTATAAAAATGACTTAAATTAATTAAAATCCTTAAATTAAGTCCTTAAAATCACTTAAATTTTTAGAAATCCTGTAAAATTTCCCGAATTTTTTATAAATTCCTTCAACTTCTTTAAAACCATTTAAAATATTTCGAAATTGAAAAAAATTAATTCCAATCTTGCAAATACTCTTAAATTCCTTAAAATATTTTAAAAAATTAGATCCCTCATAATCTCTTTAAATTCATTGAAATCATTTTGAGTAACTTTTAAGCAACTCGCTTCAAATTCTTTAAAATCACATAAACTGCGTTAGAATCTGATAAAATCTCGTATACATCCTTAAACGGACGAGTGTGACGTAATATTAGCATACTACATAATATTTATTGCTTTCAAATATTGAAAACTGTCAGAAACTGGCCTATTATTTGTTAGAGAAACGAGAAAAAATCTATACCAGCTAGGATTTGAACCGTGGACGCCACTGTAAATGAGTGGAGCGTTTACCAATTATGCCACCGAGGCATAAAAATGAATATTTTAATTTCACTCAGATCTGACTAAAATAGCCCGATTCAACTGGCGTTGGTTAACACAAATAATGTTCTCACTTTTTTGTGTAATAACTCGTAGAATAAACATTATTTTTAATAAATTTTATAACCTTTTTTTAAAGGTACTTTTCTCAAAAAATGATTAAAAAATATGCATTTTCGATAAAAATATAATTTTATATGATGGCTTATCAAAATTGATCGTTTATGCTGAAATTGAATCAAACCACTTGTTTTTAGTTCTGCATCTAAAATCTCGTAGAATTTAATAATTATTATTTGCAATAACTCTTCTGATCTTATTTCTAGATATAATTTCGTATGCAAAAAGTACTTTGGCTAAAATCTCGTAGAATGTGAAAAATATTATTTTCAATAAATCTTCTCATTTTATTTTAGAGATATCTTTGTCTATAAATATTTAAAAAGTATAAAATTTTATTAGAAATATGAGTTTTTATGATGGTTTATCAAAATCGACAAATTTCACTGATTCTGATCCAAACCATTTTTTTTAGTTCTTCATCTTAAATCCTGCAGAATGTGTTCTATATTATTTTGAATAAATCTCACCATATTGTTTTCCGAAACAGTTTGGTCAAAAATAACTGAAGAATATAAATTATTTCATTAAAATATGATTTTATCTCTTTTTTTTATATATTTTCGTCCAGGAATATTTTGAAACCGTGGTTTTTCAATCGAAATATGATCTTTTATTGTGGCTTACCTTAATCCACTGCATCTACTGAGATTGACTCAGACCACTTGTTTTCTGTACTTTATCTAAAATCTAACAGAATTTGATAAATAGTATTTAGAACCATAATTATTGCTCTTTAATATTAAAGAGCGTCGAAAACTGGTCTATTATTTTTTAGAGAAACTAGAAAAGTCTACGTCAGCCAGGAGTTGAACCGGGGACGCGACTGTACATGAGTGGAGCGTTTACCAATTTTACCACCGATGCCGTAGTGGATTATTTCTTGTTTCTCGTATTTTACTTGGTGACTTTTTTCAAATCTTAACAAAAAGATTAAATCAAATATTTGAATTTTCAATAAAAAAAGATTAATTCCTAGGCAAATCGTTTCATAAAGGTTTTGTCACTAATATGACTTTTCAAGAAAATACTTTAATTTTCATTAAAGATCTGGAATTTTGATGAGAACATTCGTAAGTAACTAGAAAATCGTTGAACTTTAAAAACACATTTTTTAATTTTTAAGACAAAAAGGTCAATTTTCTACATAAAGTCCAATTTTCAATTTGAAAATATGAATTTTGGACTTAAATGGGGAATTTTTAAATAAACCATGAAATTAATTTTTAACTTATAAGAGTTCAAATTTCAACCAGTTAGTTGAAAGTTAAAGCTAATAAGGATGAATTCCCAACAAAGAATGTAATAGTTATACCGCTTCGAAGAAGGGTTTAATTTAAAAATTAAAAATAAACGGATGAATTCAGCGAAAAAAGTAGACTTTGTAAGAAAATCATCAACCAAAAGAGATTATCTTTTCTCCAAACAGTTGTCCTTTCTTTCCAAAAATGAACCAATTTCTGTCAAAACTGATCACTTTTCAACAGCAGAAGATGAATTTCCATCAAAAATGATGAAAATGATGAAATCTCATCCAAAATGATAAATTTCCAAGCCTAAAGAAAGAATTTTTGACAAAAGAGTTCAATATAAAACACAAAATAAATAAAATAGCTACATTTTAATTAAAAACATTGATAAAAATAAAAAAAAATAAAATCAATTTTTCAAAAAAATGGTTATATTCTAAACCGAGGAAATTCATTTTCAACTAAAAGTATTAATCTGCAACTAAAAATTAGTTCTTAGGGACATGTGACGTGTGGGTCACATGACCAGATTCCCGACTTACCGACACTTTTTTTATTTCCTACCTTATTTTTACAAGAAGCGCCACATCTATTTGAAAATTTGGTATATTAAATAAGAAGCACTAAGAACGGTGGGACTGGTCCTATATTTGAATACTTATGAAAAAAGCAAAAAAAATAGAATTGCAAAAAAAACTGTTTGCACGATTATTACAATTAAGGACGGACCCACCTTTATTAGTGCTTCTTATCCAAAATTTATTATTATTTATCCCAAATTTTCAACTCGATGTAGCGCCTGATTTGAAAATAAGTTAGGAAATTGAAAAAGTACTGGTAATGTAGGAATCTAGTCACGTGACCCACTCATCACATGGCCTTAATCAAACTCTTGAATTTTCAACCCAAAAGATGAATTTTCTACCAAAAAAGACCAACTTTGAACAAAATAGATAGATTTTCAACTAAACGCATGTATTTTCAACCAAAGGGATTACGTTTGTATCCAAAAATTTGATTTATTCAAAACAATGAAATTGCAATTTCCGGAAACCTAAAACTAGGCTAAACATACGAATTGAATTGTTTCTGTGAATTGAAGGCAGGTTAAACGCATATTCACCTTCCTCGTTTTTTGTTTCTCAATATTAAAAGTGGAAGCAATTTAGAATTCGAGAATAATATATTTTTTATAACAATAGTATATGACAATTTTAAAATCAGTTGGAAGTATTTTTTTCAGAACTAAAAATCATTAGATTCCTAAGAGGCGTAAAGAACGACATCATGAATTTTGTACTGTTTTCAGTTTATTCACTTTTTCTTTTAAAAAGATTAAAAAGTGTAGCATTTTATTATAATATATAAATTTTAATGAGATGAGCTTTCTCCTATTTTTTGCACAGACAAGAATGCAGGGCTCTCTAATACGTATCAAATTAGCTTCTCAAACCTGATAGACTCCAGAAATATGCTAACAACTAAGATTTAGCTTCGTTATATATAATATTAAAATGGATTTCTATAATGTTAATTTAGTTATGTTATGTTAGTTTTTTTGGCCTAAAATGTATATTTTTCTTTTAAAAAGTAATGAGATTTTTCAGATCATTAATCAGCGAGTCAAAACATTCGAAATTTGGTATAATTTATGATTTTCCTGGTGTTCAACAACGGACATCCATACTTGTAATAAAAATCATGGGATTAAAAATAAGCTCACCATTTTTTGAAAATCTTAGACCATTCTGAAAGTCTTTAGTTAAAAATTCAACTATTGGTTTGAAAGTTTATGTATTTTATTTTCTCATTCGTCTTTTTAGGTAGATATGAATTCTGAATAAATTTTGTTTTATTAAATAATTTAATTTCCTACAAATTTTTTAAAAATCTTTAACCCAAAGGTACGATTTTTCGGCATAAAGTTTAAATGAATCTTATGGGGAGATGAGTTTTTGAAATTGGAAAACAAAACACGTTACGTAATCAGTAGACAGATTTTACTACTCTTACCTGATCTTTACTTCAAAGATTAAGGTAAGATTGGATTTTTGGATTTTATGCCTTAATGTTTAATATTTTTAGATTAACGCCTTTCAAATCATTCCTTCAAGCTTAGTTAGTAAACTTTAAATTAGCACGTGAGGATTATTGAATTTAATCTAAGGTCCTTTTTGCCTTAATCTAGAATGTAAATTTGTTTCTAGAATCCTTAAGTTATTCTCTTTTATATGTAGTATCATCAAACATTTCCTCTTCAAAGTGTGAACAGTACCGTCGTTTTAACTGATTTTCTCATACTAGATTAAAAATTAATATTTTAATGTTGCTGCAAAATTATTTAATTTGTTTCCAAGTTTTTGCATCGCTGATCGCAGTCGTATTTTTCTACTGATACTTATTCAAATCTCTATTTCACAATTATTTATTCATAAACATTAATTTAAATAAACCTTCCCAACTTATTTTAATCAATTGAGAAATTGACATCAACAAATAACTGAAAATATTAATTTTTAAGATGAACATGATTTTATCTGATAGCTGTTTAAAATTGTTCGCCTCTCCTGATATTGATTCAAACCGCTTGTTCTCACTTCATTATCTAAAATCTTGCATAATTTTTAAACATTACTTTACGCAAATCTTTTAATTTTAATTTTAGAAACATTTCCTTACGAACACAACGGAAAAAAATAAATTTTTGAATAGAAATATGTTTTCATGTTATGTCTGACCAAAATAGCCCGGTTCTACTGATGTTGCTCGAAACTAATTAAAAATTTTAATAGAATTTTGATTTTTTATGATGGCTTATCAAAATCGATCGCTTCCACTGATATTAATCCAAATCACCTGTTCTTAGTTCTTCATCTAAAATCTCCCAACATTGGTTAAATATTATCTTAAATGCATTTTTCAATTTTTGTTTTCAATACAATTTTGCCCCACAGGTGACCAAAAAATATAAATTATTTAATTAAAATATGATTTTATCTGCTGGCTGACCACAATTATATTCTTTTTAGTTCTTAGTTCTTTGCCTAAAATCTCACAGAATTTGATAAACATTATTTTGAATCAGTCTTCTCATCTGTCTTTAGTGACTTTTTCGTCATGGAATACGTAGAAAACATTGATTTTCAATTGAAATAAGATCTTTTATTATGGCTTACCACAATCGACCACATCTCCTGAAATTGATTCAAACCACTGGTTTCAGAACTTGATCTAAAAATTAATGGAAATTAATAAATAGTAATTAAAATAAATTGTCTGATCTTATTTCTAGATTTATTTTCGTATGAAAATGACTGAACAAATATAAATTCCTAAATAGAAATACGATTTTATCTGATAGCTGACCAAAATCGTATTCTTCTTAGTTATTTGGCTCAAATCTTGTAGAATTTTAAAAACATTATTTTTAATAAACCTTCTATTCTATTTGCGAGATATTTTTGTCTAGAAATAGTTGAAAAATATAACATTTTATTAGAAATATTAGTTTTTACGATGGCTGATCAAATTTGACGCTTCCACTGATAATAATCCAAACAAGTTCTTCTTAGTCCTTCATCTAAAATCTCGCAGATTTTATTATAGATTGTTTTGAATAAATCTCGCAATATTGTTTCCAGAGAGATTTTCGTACAAAAATTACTGATAAATACATACTCTTTTATTAAAATATAATTTCATCTAATGGCTGACCTCATTCGTGTTCTTCTTAGTTCAGACCTTTTTCTTAAATCTCGCAGAATTTGATGAAAATTATTTTGAATAAGTTTTCCCATCTCTGTTTTAAAGATAGTTTCCGTTAGCAATATTTGAAAAACATGTATTTTCAATAGAAATATGATTATTTATGATGGCTTACCATGATCGACCTCATCTACTGAGATTGAATCAGACCACTTGGTTTTAGTTTTTCATGTAAAATCTATCACAATGTGATAATTATTATTTAAAAACAAATCTTCTGATCCTATTTCTAAAAATATTTAGGTACGAAAATTCCTGACAAATATAAAATTCTGAATAGAAATATGATTTTATCTGATGGCTCACTACAATCGTATTCCTTTTAGTTCTGAGTTGATTGTCTAAAATCTCGTAGAATTTGAAAAAAAAAAATTATTTTAAATCTATCTTCTCAGTTTATTTTAGACATATTTTTGTCTAGAAATATTTGAAAAATTTAAAATTTGAATAGAAATATGAGTTATTATGATGGCTTACAAATACTACCGTTTTCACTGATTTTTATTTCAAACAATTGTTATTAGTCCTTCATTTAAAATCGCGTAGAATCTGTTTTATATTATTTCGAATAAATCTCTCAATGTTGTTTTCAGACACTTTGATCGAGATCTAACTAAAAATATGAACTATTTAAATAAAATATGATTTTATCTGATCTTTGAGAACAATTTTATTCTTCTTTGGTCTTAGTTCTTTGCCTATAATCTTGCAGTATTTGATCAAAATTATTTTTAAGAAGCCTTCTCATCTCTTTTTTTAGAGATATTTTCCTCCGAAGATATTTTGAAAATATGGATTTTCAATAGAATATGATTTTTTGTGATGGACTACCAAATACTAACGTTTTCACTGACTTAGATTTCAACCAATTTTTATTAGTTTTTCATTTAAAATCGCGTAGAATCTGTTTTATATTATTTCTAATAAATCTCTCAATGTTGTTTTCCGACACTTTGATCCAAATCTAACTGAAAAATATGAACTGTTTAAATAAAATATGATTTTATTCTTCTTAGGTCATAGTTCTTTGCCTATAATCTTCCAGTATTTGATAAAAATTATTTTTAACAATTCTTCTCATCTCTTTTTTCGAGATATTTTTGTCCAGGCTTACCAAAATCGACTGCTTCTTCTCATATTGACCCAAACAATCTGTTCTTAGTTCCTCATCTAAAATCTTGCATAAATTTTTAAACATTATTTTAAATGAATCCTCCAATAGGTTTTTATAGTTATTTTTTGTTCGTTCTTAACTGAAAATTATTGATTATTTAAAAATTATTTTTTTAAGAGAAAGACGATTTTTTATGAAGGATTGCCAAAATCTACAGCTTCTACTGGTATTGATCCAAATCACTTGTTTTTAATTCTTCATTTAAATTCTAACTGCATTTTTCAAATATTATTTTGAATAAACCTTTCAATCTTGTTTTTAGAGACATTTCGGTCCAGAAATAGCTAAAATTGAAAAAATAAGAATTTTCAATACAGCTATGAATTTTTACTATGAATTAACGATATCGACCGCTTCTACAGATATTAATTTAAACCACTTTTTTAAAATACTTATTTAAAATTGAGCGGAATTTGTTGAACGTAATCTGTATTACATTTTTCAATTTTGTTTTCCGAAACATTTTGGTCTAAAAAATTGAAAAATATGAATTATTTTATTAAAATATGATAACATCTGGTGGATGACCACAATCCTCTTCTTTTAATTTCTTTATCCAAAATATCGTAAAATTTGATGAGTATTATTTAAAATTATCTTTTGATTATTTTTGAAGATATATTTTAGTTTGAAAATAATTGCAAAAGAAGAATTGTCAATAGAGATATGATTTTTTCTTATGGCGAACAACTTCTACCGCATCTACTGATTCTTAGTTTTTCACCTGAAATCCCGTAGAATGAGTTAAACCTAATTTTCAACCAAACTTCTCTTCTTATTTCTAGCGAGATTTTCGTCCAGCAATATTTAAAAACAGGGATTTAAAAAAAAGTGGGTTTTAATCACGGCTTACCAAAATCGAACGCTTCTACTGATATTGATCCAAGCTCCCTGCTCTTTGTTCTAAAACTAAAATCTCGTAGAATTTGTTAAAAATTATCTTAAATATATCTTTCAATTTGGTTTTTAGAAACATTTTGGTCCAAAGATAACTGAAAAATACAAATTATTTAATTAAAATATGATTTGATGTGATGCCTGGTCACAATCGTATTCTTCTCAGTTCTTTGTCAAAATATTGTCGAATTTGATGATCATAATTTTAAATTAATCTTCTCATCATGTTTCTAAAATATTTTCGTCTCGAAATATTCTAAAAATAAGAATTTCAATAGAAATATGATTTTTATTATGGCTTGCCAAAATCCAACGCTTCTACTGATATTGATACAAACCATTTTTTCAGTTATTAACCTAAAATGTTTTAGTTCTTTATGTTAAATACAGTAGATTTTTTAAATATAATTTTGAATCAATCTTCCAATATTATTTGGAAATATATGTTCATCTAGAAGTATTTGCAAAATCTCAATTTTTAAAAGAAATATAAGTTTTAATTATGGCTTACAAAAATCTACCGCTTCTACTAATATTGATGCGAACCGCATTTGTCTGTTCTTTATCTAAAATCTAAGAGAATTTTGTTAACATTTTTTAAAATCAATTTTCCATATTTGTTTTTAGAAACATTTTGGTCCAGAAATAACGAAAATAATATGAATTGTTTAAGTGAAATATGGTTTCATCTCACGGCTGAACACTATCGTATTTTTCGCAGTTCTTCGTCCAAAATATCGTAAAATTGAATGAAAATAAATTTGAATTAATATGCTATTCACATTGCTAGAGTTATTTTCTTTAAAAATAATTTAAAAAATAAGAATTTTGAATAGAGATATGATTTTTTGCGATGGCTTACTAAAAACGACCGCTTTCACTTATATTGATCCATAAAACTTCTCTCCAGTTTCTCATCTAAAATCTAGCAGAAAGTGTTAAACATTATTTGGAATAATTTTTTCAATCTTGCTTTTAGATATATTTTAGTTAACAAGTAACTAAAAAATATGAGATAATTTATTTAATTTTTATTTAATTAATTTAATTTCAGATTTATCTTCTTTTCGAAAAAAATAAATATTTCAAATTTTATGTGTATCATGTGAGCCATTAAACTAGTAGGAGTTGAAAAGCTCAACAAAGGTTGTCTGACTTCTTTTCGCAATTGCTGGATAAGTATGAGGAACGACCTGTCTCTTTTCACGGATTCTTTGTTCGGCGAAAAGTACCTTTCTCCTGAATACTGGAGGCTGATACCTCACTAGTTTTCTGCGCAGTCTTCCAAATAAATAAAAAATGTCAGCTGACACACAATAGGAAATGTAATTTACAAAATGAACCTACATTTTTCGTTTTATTATTTTTATATTTTTAATTGCTGATAATAAAAACCGAAAAATATCTAAAAATTCATCATAAATTTTTTTTAAATAATAAAAGCATTTCTATTTTTTAAGCGATAGTAATAGGTCAATCAATTTTTACAAACAATTAAACAAAAAATAAAAATATATACGTCTGTCATGTTTCTCTAAAGAAAAACAGGAATGTGACTGTTTTAAAGGGATTATAACGGGATTATTTTATTTAAAAGTGATTAGAACTTATTCTCGAAAAGAGGAAAAACATCCTTATTTTTACTTAAAACTATTAAAACGTTTTGGCGAAATAAATTACATTTAAAAATTGCCAGAAAATACATTTTTCAAAGGTTACATAGAATTTAACAACCTTCAAAAAGGCATCTAATAAACAAAATCGATTTTAAATTTTTTTGTTTTTTCCCGGTTAAAAACCATTTTTCGAGACCACTGAAATTTAAAAATTATAACTTTAAAAAACTGTAAAATTTTGTAATTAAGGAAAAAAATTAAAGCATCAAAACTCTTCTAAATGCATTGTATATAAAATTAAAGTAATAATTTTTATTACATAAAACCTTTTCAATGTCTACAAATGGCAGCCATTTAATAAGAAACAAGATTAGTTAATTTTTGGTAAGTTTGATTTAAAATTCTTTCTAGTATAAACAGTTTAATTTTCAATATTTGTTAGATGTTTCGTCGATATTCAAAACCTTTGAAACTTAATTAATTTGGAATAATGGGAAAGTATATCTGGCTGGCTTCTAAGAAAAAAGTCCTCTTATCGCGGTTAACAAACCATTTTTGAAGGTCATTCGAATAAAAAAATTGAAACAATGAAACCTGCAACATTTGTTAATCCAATTTATTATTCATAACTAATAGGAATAATTTACTTTTTTGTTTCAGGTAAGTTTAAATTACTGCAAATATCCCTTCAAGGTTGTGGTAAGAAATTACTATAACATACTATAATGTAACATACCTTAAGAATTCTTCTCTAGTTAACGTATTTAAAATTTAATTTAAGATTTTTCTAATAATAAATGAATTGAACTTTGAAAGCATAAGATTAAAAATTTATCCCTATTTACACGATAATTTTTTAGCTTTTTACTAGAAAATGCTTTTGAATTACTCTAATTGTGACTTATTTAGCATCTCATACAATAATTCCATTCTGACTTCATTTGATTTGAAAATCTTCCGAGTTTGAAAAGTTTTATTTTCATTTTCCTCTTGATTAAAGAAGGAAATATTTTTATTATTAACTTTTTTATTGGATTTGAATAAAGGAAATATTTATTTAATTATTTTTTCACTGGAGAAGGAATTTTTTCTTTTGACTATTTGGAATAATATTTTAGTCTAGGTGAAAGGTTCAAAAATTTTATTTTCATAGTTTTTCTTATAATCAAGTGAAATAATTTTTTGCAATTTTTTCCTGAATCTCGGGAGAAAGTGTGGTTATGTTTAACATCTTCATTTAACTAAAATGAAAATTTGATATTTAATTTGTTTCTAAATTGAAATGCAAAATTTTGGTTTACAATTTATTTTTCAATTGGAATAGGGACATTTTATATTTTCAACGTTGTTATTGCCTTGGAAGAAAGGAAATTTTGGTTTATAATTCGGTTTTCCGAATAAGAAAGGAAATCTTCTTATAAACATTTTAGGCAGTATTTTAATTAATTGAGTTGTAGGGAGTATTCTATTACATTTATCTTTTGGCTAAGATGAAAGTTGTGAATTTTTTTCCAATTTCTTTCTCAATTGAAAGACGAAACTTTATTATTTTCAATATTGTTAGTGGGTTATATAAAATTTCCAGAAGAAGTATTAAAAAGGTCATTTAATTTTCATTATTCATCCGCATTATGTTCTTATTTTTTGCTTTTCCCAAGGGAGTCTAAAATTAATCAAAACTTTTTTGAATTTATGGTTTTTTCATCTTCTTTGTAAAAAAAAGTTTTTATTGCTTTTCTCCAAACAATATTGTCAAAGCAAATTAATAAATAAATGCATTTATCATTTTTATTATTTGTTAAAGAGACAAAAGTCTTTTGAAATACAATTGAGGGATTCAAAAGAAGAAAAATTGAATAGAACAAGATTGCAAAGTCGTTTAAGAGTGGGAAACTAGTTTCATCACGCATTCATTGTTCGAGACATTAAGCTTGAAAGCTCTACTATTCTTTCTACGTTTTCATCGTTTTGATGCCAAGTCTATGCTCTTTTAAAGCTCCGGGAAAGAAGAGTTTCAGGTCGTAAAATTTAACGTTTCTACTACACTTGGCACACAAAATATGGAGGTTTTCGCAAGTGGTTAAAAATAGCACAATATTACATGGACACCTAGAAAAAGAAACTAGATGACAATGATCATAATATAGATTGTAAATTGAAAATCGAAAATTTCTAACGCTGCACCGGCAGAAAATAAAAACTATAGCTTACTCAAATCGAGAATATTGAATCTCAAAATGAAACACAACACTGAAAAGTAACGAATTTCTAAGAAAATATTTAAGTTTTTCACTAGAGTGATTAGTTTTTAACTAAAATGATGAAACTTAAATTTTAGCGAAAAAGAAACGATTTTGTAACAAAACTTATCAATTTTCAACTAAAATGATGAATTCTGAAGAAAAAAAATAAGTTTACAAAAAATAATTTTAACAAGGAATTTAAATTTGCAACCAAGAAGAACAATTTTCAACGAATTAGTTGAATTTGCAACCAGAAAATGTTCAACTTTGAACCAAAAGCGGAATAGTTAAGTTATGGATAAAAGGAATTTACTAATATAGCGTAAAGGTTCTGTAACAAAATAGTTAAATTTTTAACCAAATCGATAAATTTTCATTCAATTAAAAGCATGATTCATAAAAAATGGGTTTTCAATCAAAAAGTTCCATTTTCAAAAATGGAATATTTAGGTTTTAATTAAATAGTATTAATTCGCAACTAAAACACAAAAGTTTTTAATAAAACAGTTACATTTGTTATAAAAGATATAAATTTACATTTAAAATTATGAAGCTTTGAATAGAATAGTACAATTTTCAGTTAAAAAATTAATTTTTAATTTAAAAAAAACGTTTTTTTAACCAGCGAGAGAAAATTTCAACTAAAATTATTAATCATCCATCCAAAACTGTATTTTAAACAAATGAGTTCAATCGTCAACGAAGTTTTTAAATTTGCAGTTAAAAGATGATTTTTAACAAAAAAGTTGAATTTTCAACCAAAAAGACATATTTTCAACAAAAATAGAAATATTAAGTTTTCATTTCTAAAAATGAAATTTGAACTAAAATGTTGAATTTTCAACCAAATAGTTTAATCTTCAAACAAGCTGTTGTATTTACAACCAAATAGTTTATATTTTATTTAGAAAAGATCAATTATCAATCAAAGATGTAACAGTCAAATTTTCATGGCGAAAATATTTTTGACAGAAAATGGAAGAATTTACAACACACTACTTCAATTTTTAACCAAAATGATGAATTCTCATAGACAAAATATTTGACAAATATTTGACAAAAAAACCTGAACAGTTGAAATTTAACGAGAAAATTATTGCACAACCAACAAAAATTGAACAAAATAGTTCAATTTTCCACCAAAGAGATGAATTTTCCAAATAATTGAATTTTCCAAATAATTGAATTTTGCACCAAAAAGATCAATTCTCCCTGAAAAATTAAAAAGTTGAAATATCAGTATAAAAAAAATTCACTTGAAACCTTAGAGGGTTCAAATCAACCAAAAAGAAGATTTTAACAAAAAGTATTAATTTCCACGTAAAAGTTATTTTTCAAACAAATAATTGAAATTTTAACGCCAAATTAAAAAGAAATATATTAAAAAAACAAAGAAATACAATTTTTACTAAAAGAGATGCATTTTTAAACTAGTTAGTCGTATTATCCATGAAAAAACTGGATTTCGAACAAAAACAAAAACCATTTTTTAGCCAGAAAAGCGAATTTTCTATCAAGAAGTAGAATTTTTAACCCGCAAATATCAATTTTTGAAAATACAATTTATTTTAAAGCAAATATCTGAATTATGAATATAAGGAGACAGCTATTCAAAAATGTATTTGAATATTTAATAAAAAATAATATTTTTTAACAACAAAGATGATTCTTTAATAGTTAAATTTTCAGTTAAAAAAGAATTTTTTCCCCGAAAAAGACAGCAAATTTTCAATAAAAGTATTAAATTTTCAAGAAATGATGAAATGCATTTCTTACCAAGAAGTTGAAATCTCAAGTAGTTGAATTTTTATCCAAATTGATACTTTTTGATCAGAGAAAGATGCATTTTTAACGAAAAATGGAATACCTACATTTGCAGTTAAAAAAATTGGTTTTGAACTAAGGAAAAAAAATTGTTTGCCAGAAAAGCGAGTTTTGTAAAAAAAATTGAATTTGCAATCCGCAAATACCACATTTCGATAAAGAAATTTATCTTCAAACAAATAGTAGAATTCTAAATTTGAAGAGAAAAATTTTCAACTAAACAGTTGAATTTTAATAAAATCTAACGAATTTTGGAATTTCGAATAAAATATTAAAATTCTTAGCCATCGAATGGAATCGTTAACCCAACAGATTTATTTAAATTAAGTTTTAACAAATTAATGTAGATTTTCAACCACAGATAAATTTGAAATAGAAATTATAAATCTTGACATGAAATAGTCCCATTTTTAGTTTAAAAAAAATGTATTTTCCACCAAAGTAAAAGGCGAATATTCAGCTCTGAAAATTCATTTTTTCCTCTAAAAAGTGCTTCTATCGATTTATCTAGTCCCGACTGCCACATGTATTTTTTTATTTGCGTCGATAAACTTGATAATTTTTCAGTTTGTCATCAAATTGATGAACTATCATTTGCTGTATAAAAAATCTTTTCTAGTAGAGATGAATTTTTATACTATAATTGATATTTGAAAGCATTTCACAATTCAATGCATATTTCAATTGAATGTAAATGACTAAAAAGTAGAAAGCTCTTATGTGAGAGAATAATTAATCCGTTATTTCCAGCTAAAGCGTGAATTTCAGGAAGATATTATATTACCTCTCAGGCTTATTGCAATTTAAAATTTAATTAAATCCGAAACCGGTTTCTTCTGAAAATCCGCTCTGCATAAAATTTCACTTTTCGGTTCCATTTCTGTTCTACCTGACGCACATTCTGTATTAAATAAAATTGTTTTACAACAGTCGCTCACATTACAGACAAAAGCTACGGAAATATTTTCATATTCCGTCGAAAGTTTCTCTACGGTGGATACTGTATCCATTTTAATTGGATCTTGGATATCCAATGCTGCTGGCAGACTAGGTCAAATATATGTTGCATTTTCCATCAAGACAATATCAAACAGAGATAATGAAAAGGGAGAACAATGGATGACTGGCTAGCTCAAATTCGTATCTTTTGTTTAAAAGGCTACTCGAACTGCGTATCTGAATTTATTTGAATAGCTCATTAAGTATATCGTTAATCAGAAAATGTTATGGATTTTTCGAATATTAGGCTACCTTTCCGCTAAGGATAAGAATTAGGCTAACTTCATTTAGCTAAGTTTTCAGGAGGAATAAGTAACCTATTATTTTTCAAAACATTTCCTATGAATTCAAAACTCAAGTATTTTGTAGTAAAGTTTGTAATGCAATTTAGGCTCCTATAACTTTCAAAATAGAAATTTTAAAAGATTTTTATTTCTTTCAAGACTCCTATGTGTTTGCTAAATTTCATTGATACTACACTACCATGTGCGCTGGTATTTATTGGTTAAACTTTTTTACTAGTCAAAGTTTCGCTGAATTAAAATCTGAAATAATGTATTCAATGAATCCATTTAACGCAGAATCTACTATTACTACTCTTTATATAAAAAGTAGTAACATCCATTCTTGGTAGTAATGTGGTATAGTAGGAATCGACTATATGTTTGTAGCTAAATGTTTTTTTTAGCCTGCTGGCCTTAAAAAATTTACTTGCTTACACTTCTATTTTTACAGAATTTCCGTACAGCTAACTCTTTAAAACTAACATCCATCCAAGCCATATCTCTAAGCCGATCTTGCTTTCCTCGCTTAGCATCGCCTTGTACGCATGTCCCTATTTTCTCACCTCGCACGCATGACGCTACTTTCTCGCTTTGCCGCGCATTGCCAACCTCTGCCTCCGCATCTAATCCCTAATCATTATATACTATTTACAATATGTACAATTTTCTTACATATACTTCCTCTCCTATATACAGTCTTACCTTCTCCACTTCTCCTCCTCCTTCCTTCTCTTCTCCAACATCTTGCCCAATACCCCCTTCACCCATGCAACTGCCCTTATGTCCCCTCTTTCTTGCAACAATACCAACATGCTTATCCCACTCCATTCCACCTCTTCACACTCCTCCAACCACTGCTCCACTTTTGCATCTCCCTTCCCGCACAATTCACACATCCTCTTCTCTCCAGAAAGCCAGAACCTATTATAACT
>JAWWLR010000054.1:76991537-77005800 GCA_035041075.1 Acraspis erinacei | reverse complement strand
AGACCGATTTGTTGCCTACCTTAGAATAGGCTAAGAGTATAATTTTTCGAAAAACATACTTTGTTTCAAAATAATCAATATTGATGATTAATTTTCGCAAATAAAATTATTGTTAGGAAGGGAATATCAATGATCGTGTGATATGTTTCGGGTAGTTTTTTTATGTCCAAAGATAGTATCTTTAATCTAGTTTGGTCAAGTTTTTTTAAAGGAATATTTTAGCAGTTCTATTCCTTAGCAAACAATTATTATCTGTACGAAAATTAACATTAGTTGTTTATTGTAACCATTTCGGGACTGTTTAAGGCGCCAGAACCGCGGTTTCGAATTATTTTAAAAAGAAACGAAAGATGGAAATTTATTGTCTCGCCGAATGAAACAAGTTTAAAGGTGCTTCACAAAAAGATTAAGTTTTCTTAGGACATCATATTACAAAGACAATGAAAACACACACAGGGGCAAAAAAGAATTTAAATTTTATCTTACTTCATTTTTTTACGTTATTTTGAAATTTAGCCATGTTCGCTGTAATGATCAAGGTGAAAACTAAAAAGCAACTGAATTGGATTCAATGTCTACATTATTCAAATTGAACCAATTATGACTCAAGTTTATTTCAGTAAGTTATTAAGTCTTCTGTTTTGTTAAAAATTTCTATTGGTATCTCACTTTAAATTATTTAACTATTTTTTCTAGATTTAAAACTATTTTTGTAAGGAAAAACATTCATATAATTTTGTTCTTCAAGTTGAAATATGAACAAAAAATTATATCATTATAACCTAATTTGATCCGTTTAATCATATTTTTGTCCTAAAGTCACATATATTTAATAAAGTTACACTCCATAAATTAAATTTTTTATTGTTAATTAAATTACTGCTTTTCTGCGATTTTTATAAATTAATTACGAGATAGAACTGGAATCTGTTTCATTTTAGGTATTTCAGTCTATTATTTAGACTGTTCTTATCGTTAAATTGCGTATAAGTAATGATTTATTATGATCAGAAGTTAAAGAGAACAAATGACATTACTAAACCCAATTTTTATTTAAAAAATTAATTTATATCGAATTTTTCAGAACACAAATCTTTTCTTTTTTGCAGTGTCATTTTTCTTTATCTCAATGATTATTTAAAAAAAATAATAAAAAACTGATTGAGCGTCAGTGTAAAATTAATTAATTAATTTATTTAGAATTAAGATAGGCATTGTATTTTAAACTTAAAAGCAACAATTTGTTGCCATCCTGATTTTTGATTTAATAGTACATAATACGTATAATTATAAAATATAAATATTTTTATTAAAAGATAGGATTTTGTCATGCCGTGTAATAAAAGTCTACGTTTCTGATAATTGCCTAAAAATCTCTTTCGTCAAAAAATCAAAGCAATGAAAAACAACAAAAATCACAAAAGATCGATTAGAACATAGTTTTAAACATTTTAATTTAAAATTTAATTAAATGTTTATTAATGAGATTAATATATCTTCCTTTTGGATTTTACAATAATAACGTTTGGTATAATATAAAATCTTAATTTTTAAAAGTTTTTGAATAAGAAGCTTTGAAATAGTTGTGCCAAAAGTCGGATATCTGAAAAAAAATTTTTATATGATTTATAGAATCAAAATTCAATAGCATATATCATTTCAAGTAAAAAACATTTTTTATAAAAAATATTAAAATTCACAAAAAAGATCAAATTTAACAACTTTTTTCCATTGCATTATTTATCACCGTCGCCTCATATGAATTAAAAAAATGATTGCATTTTAGTAAATTAGGGCTTATTTTTTTCGGGAAACCATTGTTTATAACTCTGCTGTTTCCAATTTTGAAAGTAAATTTTACTATGGCTGCAATCGTTAGAACAATTTTCTTTCCATGGAAACATTTTTAAACAATTACTTATATTTGAATATTACTTAGCTATTTTTAAAATTGGAAACAGCAGAGTTGTGGAAAATGTTTGCCCGGAAAAAATAAGCTGTCATTAATTAAAATGATGTCATTTTTCACAAATTGGTAAGAAGCTACCGTCAACAAAATTACGTTTGCATAAAACATGGTTAACATTAACGTTTTATTTGAATTTTAACATTATTAATAAAATAGAATGTTTGTTTTTCAAATGACATCAGTTATACTATTTTGATTCTTCAAATCATAGAATAATGATTTTTCGCGGATATCTAAATTTCGGAGTGACAACAACCTTCCTATATTAAAGGTTTAGCATAATATAATTTTAATACTTTTTACGGTAAACAAACCAAACTACAAGCTATTCAGTTGATACCACAAATTCATCAAAATGATGAAACGTTTTGATATCTGCATTTATGATCAACTTGATTCCAATTTCAATATCAATTACCACTTTTATAATTCCAACTACGTAGCACATTATGAAAATATGTCATTGTCTGGCCTGACTTGTCAATACTAAAAGCCTTTCAAATTAAATTTTTGATCAGATTGCAGAGAAAAATAATTTGCTAAGTTTCTTCTGAAAATTAAACCTGGTAGTCCAGGTGTTCAAAATACATCTTTCCTGAGGAATGTGTGATTAGCCTAGAAATATCATTGTCTGTTTTTCAGAAGTTGAGTCTGAAAAGTAAACCTGGTAGTCCTCGTGTTGAAATTATACTTTCACCAAAAAATGTTAAATAATTAAATCCGTTAGACCAGATGTTCAGAATGTATTTTTTCTGAGGACGCTTTGTTCAGAATAGAAATTTAACATTCATCAATGGTTTTGACAAGGTCTTGTCATGCTAAGAAGTAATCCTTGATGTCCAGATATTCATAATACATCTTCGACGAGAAATTGGCATTCATACCTGAAATTTAGGACAGCCTGGTGGGGTTTCAAAGATCTATTTATTCTGAGAATGAAACATGGAAATTCGGGTTTTCAAAGTACTTATTCATCAAGAAATTTGTGATCAGAGCATCTAGACTACCAACACACTTAAAATAAAGAGACATATAAAAGCCCATCAGAGGTTCTTAAATTTCAAGTATGGATACGAGTTCCTCGTGAAAATGTATTTTGAACTCCTGAATTATTACTAACTCAATCAATACCTTTTTCATAATGGCACTCATTACTTATGGAATAATTTGGATACTCTAAAATTGTGAAATAGTCCAAAATAGACAAATGTTCTTTGCAAGAGGATTTACAAACCTTACAAAAATAAAAATAAAAGGACAGTCTGGACATCAAGATATGCAGAATAACTATTATCGAGGGTCAACTTTAGCACAAACTTCTAGATACCGGCTATCTGTAGAAGTTTTAAAGAATAGGATCAAATCGGGCACATCAGAGAGTCAACTTGATTTTCTCGTACGTTCCGCTCGACCTTCACCTAGAGCCGGAATGATCATCTCAGAGGAACGAACAGATCGCTAAAGGTGGCTGATCTGACCCTCATAGAGGCTTGATTTGCTCATCTTGGATGCTCGGCTGGATTATCTTATATAGTCCACTAGATATTTTCTCATAGATTAGATTTGATGGTTTTATATCTAGGCCATCCCGAAAGTATACGTTCATATCCTAATAGTATGTCCGAACTATTTTTCTACCTGCCGGAATGCCCGCTTTTACATATTATGTAGTGACACACGTACGAAAAGTGCTCCGGGAAAAATGATGAGAAACTCAGAAAATTCTGCAATTTAAATTTTGTTTCAGGTGCCAATAACTGGTGCTCTTGCTCTATAGGGAAATATTTTTTTGCAACACCCACCTCGAAAATGAGGACTTCAATACCTCTAAATGATATGCAAAGTACTTCAATCCTACACACTGTGTCTATTTTTCGAATCTACAAAATAGACGCGCATGCGCACTTCGGAGATGCGTAACTTTGCACACCGTCAAAATAAAAATATTCTTTAACAAATGTGAGTGTCTCGAGACGCACGACGCACGCTTGAAATGGAACTTCGAAAGGATATAAATATGCAATGAATTCACAGAATTAATTAAATTCACGGAATTGAATGAATACACGGAATGCATGGAAATTACGGAATGCATGGAACTCATAGAATTCACGGAAATCATGGAATACGCGGAATTAAAAGGAATTCAGGAAATACTTGGAATTAATAGATTTCACGGAAATCATGGAATTAGCAGAATTGATAGAATTCATGGAATTCAGGGTATTCATGGAATTCATGGAATTCATGGTATACACGGAATTAATTGAATTCATGGAAATAAAGGAATTCACCAAATCAATTCACCGATCAATTCTGCTAATTCCATGATTTCCGTGAACTCTATGAATTCCCTGTATTTCCTGAATCCTTTTGAATTCCGCGTATTCCATTCACGGAAATCATGTAATTCGTGAAAGTCAATGGAATTGAGGGAATTTGTGGAATTCATGGACTTCACGAAAATCGTGGAATTCTCTGAATTAATAGATTGCAGGGAATTTACAGAATTCATGGAAATCATAGTATTCGTGGTATTTAATGCATTCGTGGAATTCGCCGAATTAATTAAATTCATGGACTGCGCTGAATTAATGGAATTCTCGAAATTAATAAATTTGCGGAATTCGCGAAATTCATGGTATTCGCGGAATTTATGGTACCCGCGGAATTCACGGTATTCGCGAATTCATGGTATTTGTGGAATTCATTATATTTGCGGAATTTACGGAATTCGTGAATTTCGCTGAATTCGTGGAATTTGCGCAAATAATTGATTCACAGAATTTTAAGAATCACGAGATTCATGAAATTCACGGAATTCAAAGGAATTCAGGAAATGCATCAAAATGAAGGAATTCATGGAATTCGCGGCATTCAATGGGATCACGAGAATTCATGGAATTCACGGCATTCAATGGGATTGCGGGAATTCATAGAGTTCATAGAGTTCACAAAAATAATAGAATTTAGTGAATGACTATAATGCATTGAATTCGCGGAATTAATTAATTTCGTAGAAATGTCGAATTGATTGAATTCACGGAATTCGTGGAATTTTCGTTGTTCATGGTATTCGCGGAATGCAGGGAATTCATCAAATTCCTACAATTCTCGGAATTCATTTTATTCGCAGAAATTATGGAATTCGTGGAATTATCCAAATTAATTGAATTCACGGAGTGCGCAGAATTAATGGAATTCCCGGAGCTCATAAAATTCGCGTAATTCACGAAATTCGTATAATTCGTGGAATTTGCGAAATTCATGGTATTCGCGGAATTCATGTTATCTGCGGAATTTACAGAATTCGTCGTTTTAGGGGAATTCGTGAATTTCATGGAAATTCATGGAAATTCATGGAAATTGCGGAATAAATCGAATTTTGTAATTTGTGTAATTCGCGGAATTCATGAAATTTACTGAATTCATTGAGTTCCTGGTATTCGCGGAATTCATTGTATTCAAGGAGTTCATGGAATTTTTGGAATGTACGGAATTCACGGATTTCATGGGATACACGGTATTCATCGGATTCACGAAATTCATGAAATTTACGGAAATAAAGAATTAATTGAATTCCGTGAGCTAATTGAAAAAAGTTTAAAATAAAAATGTGCTAAATATTGTTCTAGGGATATTTTTTAAATTTAAATCTTCTCTATTTTCATGGATTTGCACGAATTTTTTTTATTTTGACGCTAATTACTTTCTCATAAAATTTATTATATAACAAATTTATTATACGTGAACAAATATAATGATTTTTTTTCAGTACGCAAAACTTGGTTCGCTACAGTTTTCTTCTACATTGTACATAAGAATGTCATAAATATAAAGTATTTTGCTAATTAAACTAACCGAGGAACAGAGGTCTGAAAAACGAAATATCTTATAAGGACAGATAAGATAGCAACTGGTATATCTCTTGACAAATTTTTGAAAATATTCATTAGTTACTTTCTTATCAAGATTCTGCATTAGTGGGTTTCCTTTCTAAAGAAAATGAAACTCGTAATTGGTGTAATCTCTTTTATCCTTGTGATATGCACCGATTCTGTTGGTAAAGACATTGAAAATGATAATTTACAGCGCATTATGGATTGTTCCTTGCAGTAAATGTGATTATATGTAAAAAGTGGATCATTTGAAATTGCTTATTTGTTTTTTTGATTTACGCGTCTTGATCTAATGATTTCTGAAGAGAGTCTGATATTTTTATTTTTCCTGGGCATCGCTGTATATCCCTGTGCTTAATTTCTTCTTTCCTTATCAACTAAAAGCTGTGATTGACAAATTAAATATAATAGTTACAAGAATACTTGATATATGTTTTACACTTTCTTTTCGCAGACTTAGCTTCGACATCTAGAGCACGGAAAGTTCAAGTTTATCCCCATCAAATTCTACTTAGAATTTTCTATTGTGAACTTGAACCAGGTTATGATTACGCATTAAATCGAGGCCTTTACAAAGCAGTAGTAGATAAAAACCGCCAGTACATAATTGGATTAGTCCAAAGAAATAGTGTTTGCCCATTACTGGTTCAAAAATGGTATCTTGAGACAGATACATTGAGGTATGAGCAAGTCAAAGTACTCCTGGATGGCAGCCTAGTTGCCAATGTTACGGAAGACATACCGGATGGTGATCCTGTGAAGAACAAGTTCTGGAAGAGTCCTAAACCATCACGCTTGATTGATGTCGAGACACCAGGCCCTTAGCATTTTTATTTACATGATTAAAATTTCTTTTAAAAAATAAAATCCTGTACCAGAAAGTGTTATTTTATTCTAAGAGAGACCTTCTTATTGTCTACCTTTCAATAGGCTAAGAGACTAATTTTAAGACAAAAGTATACTGCATGTGTATGGTACCATCAGTTATATTCCTTAGCAAACAATTATTATGATCAGGAAACTACAATTTCAGACAACCTGTTGGGTTTCGAATGTCTAGTTATTCCAAGATGTAAATCTGTCAATCTAGGTATAAAAGATCCATCTTCTATAAGGAAGTTGTGCTTAAAACTGATATTTAACTCACAATGATCATTTCCTAAATATCTTTTCATTATGAGTAAAGTAGGTAGTCCAGGAGTTCTGAACACAAATCTCTGAATGAAGATGTATTTGGAACACCTGGACTAGCTGGTTCACTTCTCAGGAACAACCAATACTCGGAAAAACCTTAGGCGTGAATAAATTTCAGTTCTGCACGCATCTTCCTCGAAAAAGATTTGTTTTAAATATCTGGATATCAAGGTTTATTTCCTGGAATGACAAGACCTTAGTAAACTTGTTTCGGAATGTTAAATTTCAATCCTAAACCAAGCGTCATTGGCAAAGATCTATTCTGAAGATGTGGACTAACATACTTACTTCTTAGAATGACGAGAACTTGAAAAAATGGTTAAAGTGACTTAAACTTCGGTTATGAAAGCCCATTACTCTAGAACGATACATTTTTACAGCCTTCACGACCTGACTTTACGTCTTAGAACCACGGGAAATTTGAAAAACAATGAGGGTGATTTGAATTTAAGTTATAAACACTACTTTTTATAGGAATATATATTTTCAAACCCGTGAATACCAGCTTCACTTCTCTAAATTATGAGAAAAGCAGTCCAAGAACTTCAAGTTAATATTCTGTATAAACTTTTCTCGGTGAAGACGTATTTTGAAAACCTGGACTACCAGGTTTACTTTTCATGGTGATGAAAGCTTGGAAAAACAGTTGATGAATCTCAAACTTTTGTTCTGAACAAACCCTTTTTGGAGAAGATATGTATTCAGAATACTTCAACTACTTGGGTTCATTCTTAGAATGACGAGACCTTGGAGAAAAGTTTCAGGAATTTTAAATTTCTATCTTGAAGATACCTTTCTCAGGGACATTGTAGTTTGAACAGCTGGACTACTAGATTTATTTCATCGGACCAAAATACTTGGATAGATAATTAGGGTGACTTAAATTTTAGTTGTGAGTACACCTTCTTTGACAAGGATCTATTTTGGACAACGTGAATGCCAGATTTTCTTCCTATAAGGACAATAATTAAGATAAACCATCATGGTGAGGAAGATGTATTTTCAATATCTGGACTACGAGCACAATGATTTCTGCATTAAATAATTTCATAATCTGCTGTGTAGCTTAAAGCAGATGAAAGATAATTGTTAATGAAATTTGAATCAATTTGATCGTGAATACAGATATCAAAACGTCGCTGAACAGATTTTTTAGTACTTCAATATTTTATAATAAATAATAAACAAAGCATTTAGCTTCAAATTCAAAGGAATTATTATGCATGAAGCTAGATTCTCGATCCAACAATACCTAATACGTTTTCAAACAAATTTTTTACAATCAGAAAATGACATAATTTTTTTTAAGCTTAGCCCCCTTCTTCCCTAAATGAGATTCTGTTTCTAAGCAAGAGATACGTCATTTGCATGATATCTATAATTATATAATTATAACACATATATACTTTTATTAAAAGGTACCATTATATCGAACCATTCAGTAATTGACTACCATTCCATTTCGTAAAAATATCTTTTGTCAAACAATCAGAGTAATCAAATACAAATAAATTAAAATGACAATTGAGATAACGGCTAGTATATAGCTTGAAACATGTTTGTTGAATTTGAATATAATATTTAATTAAAAGTTTATTATGGAGCTAATTATTACTTTCTTTGTGAATTCTTAAAGAAAAATAATTGGCATAATGTACAAAACTTAATTTTAAAAAGTTTTCAGAGTGGATAAATAAATATTTTAAAGGTTCCGTATCGGGTAATTTTAATAACTTTCATAGTGAAAATCCGAAAATACCAGTTACCAACCTGATACGACAAATGTGTAAAAATGATGCAACCTTTTCGGTATATGTATTCATGCTTAGCTTGATTCAAATTTTGATATCAAATGTCAATAATAAAATATCAAATCATTATCACATTCTGAAATTATTTAATTCTCTGACTGGAATGGTGATCAATATAACCGCTTAGAATTAAATTATTGATCAGATTAGACAGAAAAATTATTTATGTAGTTCCATTTATTAAAATGAATGAGTCAATACGCCTTAACTTAACTTGTTTTTTCCGTAGTTTATCCAGAACCAGTAGACCTATAATACTAAGAAAATTCAAATTCACAGAAACCCTTCAAAAAGTATTAAAATAAATAGGAATGTTTTATAAATTAATTTATGAATGTTTTACTTAATTAAAAAATCTGAATGGAATTCCTAAGAATTCTCAAATATAATACTTTCCAAATTTAAAAAATCTAACCTTTCCTTTGAAGGTGCCAGTAACTGATGGTCTTACCCTATAAGAAACTATTTTGTTGTGTTGTTTCGATGGTTTGAAAAAAGGGCGAGGCTAGTCATGCATCCTTTTGGGATAATTTTCAAATTTACAACATCATGATGGACATGATTTTGCGAGACGTCTTTCCAATCCAACGATATTTCTTTACTTATAAATTTTATAATATAATTCACAGGTAATCACATTATCTCGAAATTTTTCAGAAAATATACAGCGGAACTTCTTTCTGTATAAAAAAGCAATGTAATCTTTCCTTAAAAAAGATAATGATTTATTTTTTCCATTGCGTACCAACTTGTGTCGGTAAAATTTTCCTCTAAATTTCACATAACAACGTCATAAATTTAAAATATTTTGCTAATTTGAATGACGCATGAGCCGAGGTATGAAATCACATAATGTCAAAGGAGAGATAAGATACCAACTGGGATAGTTTGAACATTATTTCATCAATATTTTTTCTGCTTTTCGATATAAACAAAAAAATTGTACTAAATAATAAATGATATTTCATGCTGCTGTGATGAATATATTTAGGGGAATGAATATTTCCTCGGTCAGTTTTAAACATTCAATGAACAGAAACAAAAGAAATAGGTTTTAAATTTTATCTCCGCTCATTTTTATTGTGACGGTGGAATGAAATCAATCATACTAATTTTGTTATTCAAGTTGAAATATGACAAAAAATATAATTTTGTATTATGTTACTACGTTTTTGATCCGTTTATTTATATTTCTTTAAAAGTACATAGAATTATTAAATTTAGTCACAGGAAATATAAAACTTTATTATAGATAAAATTAATTAACTACGTGATAAAACTGACATCTTTTTTATTTTCGGTTCTTTAGTGCATTATTTATACTGATTTCGTCATCGAATTGCGTAAAGATAATTATTAATTATGATTTGGAACTTAGCGAGAATAAATTTAATTGTTAAAAATAATGTTTATAAAAGAAATTCACTCATATCGCATTTTTCAGTGTCGTCCTATCCCTAAGATTTTTCGTTTGAAAGAATTTTCATCAATTCCTTTTTTATAAAAATTGATGCGCAAAAATTTCATTCTTCAAAAAATCAGGGTAATGAAATACAAATAAACCAATCTGAAAAATGAGAAAGCGATTATTATGTAGCTTTAAACATTTTGATTTATTTTCAATATAAAACTTAATTAAAAGTTTATTTCAGATCTAAATATTTCGTTCTTTCTGTATTTTTAAAGAATTATGATTAGCATAATTTACAAACTTTAATTTTAAAAAGTTTCCTAATTGCAAGGATTAATATTTTAAAGGATTTTAAAGGTTTCTCAACGGTTAATGCTAGTCATTTTTATAGTGAAGACACAGAACTCCCAAGTATAAAGTTTATACAAAAATGGATGAAAATGATGTAATATGTTTATATTTGAATTAAATTTTTGGTCAGATTACCCATACAAATTATTCACTTAGGTCCATTTAGAAACAGCAATAAATTTTTATATTCGAGGGTCAACTATAGAACAACCTTCTTGATAGTTAGGCCGACTATCTCTAAAAGTTTGAAAGAAGAGGGTCCAATTGGTTATATCAGAGAGACGACTTAATCATCTCGTATGGACCGCTCTAGCATCACAGAAAGCCGAACTGAAAATCACAGATGACCGAGTAAATCGCAAACAGGGGCCTGTGAAGGGTTGAATTTAATCATCTCGGATTTTCGACAGGATCATCTCATATAGTCGACTAGATTTGTGGTTATAGTATACTTAACCATCTCAGATTCAATTTGATGGTATCCTATCTAGAATATCTCGAAAGGATAATTTAAAAAAGGCCACGGCTGGCCACCTACCCTTTTAGGATCATTCCTAAATTTGTATGTTCTTAATTGCCATGGTTTTGCGCGACGCTGTTTTAATACAACGTTATTTCCTTACTTGTAAATTTTATTATATAACAAAGTAATCCTGCTTTTAAAAAGATAATGATTTATTTTTCCATTGCGTAAAAACTTGCGTCGGTAAAATTTTCCTCTACATTGCACATAACAATGTCATTATTTAAAGCATTTATCTAATTCCACTGACGAAGGAACGGACGTATAAAACACTAATAATGTCGAAGAACAGATAAGATAACGACTGGTATATATCTTGACAAATTTTAGAAAATTTTCGTTAATTTCTTATTAGGATTCTCCATAAGTGGCTTTTCCTTGTCAAAAAAATGACACTCGTAGTTGGTGTTATTTCTTTTATCTTAGTGATTTACGCTGATCCTATTGGTAAACACATCAAAAACTATAATTTACTGCTTATTATTTATTGTTACTCGTAGAAAATGTGATCTTTTTGAATTGCTTGAATTGATGTAAATACTTCTGGAGGGAATCTGGTATTTTTTATTTTTCCTAGGAGATTCTGTATTTTCTTGCCCTCAATTTTTTCTTATCAACTAAATGCTGCCATTAATTAATTAAATATAATATTCACTACAATACTTTGTTTCCATTTTACACTTTCTTTTCGCAGACTTAGCTTCGACATCTAGAGAAGGCGCAGTTCAAGTTCATCCTGATCCCATTTTACTTAAAATTTATTTTTGTGAATTTGAACCAGGTCATCTATATCTAATGGGTCGAGGCACTATGAAAGCTTTAGTAGATAAAACCCGCCATTACATCATTGGAATAATCCAAGGGAATCGTGTTTGCCCATTATTGGTTCAAAAATGGTATCGTGATCCTACAAATCCTGGAACAGATTTATTGAGATATCAGCATGTTAAAGTACTCCTAGATGGCGGCCCAGTTGCAAATGTTACTGAAGAAATACCGGATGGGGATCGTCTGAGGAACAAGTTCTGGAAGAGTCCTAAACAATCACGCTTGATTGATGTCGAGATACCAAGTTTCTAGGATGTTTATTGAAATGGTCAAAATTTCTTTTATGCAATAAAATCGAATATCAGATAATTCAGTGTTATTCTAAGCGATACCTCCTTATTGTATATATAACATTAGGCTAATAATCTAATTTGAACAAAAACCTAGACTTTGACTATTTGGGAAACTAAAGATTGAATAAATGATTGGATTTTTTTTTTTTAAATAATTTCAAACCAGTTAACTGGGGCGTAAAGCCATCCCAAAAAAATGCAGTAAATACTTCGTATTAATATTAGTAAATGAAATGAACGTCCATGCATTTTTTCATACAGGCTCGCCTGTTTCTATGGCTTCTTATATCTCATCTAAATAGGGTCTCATTTACACATTTTAACTATTTTTTCCGCGGTTTGCCTCTGGGCACGCTGCCATTTACGCTTTACCTTAATACACTTGTTTTGTTACTCGTTCATTTGGCATTCTCTCAAAATTCGCGAACCATCGTAACCGATTTTTTTTCCATGTGTCAACTAGTGTTTCTTCTGCAACGCATTCTTTAAGAATGATCTCGCTACTCACTTTGTCCATCAGAGTTATTCTTGACAGGTCCATGTCTCGTTACTGTAGAGTACAGCCGGTACAAATATATAATTATGTATTGACATTTTAGCTAACCCACGTACCCTTACTGTTTCGAAATCCACACCTTCTTCGTCGAAAAGAGCCATTATTAAGCACTTGTCCATGAATAATATAAATAGCCTTGAAGACATAACGCATCCTTGTCTAACGCCTTGCATAATATCGAAGCAGTCACTCAATTTCTGATTTACCATTTACCCATTTACATGATAAATTTTATAGCTTGTGGGTGCCACCCATTTACTCCGTACACTTTCAGGAATTCAAAAATTATACTTGTATCAACCTTGCCAAAACTTTTTCTATGTGAACAAATGCACCGAAAACTTGTTTGCCTACGCTCAATTTTTTTCTGTGATTTGCCTTAAGCTAAATATGTGGTCCGTACATGATCATCCTGGCATAAACCCACTTTGTACTTCCAACATCTTCTCTCCTGTTATTTGCATTACTCTACGAATAAGTTTTTTTGAGTATATATTACTTACGGTACTTAATAAGCTGATCCCTCTGCAATCATTGCATTCGATTTTATCTCCCTTGCTTCTTTATATTGGTACGATAATTGTTTCTTTCCATTCGCCTGGGACTTCTACCATCTCGGTGCTTAAATTTAATAATTCGCGCAGTCTATGTTGTATGTATTAGCCACCGAGTTTAGCATTACAACGTTAATACTGTCTACCCCGACACCCTTACCATTTTCAAGTTCTTAATTATATCCCTAACCTCAGTGACACAGACTTTCTAAATTGATTTTTCTAAAGCATCGTGTTGTACATCGCAGTTCTGGAATAGCTTCATCTCCGGACAGTCCCCTAAAATAGTCTCTGAAAGCCTCTAGTGTCCAATTGGCATCATACAGCATTTCTCTATTACTATTACAAATGTTTACAAATTCTTTATTTTTATTTCCCTTTATTTTTTTATAAAGCAGTTTCTTGCTTCCTTCCAAGTTGTTTTGTATTTTCTTTTCTTATTATGCTGCAATTTTATCTTTACTTTACTTAACTAATCGTTTAAGTATCCTCCTGTACGTTTCTTTCATTATTCCACCATGCATCACCAGACGTTCTTCCTAAAACCGTGGTACCACACCTTTGATCGCACAAATAACATTGATATCCCGGAACATAGTCCATGCGCCCTCTACAACTTTGTTTCTTATAAGCGCCTCACAAGTTGTCCTATATATGCTTTCGATTATCTTATTTTTGAAGTCTATTCTCACATCCGGTTTCTGTATGTTCTCCATTTTGATTCGCATCTATTTTAACCAATTGGTTCTCTTTTTTCTTCATCCATGACCTAAGTTAATTTTGGAGGTCAGAAGGTAATGATGGGTATAGGATTCAGAAACCATTCAATTATAACGTAGCTATTTCCTTTAGACCAGCTGTGCATGTGGATAAT
>JAWWLR010000054.1:76970665-76981814 GCA_035041075.1 Acraspis erinacei | reverse complement strand
CTTACGGTAATGTTTCTATTGCCAGTTTCAAGAGGCTTCCCACTGGCAGTTGGGTCTCCTTATTATTCCTTCGTGATTTTTGCATATAAAAATTTATGTTTCTCTTCTTTCTATAGAAAAAAAATGTTTTCAAAACTTCCAACAACCCAAATAAGCAATTTTTAATTAAAAAATTACACCCTACGATTTTTCATGAGCTAATTATATTTATTTTTAAGGATGAACCAAATTTTTTCTTCTTTTAGTAATAATTTAAATAAACTCAGATAAAAGATTTCTTTATTCAAAAAAACTTTTTTGAATTAAAGAAAAATATTCATCGGAAAATCCTATACAAAATTACTTACAATACAGGCCAATTAAATGCCTACAACGTTTATTATTTCTTGAATTTAAAAAGTAAAAAAAGACCAAAATGAATGCAATATCTTCTTTTCTAACTAACAAAATGGATTTTTTAGGCTCCAATTTGAGGAAATAAAAATGAATTTTCAACAAAAGACTTAAATTTTCAAACAAAGAGGTCAATCTAAAAAAATTAATTTATAAGAAATTAGTTCAACTTATAACCAAATGATTAAACTTTTCACCAAAAAAATTAATTTTTTACGAAAAAGATTACTGTTCTGCCCAAAAGACGAATTTTCAAGAAAATACATTAATTTCCAACAAAATTGTTGAATTTTGAAGCCAATAAGATTAATCGTATACAGAACAGTTACATTTTTGACCCAAATAAATTATTTTTCAACAAAAAAGTTAATCTTCAACCAAAAATATGAATTTTGTACAAAACTGTTTAATTTTCAACTCAAAAAAATTATTTTTTCAACAAGAAAGGTTATTTCCGGCCAAATAGTTTAATATTTAAAAAATATTTCACTTTTTAAGTTTTCAATTTTAAGATTAGGAAAAAGACAAAAATAAATTTAATATCTTCTTTTCCAACTAACAAAAGCGATTTTTAGGCTCCAATTTAAGGAAATAAAAAACGAATTTTCAACAAAAGACTTAAATTTTTAAACAAAGAGGTCAATCTAAAAAATTAATTTATAAGAAATTAGTTCAACTTATAACCAAATGGATAAACTTTTAACCAAAAAAATAAATTCTCTACGAAAAAGAATAATTTTCGGCCAAAAAGACGAATTTTCAAGAAAATACATGAATTTTCAACAAAATTATTGAATTTTGAAGCCAATAAGATTAATCATTCACAGAACAGTTAAATTTTTAACCCAAATTAATGATTTTTCAAAGAAAGAGTTAATTTTCAACCAAAAATATATAATTTGTAGGAAAATGTTGAATTTTCAACTAAAAAATATGATTTCTTAACGAGAAAAGTTATTTTCTGCCAAATAGTTTAATATTTAAGCAAATATTTCACTTTTTAAGTCTTAAATTTTAAGAGTAGGCAAAAGAAAAAAATAAATTTAATATCTCTTGTTCTTAGTAACAAAATTGATTTTCGGGTTCCAATTTAAGGAAATAAAAAAAGAATTTTCAACACAAGAGTTAAATTTTGAAAAATAGAGGTCAATCTAAAAAATTTTAATTTATAACAAATTAATTCAACTTATAACGAAATGGTTAAACTTTTCACCAAAAAAAACTATATACGAAAAAGAATGTTCGGCTAAAAAAGACGAATTTTCAAGAAAATACATTAATTTCCAACAAAGTTGTTGAATTTTGAAGCCAATAAGATACATCATCTACAGAACAGTTACATTTTTAACCCAAATAAATTATTTTTCAAAAAAGACCTAATTTTTAACCAAAAATATCAAATTTGTACGAAAATGTGGAATTTACAATTAAAAAATATCATTTTCTAACAAGGAAGGTTATTTTCAGCCAATAAGTTTAACATATAAAAAACTATTTCACTTTTCAAGATAAAAATTTACAGAGTAGGAAAAAGACAAAAATTATTGCAATATCTTCTTTTATAACTAAAAAATTGATTTTTTGGGCTCCAATTACAATTCATTTTGATATGTATATTTCAATTTATTTTAGAGAAAAATATTTATGTTATTCATATTATCAACCTTCCAGCAATTATAAAGCTCACAAAAAGTAAACATGTACTGAATTTTCGACGCGAATTTACAGTAATAAACTTAAAGTAAATTCGTTTTAAATTAAATGTTATTAACATTAAAAATAATCAAATGAGACAGTCATAATATAACATTTAAATAAAACATGTCAAAAAAATATTCGACGTTGATATAAAAAAATGAATTATCACTTGGGGCACCACCAATTTTTGGCCCGGCACTGATCGTTTCTCACAAGCGGTGAGAATTTTTATGGTTAGTATATAAGGTCCATTTCGACTAATAAACTCAACGTGCAAAATTATGTGGTTCGTTCTTGAAATATCTTGTAAATATTCAAAGTACTTAGTTCTCCACTTTTTCTAGAATTTTTTTTCCATGTAATGACAGTGTATTAAGTTCTTAACAAAAAACTGCGAAGCGATATTTTATTTTCTAGCCTATTATTTAATAGCAAACTTTTAACAAAAATATATTCTTCTCAGCTCTTAAACCTTAAATATGTTGGAAATTAAGTTGAATTAAAATCAGGGTATACACTATAATCCCGATATTAATTTGGAATTTATTTTTGATTTTGAAGAATTTATTTTAATTAATAAAATTATTGAGAGAATGCTGATTTACTTTGTATATTGAGCCCCCCCTAAATGATATTGACGAAAAATAATGGAGTGAGGAATCGTCTAACCATACGGGACTCACATACATCCGTCTGACCAGGAACCTCTTGAGTCTGTCAGCGCATTGCACCCTTAGTGAAGAGACGAGATTAACAGATTAATCCCAGCTTTCAACATTGCTACACTCGTTTAATGTCTAATCTGAGTGGTCATTAATTTTATTTAAAATGAATTTATTTTTCCACGGAAAAATGTTTTGTTACAACGAATATGGAAAATAATTTGTTTAATGTAAAATTTCTTTTGTAGTTTTGTTTTTTCTATAACAAAAATAAATTTTAAAAATCCAAAATATACAAGCATAGTTACCACTACTTATAACCTTTAGCCATAATTTAAACAAATGTTAAATGATTGCACCAAGGTGGAAAAATTATACACAGTAACAAAATTCTTCATTTACATCTTTTTTATACAAAGTTACGTATAAAACAAATGAAAATGATATATGATGTGTTTCACTGTGGATAATTTTTTTGCTTAAGTATTTAAAATTTTTTTAGCGTCGCAAAAATTAAGTAAAAATTGAATTTCTTTTATACAAAATAATCTATAAAATACATATATGCTTAAAAAAATAATATTTTTTTAAGAATAATTTTCCTGTCTGGGAATTTAAGAACTTCATAAATAAAAGTAACTTTTTATTTTAACATTCTTGTTGTATAATCCCATAATGCAATAATGATCCAGTCATAATGGAAAACCGTTCAGGCTGAAGTTTCGGATTATAGAAGGGAAAAAGAAAAAAATCTCAGTCAGTATATATCAAGAAAATATGAAAGAGCTAAAGAGGAAAAGATTGCTTTGTATTACATCAAAGCTCTTTTCACAAAAAGGTTTAAAGAAAGTTTACCAGGACTTTCAATCTCATAATTTTAATACATTGCACATTCTTATCCTTAGAAAAAAATTTCTTTTAAACAATTTTTACTTTTTTGATATAATAATATAATTAGAATTCTAAAAAATATTTCAAAACAATAAAAAATATTTTTTTAAAATTTGCTTTAATTTTTTTTATATTAAAAAAAAATTATTGTTTTGAAATATTTTTTATTTATTTTGCAAGATGATTGTTGAATGGAAAAATTATATTTTTTTTTAATCTTATCAATACTTAAATTATTTTAAAATGATTTCATAAAAAGTAAATATCTTCCAAACTGATTCGAATTTTTCCTCTTATTTTGCAATCTTGTGAAAACCAGAAATTTCTTTTAAATATTCCAAATTATTTTTGCAGATTTTCAATATCACTTGAGATACTTTTAATTTTTTACTGTTTTGTCTTAAAAATTAATGTTTAAGGCATCATTGAAAAAATTTGACGGAATCTTAAAAAAATTTATTTTCGTGAAGCCTTTTTAAATCAAAAAAGTGCTTTCACACTTTTTTGGAAATCTCATCTTCAAAAATCTACATTTTATTTGAAATGTGTGTATATTTTTAAGTTTTAAATCATTCAGAAATATTTTCGAAACTCAGGCGAAAGGGAAATATCTATAATTTATATTGATTTCAATTTTTTTTCATTTCGTAAACTTGAAAAATTAAAAAAATTGGCTTAGAACTTTCAGATTATTGTTTCACTTATCTTAAAATCCTAAAAATATCAAAGTCATTTAAAACTCATTTAAAATTAAATAATTCCAAATTTTCCAGGAACCTAAGAAAGTTTGTTCTCTTGAAGACTCAAAATTATTAAAAAGCTACACATTTTTTTTAATATTCGAAAATCTAGACTTTCAGATCTTCTTTTCTTTATTTGAGCGATTTACAAAATTTTAAAACAATGGTAATTTCTTAATGTATGAAAATAAAATGTTTAATTTATTCAAGATTTTTGAAAGAATTGTAGATAATAACAAATTTTTTATGATTTCCTAAAATATTTTAAAGAAATGTATAAGATTTTAAACTGAAATTCATTAATATTAAAAGATCGCAAAATTACAATTTTAGTTTTAGAGGATTTTAAAAACATTTTTAATGAAATCTAAGAATTTTTTTAAATATTTAAAAATAAAAATTTTCAGCTTGTTAAATATTTCTAAAGTTTGAAAGATAAAAAAAAATTTCTATGATAATTATGAGTAATTTTTTCTTTTAAAAAACTAATTTCCAGAGAATATTTAAATGATATTTATAAGTTTTAAAAGATAACAAAATAATTTCAAACTTGAAAATATTTCATCAAATTCGAAAGAATACGTAACATTTTCAGAATATAAAAAAATAGAAGCTTTCAAATACCCCTTCCTAAAATGTATGGAAGAAGCCTTTCGAAGCATTTTAATAAAACTATTTTATTTGGCAGTTTATGAAACTAGAAGATATTTCCCAAATCTGGAAAAATATTAAAACTTTTTTCATATTTTATCGAATTACCGAAAAATTTAATTCAAACAAAATGATGTCAGGGAATTTCAGAAGTTTCAAAAACTATAAAAGTATTTTTAATCTAGAAAAAGTTTCAGAGACTTTAATCGATATTTTAAATTTTCTATCTAATCTATAAAATTCCAGGCGAGCATTGAAATTTATTTAAATTGACATTTAACATTCTTTCATGGGATGTCAAATATCCAAAATAAAATTTTATTTTGAACTGATGTGTGCAAAAACTTATAACATAAATATTTCTCAGGAATTTTTATTTTTCATTATTATTTTGTATTTTAAATATAAAATATTGTTTATTATTTTTTTAATATTTGGAGAAACAACAAAAAATTTGTCTCAGCGCGGATTTGAACCACGAACACCGCTATCCATGAGTGAAGCGTTCTTGCGCTACCGAGGCTATCGAAGTTGACGCCCCACTCACAGATAGTCGCGTTGCCGGTTCGAGTCCAGTTCGAGGCAAATTTTTTCTCCTTTCTTTAAATATTTAACCAGTAATCGAAACCTTTCAATATTATTTCAACAACCAAATTAATTATTACTCTGGTCAACAAGGCAACATCATTTGCTTACAATTAATAATTAATATGCTACTGTTATTAATTTCAAAATTTATTATAAATATAATTTAATTTCTTTTCTGAAAGGAAATTTTTTATCCCTTTTTTTGACCTCGATGATGATATATTTGAAGCACTTGTGTGTGATACTGTCAAAGAGTTCTAAAGAAAATTCGTGGCGATTACAGTATCGACTAAATGTCATTATATCCCATTAATTTTCTCGAACGGACCTGTGGTTTTCGTTCCGCGCACTTAGACGTCCTTTGGGAATTGATATGCGAGCTGGTTGGTCGCCTCGTAATATTTTTCACCATGTAGGAAAAATGAAAGGTCGAATATTGCCTTGCAACAAAATATTCTGGCTTTTTATTTTCTCTTCTGCCATATTTAAACCAATTTTAAATTTATCTTCAAACATAATTTATCATCAATGTATATTTAAATTCCAGAGAATTCTAAAGAATGTGTTACAAACTCCAAATAATTAAATGTTAATTGCAAGTTTAAAATGTATCGCTTGGAAAATATGCCAGAAGAGATTATCAAAATGACGCTCATTATTTTTTTAAACGAGAAAACTGCTCATTATTTTTTAATTTAACTTGTTTCGATTATTATTTTGCCGTTTTTCAATTATCTCTTCCGGAAAATTTTGCTTCTTTTTCAATTTCTCTTCCGGCATATTTTTTCGTCAATGTATAATTAAATCCCAAAGAATTATAATTTAATAAACAATTTGTTACGAATGCCATGGAACAAAAGGTTAGTTTTAATAATAATAATAAATATGCCGGAAAGGTAATGAAAATGCGGCATATTTTGGCCAATTTTAAATTTATCTTCTGGCATATTTGACCGCAAAGGTATATTTAAGTTCCAGAGAATTCTAAAGAATGTATTAAAAATTCCAAAGAATTCAAGGTTAATTGAAAGTTTAAAATGTGTCTTTTGGAAAATATTCCAGAAGAGATTATCAAAGTGTCGCTTATTATTCTGTTTTAAACGAGAAAATTATTTTGTTACATTTTTTTTATTCAATTTTAAATTAACATTATTTTTAAATTTTATTTTTTTGTATTATTATTTTGCCGGTTCTTGATTTTCTCTTCCGGCATGTTTTTTCGTCAATGTATAATTAAATCCCAAAGAATTATAATTTAATAAAGAATTTATTAAGAATTCAATGGAACAGAAGTTTAATTTTAATAAGTTTAAAATTAATCACCGGTAAAATATGCCGAGAAAGATAACGAAAATGCGGAATATTTTGTTCGCTTATAAATTTATCTTCCAGAATATTTTAACGTCAACCTATATTGAAATTTCAGAGAAATCTAAAGAATGTATTATTCGTATTATTTTTCTTCCAGTATATTTTGGCCGATTTTAAATTTCTCTCCCGAGATATTTTAAGTTCAACGTGAAACTGAATTCTAAAGAATAATTAACAATGTTTTTTGAAATCCGAATGAACACAATGTCAATTCTAAAAAGCTCAAAATTAATCGCCGTCAAAATATGCCAGGAATGATGATAAGAATCCGGCATATTTCAAATAGATTTTAAATTTCTCTTCCGGTATATTTTGCCCGATTTTCAATTTCTCTTCCGTTAGATTTTCTTTTCTTCGTAAGAGGGACAGTTTATGTGAGAAAATCCAAAGGTTGAAAATTAATACTTTAAATTGAAAATTAATATTTTTTCTCGTATGTTTTTGATTTAACACTCTCTCATTTTTTTGTTGAAAATTCGTCTTTTGGATAGAAAATTAAAATTACTGGTTGATAATTAATACTTTTTTCATGAAAATCTATGTAATTTCCACAATTCATCTTTTTAGTAAAAAAATACTCTTATTAATGAAAAAATCAAATTGAACTTTTCAGTTTGAACATTAATCTTTTTTAAACATTCATCATTTTAGTTTGGAACATATTTTTTTTTTGCTGATAATGTAACTGTTGTTTGTTCTTTTTTTGGTTGAGAATTTATTTTTTCTACCAAAAATGTAAGTATTAGAATTTTTTTAAATAATTGATAGTTAATATTTTTAATCAAAATTCAATCTTCGATTTTTTAAATCAATGAGTTTCTTAAAATTGGTCTTTTGGGTAGAAAATTAATCTGTTTAGTTGAAAATTCAACCTTTTTGTAAAAAATGAAAATGCAGATATTAAGTTTAATATTTTTTGGTTGAGTACATAACTTTTTTGTAGAAAAATCGTCCTTTTAGCTTGAAAATTCAACAATATTGTAGAAAATTCAACTGCAGTCGAGCTCCAAAGATACGAGAAGCTCGGGAATCGGGAGATCAAGGATACGAACTAGAAAGGGGATATCATTCGTGCGGCGCTCGGATTTCGGGGGAATAGAGGAAAAAATTCTATTCGCTCCTTTGGAGTCGGGATACTCGTATCTGTGGAGCACTAGTATATTTGGAGCTCGTCTCTTTGGAGTTAAAGTGTACTTTTTTGAAAATTTAACTATATTGTAAACAATTCATGCATCTTGTTAAAATTTCGTATATTTGGGTAAACAATAATTGTGGATTGACCAAAGTATATTTTTTGGTTTCAGGTTGAAAATAAATTCTTGTTTTTTTGTTGATTCCTACCCGTTGAAAAATTTTAAAATTACAAAGAGTATAAAAGTATTTCTAATCTAGAAAATGTTTCAGAAACTTTATTAACTATTTTAAATTTTCTATCTAACCTCTAAAATTCCAGGCGAGCATTGAAATTTATTTACATTGACATTTAACATTCTTTCATGGGATTTAAAATATCCAAAATAAAATTTTATTTTGAACTCGTGTGTGCAAAAACTTATAAAATATAAATATTTATCATAAATTGTTATTTTTTTTTTTGTTATTTTGTATGTTAAATATAAAATATTTTTTATTATTTTTTTAAGATTTGGAGAAACAAGAAAAAATATGTCTCAAAGTATATTTTTTGGTTTCAGGTTGAAAATAAATTCTTGTTTTTTTGTTGATTCCTACCAGTTGGAAATTCAATTTCTTTTTTGTAAAACACTTGATGAACTAATGAACTAATGAACTAATTTTTTCGGTTAAAAGTTGATCTTGGTAGTTTAAAATTTTAGCTATTTGGTAAAAAATTCAACTATTATATTGAAAGTTAAATTATTTTGTTGCAAATTCGATCTTTTGGACCAAAAATACATTTTTTATGTTAGATAAGCCATCTATTATGGTTGGAAATGAAATTTATGTTGAAAATTAAACTGTATTTTAAAAAATTGGTCCTTTCGGCTTGGAAATTCAACTGTCTGTTTAAAAAAAATTCCAGATTAACTCGAAAAATGTTCGAATTGATTTGCAGCAAAACGATTCGAAGTAAAAATTTCAATTCCGGCAAAATATGCCGGGAGAGAATACAAAAGTAAATGAAATTCTCAAAAATTGGAAGGTACATATACATTGAATTTAGTTTAAGAAACATTAATTAATTATCGGCTGCCTTTAAATAACGCAAAAAGAATGCGTCCTCAAAATGCGAATAATAGTTTACTCAAGGGACTCGTTATAATATTATTGCACATAAAATTATTTTTAAAAATTTAACTGAACACATACATCGGGTCTAATTTTCTAATAAAATTCCCCAGTTTCATAAGGCATAAAAGATTATATCTTTCTGAGGAAATAAAAATAAGTTAATTCCTTAAAGTGATAAATTTTTTTATTAAGATTATTTTACTGTTACTTGTTTTATTCATCGAACTGATTAAACTAACAAACCATAATTTTATTCATTAAAAATAAATCTAATTAAAATAACCTGAATTTCGAATTGCGTATCAGTGACAAAATTTTCAAATTTCTATACAAAATTATTTATAATGTAATTTTATTTTAGTGTATAATTTTATGTAAATAATTTAGAAATCCATTTCAAATTTTTTTGAAATACTTACAAGAACATTATATAATAAAAGATTTATAAAAAAAAGGAAGGTATATATTGTTTTATAAATAAACAACTCTGTTTTCAATAAATATCTTCTCTGGTGTAGAGACGAGAAATTAAGTAAAAGAACCAGTTTCAAACTAGTTTTTTTTTATAAAATGAAAATTAATTTTTAACCAGTTAAGTTTTTAAATAAAAAACATTAAATATTTTAGAAAGGGACCATTTTTCTACACAGGTGTTTAATTTTTATCTCGAAAATATGAATTCCTATTCAAAAATGTAATAGGTGATACTTCAATGTAAAGGGATTATAATTCAAAATTTCGAAATATCTCTTAAACGTGTTCACAATTTTTTATAAAATTTGTAAATACCACAGAATTGAAAATTACTGAGTTCATTCTAAGGCTATATTTAAAAACACTTAAAAGCATATCAAAAGATTTCCTAAATTTTAAAAAAGAAATCTGTACGATTTTCAGAAAACTTTTTTTCATTTTGCCGAATTTTTGAAAAGTTTTAGGAGAAATTTAAATCATTTGAAAGTATACTTGAAAGATTTAAAAAAAAAATACAAAAATAATTGCAATTTTCAAAAGATTAAAAAATATTAAAATTAAATATAATATTCATATCAGGAAATTCATTTTTTGAAAATTGTTTATTTTATGTATAACAAAATTAACTTAAAACTTTAAACAAAAAATCATTTCATATTTAGCTTTTGAGATATTTAGAAGTACAAGTTTAAAGCTTTTTCTAAATCTTGAAATGTTTCAAAATAATAAAAAATTATAAGATTTCTAAGAATATTCCAAGTGATACTCAGTTTTCTAAAGTTATATTAAGTGAATTTTTAAACAGATTTTGAACATTAAAAAAAATTTCGAACATTATGAAAAAAAAGTCCCGAACATTTAAGGACAATTTTTAGAATTAATTCGAGTGAGATGAAAATATAAAAACCTTTTTAATTAATTTTTTAATTTTTTCCCAAGCGCGAAGTAATCCTAAATATCTTAATAAATCCAATTAGAAATTTCTAATAAACGTTTGCAGAATGTATTAGCGTACAATGAAGTACGTTTAGGTACTTCATTTGGCTAGGAACTTCAGTGAAAAAATTTTTGTGGACCAAAATAAAATTGGGAGCCTGTTTCAGATATTTTTTCTGAACATCGACATTTTTTGAACGTTCGAACTTTTTTGATACATAAAATATCGGCCTCAAAATTTAAGAACTGCAAGAGCCGATAGAAAACTACGTAAAAGTGCAAAATTTAATAATAAAGATGTAAACAAAATTTCAAGAAAATCTCATCCGGCACACAAAAATGAAACCGAATAATAATTCCACCGACATCAGTCTACGAAAATGCGAACTCTGGCGGCCACTATACCAGGCTCTAACCCGTGTGCCCAGATTTGAAACCGCATTCACTCCAATACTTGGACAGGGCTATGTCCGTGTGAAAAGAGTAGTGGATGAT
>JAWWLR010000054.1:76890543-76900829 GCA_035041075.1 Acraspis erinacei | reverse complement strand
TTGAACTTTAAAATTTGGATACCCCAAGACGTTTGGACAATACTTTTACGCGTTTTCGAGCGCTCGTCCCCTTATTGTATCCGACCCCTCAATTGTACTGCTACAAAAAAATGATTTAGGCAGTTTTTGAGAAAGTGTCTGTTTCAAACTTTCTTCTTATGCCTTAAATTTTCACCTCAATAATTTTGAGAAAGATTTTAAGAGATTTTAGATTATTTGAAGCAAATTATAGTTTTTAAAGTATTTCATTACACTTTAAGAAAAATTGTCATTGGTTCCCGGTCGACACTAGACATATCGAATCTACACAACGTCGAGTCTACACATTGAAGTGTACATGTGCAAGTCTGCAAGATTAACTCTATAAATTTTCAGAAAATTATTTATTAGAACTGTACACATTAACTAAACATTAACTAAACTCGAAAATTGGAAAGCTCGAAAATTAAAGTCTACACAGATTAACCCTTCACTTTAAACTTTGCACTCTCTGTGTGGCTAAACATCTTTTGTAATTAGAATTGTGTTGAATTGCTTTGAGAATCGGAATTTTTGTAAGTGGTAAAAAAAGTCTTAGGGCATCAAGTATTCAAAACGTATCTGCATAAAAAATTCAAAAACATATACTACAGTTGAAAAAGCCCATGATGTACTTCCCAAAGTTCTGACGATAGCAAACGCAGGATCCAGGTGATAAAAACACATCCTATTCGGGGTAGTCTCATTTTAAGGATTTTCTAATACAATTTGGCCTGCAAAACTTTAAAACTCGTATTGAAATTTTTTCATATCGATTGCTTTTAAAAATATTAATTTTGAAAAAGGAATTTCGAAGATAGTTATACTCTGCGAAATTTTTCTCAAGCTGGAAAGGATACATCTGGTTGCAAAATGTATCAAGGTAAACATTATCGAATATGCAACGAATATCAGTGCACTTTTTCCTTATCAATTTCGTAAATGAAGTAAAGTGAACCAAAATATATATTTTTTAAATGTCATGGTTTCCTATGCAATTAATTCATAGAAATTTTTCAAAGAAATTTTTAAGTTCAGTAGGCCAACATGCATTGGAAAAATATGGATTCATTATGCACATTAGTGTGGCTCAAAAAAGATTTTTTGATTTAGAGGGCAGCGATTCCCTCCGTTTCATTCCAAATCCGAAAAAAGGAATTCCCTAATTTTTTATTTTAACAGGTGCCGGTTTTGGCTTCAAATCTCCAATGTAAAATTCTTGGGAACAAATCACTTTTTTGAGTTTTACGAATATTTTTTAAGGGTTTGCAAAAATGTGACGGGAAAGTATAGGGGCTTGTAGAGAATTACCCAATGAAGAATTTCATGTATCTCATATATGGATTTGACATACCTCACACACCCCGCGTGTACCCGAAAACTACCCTTAAAACCAAAAATGTCAATTCTTCATGAAATCGACCTTTGGAGTACTGTATTCGGATTATTATTTTACTTAAAATTATTAATATTGGTCTGATGGAATTTTTATTGTCATTGGTTAAGTATTTTTTAATTATTTAAACAAATGGATTTTGAATTTAAAACTTAAGACATTTTTGGAAAATTTTCTTTCGCAAAGTAAATGACAGCAATTTGTGAGATTCCATAGGATTTTGAAGGTTTATACAGTGCTGTAAAAATTGAAAGGGATTTTAAATCATTCTAAGAGTCCAAATTGTCAACACTGATTTGAGTTAGGATTTATTGCTCAGTACGTCAAACAAATTTTAATTATCGTATATAAAAAAAAAATTTAATTGAAGATATGTTATTATATTAATATATTCACCAAACTAATTAATTATTAACACCAATGACAGGACCGGCGTAGAAATGATCACCATTTTTTATTGAGGAAAAAGATAGTATTGTATTAATTCAAAGTTTAGGACACAGTGCCTATAAATATAATTTTAGTTCTTTTTTAAAGTAAGTAATATATTCTTTGTTCCTTATATCATAAATTAGGTATGCTTCGAGATTTTCCTTATGACTCATTTTTATGTTAATTACTATCAGCTTGATTAACGAAATATCGATATCTCGGTCACGCTTCGTTTGTGAAAATAGAGACATTTATGTAAAAAAAATGTATCCTCCAAAGTCTAAAACAATGCCACAATTATTTAAATGGGATGCAAATGTTGAAAGCAATTTTTTACGATGTTTGGAAAGATAAATAACAATTTTTTGTTTGACTGACTAAAATACCTCTATGGATGGCTATTACAGAAGAAATATATAGTTTTGTTATTAGATATGTAAAATAATTTTTTCTTGGACCTAAGAAAAATTGTTCTGTCTGTTTAATTCCAGGTATTTTATCAAATATAATTTAAGCTTCTAAAAAACTGAAGAAGGCATCCCTGATCCTAAGATTCATCATTTAGATTCAGTTGTATTCACATAATCAAGAATGACATGAAATTTATAATAAAAAAATTATCTGGCTTTCCGACCAAGCTAGGACGAGAAAAAATGGGGAGGAGTAAGGAGTAAATGGAATTGCTTTAATAAAATCCGCAATTACTAGTTAAAATAAATTTGTAAGGTTATTAAATGGCTAGCTGCCACAAATATTTACCAATCTGAATGGAATTTTGCTTTAATACTCAGAAGACTTTCCTCATTAACTTAAACCTCCGGAGAAGACGAAAAAAAATTATTTTGTAAATATACATACAAAAGGGCATATCTTTTTATTCTTTATCTACCAGACTTAATGCACGGCAGTTCATAATGACTAAGTTTATAATAAACTACTTTAATGCAAACAACATGTTACAAACCACAATCCCGCAAACTTCAAGCCCAAAAAACCAAACTCTACACATCCTAAACCTAAATATCCCAAGCCTACAAATTCCAAGCCCACAAATCCAAAGCCTACAAATCCCAAACCTACAAAACCCAATTCACAATAGCTAATTCCACAAAATCCCAATCCCACAAAACCCTATCCCGTGGAAAATAATTTCACAATTGCAAAGTTCAAATATCCCAATCCCAAAAAACCCAACCCCATATATCCCAAGCCGAGGAATTGCAAGCACACAAATCAACAGAAGAGCCAATTCCACAGAAAATTATTCGAGAAAACCTGATTAAACAACGTCCTAATACTAAAAAACACTATCCAACAAAACCTAATTTCACAATTCAGGGTTGTGGCCTCAAGAATACAAACCCCAAACCCGTAAACCCCGAGCTCAATTATTCTAAGTTAGTGAAGCTTGGATTTAGGAGTCCCATACCACGGATATGATACTCACATGACGACCTATTGTGCATAAAGAATTTCCCTCCTGTTCGGATAAAACAAATATATTGAATAAGTTTCTTCTTCCTTTGGAACAATGTATTGTATTTTAACAGTTACACAACGAACAAACAAAAAGACAGAACCCAAATGCCTAATGTTTTGCAGGCCATGGAGCTTGTAGATTTGGTTTTTATGAGTTTTGATTTTGTAGTCTTAGAATAAGTTAGCTTAGGGTTTGCGAGGTTGGATTATGTGGGCTTGTAGTTTGTGGGCTTGGGATATGTGAACTTGGGAATTGTGCACAAGATGGGGACAGAAAACGAGATAAATATCGAGTGTTAGGATCTAAAAGCTTGAAAGAAATATATTGCCGACCAATTCGATTGTCTTTGGGCTAAATTGTTGGTAATTGACGGCCCTAACAAGTTCATAAGGCAGGTTGGTGAAATTCAACATGGCCGATGAACCGTTGTCATTCAAGTTTAGTTTAAAAAGGTTTTTGGAGTCGCTGATCACGAATCTGAAGTCAGATTTACAAAAATTAAGATGGCGGATTTAAAATAGCGGACAAGAATTAAAATTTGTGGAAAAGATTTCTTAAAATCAAACGATGCCTTCTTTTATTGAAGAGATTACAATATCTATCTAAAAGAACTATTTCTTTAGACTGTGACATTGCTGTGACTTTAGTGGTATAAATAAAATTGAAGGTTTAAATCAGTTAAAACATAAAAAATTATTCTATCTAGTAACATCTATAAATATTTGATGAAAATCTTGAAAAATATTAGTTAATCTTAATATGTTTGGTAATGCGTTATTATAAAATACCAACAAATGACTTATTTTTAAACGATAAATATGTGAAAACGAGTCTTCTATGGTACTAAGTAGAAAAAGAAACACGATACAATGATATTCTATTTTTCTATTACTCCTTCTCTTAAATTCTATCAAGGATGTAAATTACAAGCAACCAATTTCAAAAGTCGCTAATTTTCAAAATGATTGATAGAATCGATAAAAATAGATCTAATATTGATTTCCGACAATCTTGATATATCTTCCTACATTTTTTGGATAAAAAACAATTCAGGTTAAAATTGTTTATTTAACAGTAGTTATTTAGAGTTTTAGTTTTTTCTTTTTCTTCAGGGAAAGGTTACAATTCTTATTTAATCCTTATGATCAGGGCCTAATTATATTCTTTGCGGGATTCACTACAATTCTATTTAGGCGGTGTTAATTAATATTTAAATTATCATTACTTTCATCAATAATAACTGTATGATTTATGAATTAATTTAACAAAAAACCCACCCTAATATAAATTCAGAGAGTCCTTCGAAGAATACAATGAGAATACTTTTAAATAAACAATTTTAATCGGAATTTATTTTCCCTACAGTGTACTTCGAATCCTTCGTCATAATTAACAAAATTAATAACAGTTCTATTTTTGTCGTTTTATAAACCATTTGAATGATAGACGACATCTGAGATTATTTTTTCGTAGTATACATCCTTAAACCTACTTCAAGACTCCAAAGTCCATAAAGCCTATCAATAATCAAAATTTACTGTTGTTAGAGAATATTCCAAATGAATTAAATATTCAAAATTAGGATCACTATATAATATTTAAAATCATAATTAAATACGAATAAACTATCAAAATGATTAAAAAATTTAACGAAAAAGCAAAAGGAAAACGCAATAAAAGTATTTCGAGCTTTCTTACCTAAAGAGTCTCAACCCCGTAAATAGCAGGGAGATTTTGATAACTTGCATTGTACTGAAGAGCCATGGAAAACCCTGATCGCGAAAATGTAATAACATTTAAAAAATTCAAAAAGCCATTGAATGTAATATATCGCTTGAATATTGCTTACCACAAGCGTCAATCGGTTGCTATTCAAAAGTTGTGTGTGCCATATTCGACCCGGCATCTTGAACTTTTGCAAATCTGACTTCAGTTTCATATTCCGCGACCCCTGGAACCGCCTTAAATCAAATTTGTCTGAAATCGGTTGATTAAACAAGATTTGGTCCTCTAGATTTAATTCTTATCCATGATTTTGAATCCGCCATGATCAGCGACCCAAAAGACCTTCGTGAACCACATGTTGATAAATACGGTTGATTAAAAAAATTCCGACACATTGGATTGTATTCCGACGTTTTGGACAACCTTCGTAAACTAAATTTGGCTAAAATCAGTTGATTAAAAAAAAAATTATCCGAAATATTGGATTCTTGTCCACCATTTTAGACCGGACTTGTTGAATTTTCCAAACAACCTTACCAACTTTCTAGGGCAGTCATTGACCAGCAATTTAAACCCAAATACAATCGAATTGGTAATCAATATTTTTTTCCAAGCTTTTTGATCCCAACCCTCGATTTTTATCTCGTTTTCGGTTATTATGTACCTCTATATAGGAATTTCGAAAAAGGCCTCACGGGCCCATAAAGCGGGTCAAAAATGAAACATTTTAAGCCCAAGATCATTAAAATCCATCGTTACGAAGTTTTCTTATGAGAAATGTGTAACTCACTGGAACAGCATCCAGCTCTTCTTTGGTCAACGGGGTAATCTTGCCGCTTTCCATGTTTATTTCGGCCCGCCTTCCAGTATATTCAGTATGGCAATAAATTCCAGCAAAGGAATTAGTGCTCTCCAATATTGCAAAGATGTCGCCCTGGAATGTTAAAACAATTTGTTCATTGGTTGGCATGCCATGAAAGACAGCAGTCCTTTCCTTGAACCTCAATCGTGTATCGGCGGGAAAAGTGTACATTTGCAGTTCGAACACTCGGTGGGAATTCGTGCGAGGAGTAAGGCGAACGTTTTTAATTTAATCAAGTTTTTATGGTCTTCCGGATGGAGAAGAGAGTTTGGTGGGTGGATATATGCTTCTGGTAGTTGGAGGAGGCTTTGGAGAACATGGTCTGCCTGCAGAAGAACGACTGCCAGAAGGTGACCTGGACCTGGACCTGGACCTCACAGGAGGAGATCTGTCAGGAGAAACAGGACTTCCGGTGCGAGGAACAGCAGGAAAAGGATTTTCATTCGGTAAAGACTCGAAACTTAATCCTGCAAGAAGGAACAGATTATTACATTTTTTTAAGTACATGAGGCAAGACAAAACAGGACACTCGAAATCCAAAGATACGAGAAGTTCGGGAATCGGAACCTTCAAAGATAAAACAATATGTAAAGATAAGACAATAGATTTCGGTTAAAATGCGTGAAAACGTACACAGGCCTACTGCTCGCTGCTTTGGAGTCCAATCGCTCGTATCTGTGGTTTACTCGTATTTTTGGAGTTCTATTGTATTTCGGAAAAATTTCACAAATTTCAAAATCAGTCACACGATTAATACAAATTTATATCGCAAATGTTGTCGAAGTTCTAATATAAATACATAACCCTGGAAAAAAAAATTTAGATAGGAATAAGGGGCTACAAAAAACGTTACTTTAATAGTCACGATAAGAAGAGGCAGCCTAGTTTCTTTAAAATGTATTGCTTTGCATAAATGTAATCAGACGTGTAATTGCTGTGCCTTTTAAAAATGTTTGTTGTACAACCTTTTATATATTCGATTGTACATTGCCATTTTCTTTATTTAATATCAAAAATCAGTTAAGAAACTATTCAGGAAAGTCCCTTAATAAATTAGTGATTTTTGGAATTGTATTGTCAATTGATTTACACTAAATTTGAAAAATTTATAAATTGTTCTAAAATTCAAATTTATAAATTCATATAATATGATAAACAAATTTCGTAAACAACACACGCAATATCTAGCACTATCTGGATTTTTAAACGAAACAAAGTGTAAATAATTAATTTCAAAGCTTTTAGAAAGCTTGCATGGAAATTCACAATTTTTATTGTTAAGAAGAAATTCTGAAAAAGCCTACCTTAATTGACGACGATTTTATTTTCTGTATTTGAAGGATTGCTAAACATTTACGATGTGGACAAGTTTACGAAGTAAAATTTTATCAGTACAAACGACAGTCAAAGTGTCAAGTGTTTTTGAAAGATCTGCTCCGATTGATCTTTTTCTCACTTGCAATACATTTCTAAATTTTGCGGCATTTTTTCCAGTATGATGAATTAAAAAATTACGATTTCTTTTAGGCTCATTTGGCGCTGATGAATTAAAAAAAAATTTCCTAATAAAAAGCAGTTCAAAAGAAATGAATGACTTAAAAAACGTTTATACATCCTAAATTGAAAAATATTGAAATTAAAAACAAATTAGACAAAATGTATATGAAGAAACATAGCAATTTCTAGAATATTTTTACCCAGGCTACTTAATACAGTATTTATTATTTTGCTGCTTTATCAGAGTACATAATATTCAGTAAATTATTAAAATTGCACGTAAAACGTCGCGGTCGACTTTCCGACATTTTCTGATAAGATAGCAAATTTTTTAAAGTTTCAAGCTTTCTTTTTTTTTATGTTAAAGTATATCTGAATATAATTATTCTTAAGTATTTCGACAGTTTACATAGGATTTATAAAATCAATTACTGTAATTTTGAAAAAATGAAATTATTCATTATATTATAAGGAATTTAAACAGATTTGTATTTTTTAAGATTTCAATGGATTTTAGAGCATTCGCAGAAATTTAAAGCCTGGAGGTGGTCCTTGTGATATGATTATATTTCAAATTTTGTAATGCATGTTGCAATGCGGTTATCTTAGTCGCTCGTAGTTCTTGAAACTAAAGCAATTTTTTTAAATCATGCATCTATTAATATATAAATCTATGCCGGATATTTTTATCGTAGCAATCTAGCAAGTCGACCCTCAGTCAATCCATCTACTCAAAACTATCGAGATGTTGCTGATCTATCGTATAATCTTCATCTAGATTAGCTGTCACAACTTTAATGTAGTTGGCATTGTTGTTCGACCAATTGTGCGGAGTCCTGTAAGTTGAGTTGTTTTGAAACACATTCACACCTAGGTTTGGTGTTACGGTTGTTTCCGCAAAACAGCTAGTGAAAGGTTTCGTCTACCCTCGAGTAGCCCCGCTTGCGAGGGTAATACAGTGTACTCTGCGAAAGCGTGCGGTATCATGGTGTGACTTGTATCACCATGTAATGCCATTTGCATGCGCCAACTACCTCTTATGCCTACAACTGCGTATTCGTCAGGTAACCCTCCACCCAACAAATGCATAATTCCATGCGTTAAATTCTAAAGATAATAATAGTACACTCAAATTCCTAAGATACGAAAATTTCGGGAATTGGGAACGCCAAATTTATGAGCATAAAAGGGGCGCTCGTATCTGTGGAGCGCATTTGGCATTTTGATATACTGCACTTGCAAACAGACGCTTACGAGGAACATGAAGCAACAACCCATCACTAGATTGTTCAACAAGCGGGATACACAGTCGATTATCAACAAGCATGAACTTGGTAATTAATATATCCTGATCGTTGCATTCGATACTGTTCCCAATTAACACAGGCCGGAACGCCCGGCAGACGATGCGCATTCAGAAGAATCCAAGTTGTTCAGTTTAGGTGTACCTGGCGGATGTGCAGTTGCAGGGAGAAGGGGTAGTTGGCGGACGCGAAGGACACTACTAAGGTGTCTAGACAATTTTGAGCCTATTTAATTCGCTGTGGTGTCAAAAGTGGCGAAAAGACCAACGCAGATTATTCAGAAAGAGCATGTAACACGCAATTTCTAGAGCGGGTATTAGGGAATTTAAAAAAATCTATACAACATTTTGTCAAATTAATATAAATTGCAAAACACTTTGAAACGGTTTGAACTGATTCTTTGTGGACAAAAAAATGATAGAATAACGTTTGTTGGATTTCAGTTTTTTCAAATTAAATTAGAAAAAATAAGCTTCTCAATGAAACTAGCCTAAGACAAAATTTGTTACGAATGCTGAATGAAACTCCGTGCTGAGATGAAATCATTAATGACAATGATGCATGGTATATAAATGTTACCTAGTACATTTTTATAAATGTTTGTCACTAACCTGGACTCTCAACTTAATCTCTAGCTACAGAAGATTAAGTGAAGATTTTTTTTACAAACATATTAATTGTGATGTGTTAAAGATAATATTTCCTGTTCTTCTACAACCCACGCGAAGAGATTCCCCGGAAAGTACTGCACGAAAATCATACAAAAATTCCAGTTGGAAATTCCTTTGACTTTCCGTGGAAATCGCATTAAATTTCCAGCTTCAAATTCCAGCTCGACATTAACACAGGAAGTTCCAAGAAGAAACTCTACTCATTACCTTCAGCCCTGTTGATTCCCGGATATCACAATCCTGCCAAAACACATTCCGTTTGGAGTAGTTGTGAAAAATACATCATCGCCGAGGAAGTTGACTTTTAAAAAGGGATCGGTCACACCCCGAAAAAAAACTATCATTGTACACAAACTTTCGAATGCACCAGGTGTAAATGATAAATTTAACTCGAGGAAGTTAAATTTAAAATTAAGATTAGCTGCCAGGCCTAAAAAATTAATCTTGATCAAGGAAGTCAAATTACAAATAAGGATTTTGTTAGACTCCACCTATTGTTGTCATTACCCGTCATTTTTTAAAAACTTCCGAAAGAACCGGGTTCAAAACATACATTTTACGCGAGGAAGATAAATTCTAAATGGAGATTGGCTGCACCACACCTATTTTTCTCACGTCCCGTTATTTGAAACAACTTCCGCATACTACAGGTCTACAAAATGCAATCTTGATTTTTAACTTGACTTCCTGTCAGAAGACATATTTTTTACATCTAGTGCAATCGGAAGTTGTTCTATTATGAATTTGAAAGTTGATTTCAAATGAGGGGTCCTGAAAAAATAGACGGAGTTCGGCCAATAGTTACTTAAAATTTAACTTCCTCGAAGATGATGTACGTTTACACCTGGTACTTCTGGAAGGTGTTAAAGAATTACAGGTCATAAACCCAATCAGCGAGGTG
>JAWWLR010000054.1:76875089-76890533 GCA_035041075.1 Acraspis erinacei | reverse complement strand
TAGAAGAAGGGTGTATTTTTTAGACCTGGTACTCATCGGAGTTAGTAAAAAATTTCTGGTTATGAAATCAATGCGTAGCGTACGGCAAGTTTTCATTTGGTACTTTGACTCTTCGAGGAAAATTTATTATTTACACCTGCGCATTCGGAAGTTTTTATTCAGTAACGAGTTTTATCAGTCATTGTTGAGGTGCAAAAATTCCTATTTTCAGAATCTACTACCTCATAAACTACGTTACCAATTTTCGGGAAATATTTGACCCCTCCCCCTCTTGAAAAGCCGTTCAATTTGTTATGGTACACTAATGTGCCTGACATTATGATTTTTTCAATAAATTATTGGACTTTCAAAACAAAGTGAATTTTTTTATTCAAAACAGTTGAATTATCAAATTAAAAATATGAAATTTTGATAAAAAAGTTAATTTCATACAAAAAAGACGAATTTTCAGCAAAGTAGGAAAACTCTCAATCCAAAAGGGGAATTTTCAAAAAGATGCATTTTTAATTAAGTCATTTAACCGCTAAACCTAGTTATTGAATTTTTCAACACAAAGATTACCTTTTAAACATAAAGATTAATTTTCTATCGAAAAAAACTGAATTTTAACAAAACTCAAGAATTCTTAAATTAAAGATTAAGAACAATTTTCAATAAAAATTATGAATTCTCAAGCAAAAATTTTAATTTTAAAGAAAGAAAGAATTTTCTTTTCAGTTCTGAAGAAATGAATTAAACTATAAAACCTATTCGTGTAATTTTTAACCAAAAATATTAATTTTTAAAACGCCAAGATTAATTTTCCACCGAAAAAAACGAATTTCTAACCAAATTCAAGAACTCTGGTAAAAACTTCAATTTTCATTTAAAAAAATATAAATTTTTAAACAAAAGCGTTAATTTACTTTTAGAAAAGACGAATTTTGAATAAAATTCAAAAATTCTTAACGCAAAAGTTGAATTTTTAAAAAAAGAGGAAATTTTTTTTTATTTTCAATAAAATAGTTCAACTTTAAAACTGAGCTCTTATATATGTAAGAAAAAGGATGCGTTAAAAAAAATTTCTACTTAAAAATTTCACGTAGGTTAATATTAATGTAGATAATGATATGATGAAAAAGAATATTTGCTTGTTAAAAAATATGGTTGAAAAGTGTTTCTGGGGCCTAAGCGCCCTGAAATTTTACCAAAACAAAAAAATGTGTGATGCTTTTTTTGAGACAATTCCTGTCCAAAGTTTTCTTCTCATGCCTTAAATTTGCATCTCAATAATGTTGAGAAACATTTTAAGAGATTTTAGATTATTGTAAGCAAATAATAGTATTTAAAAGTATCACATGATATATGATGTAATCCTTATATTTTCCTCGAGCTTGTTATCGTAAGATAATTTTATTTTAATTATCAGCCCAAGTAACTAAATGTGTTTATCTCAACTATGATAAGATTTTTAAGATTAGGCTACTTTTCTCAATCACTCATCTACAAAAATGATTGAAAAATTAATTTAAGTAATATCAATTATGTTTTGCGCGCGAGAAGTTTCATATGAGCACTCAAATTATTAATATAAATATTTGAGGGTTGCCTAGAAATTCTTTTTTTTAAATGCCATCTCTTTTGGTGATTTTCAACCCTCTTAATAATGCCATTAAAAAATAAGTAACATAATCTCTGCAAAAAAATAATTAATTTTGAAAAAGCATTTACATACTTCGAAAATCAGACTGTTTTAGAAATTCGCAGTCAAAACTGGAACTTTAAATTGAAATTATAACATTCTTAAGGAAGATCTATATTAGTATATATAGTATTTAATGTTGTATAAGGTTACAATCAAAGTGAGGAACGATCTTTCTGAAATAAAAAATTATATTTCTTTACAGGAAAAAAATAAGTACTCTTCACTATTTGAAATTAAAAAATTCGAAATTGTAAATACTAAAGGTGTAACGATTCTAAACGATATGAAAATTTTATGTTTTCGAATTATAAACCTTCACACAGGACATACAAGTTTTTCAAACAGTTTACAAATACATTATGAAACAAATGTAAACTACAGATTGTGTCACTTTTAATGCGATTTTATATCACAGTTTGATACTTTGGCGTTACAATTTTGACAAGCATGGTTTGAAACACAAGCATTCCCTAATAAGGATCTTGAAACTAAGACATTAAATAAATTATTTTCAAAATAATTTTTCAAAATTTCAAAATTATTTTTGTTTTGGGATTTGCTAATTTTAATCTATAGTGAAAGATTGATAACTTCAAAATAAATGGTAAAAACCTGTTTTGCCAGATAATGCTATTTTGAACATTTTAAACACTATTGACTGATTTTCTTATATTTTCTAACAATTTAAAAAATTTAACAAAGGGGATTATTTTTCTGATGCGTACATTTACGAATTTGCTATAATAAGCTAAAAGTGAATACACTTAAAATTTTAACTTGTATTGTTATTGAGCTTTATTTAGATAATGAATTTCAAAGAAACTTTTGAAATTGTTTATATAGGATGGATGAGGTTGAAAAATGATGATGGGATGTCGTACAAATAATTTTTTTTAACAAGCGTAACATTTATGGTTTTTCTCCTAAAAATATTTTTGAGAATAATAATATGCTTATTCATGAATGTTTATTCAATATAATAAAGAAGACTAAAATAAAGGACAATCATTTTAAAATTCACAAGTTTATTCTTATTCAGATATTATTAGAATAATAATAGGTGCACACAAGGAATGTCTAAAATTACAACCGGATACTGAATTTCCATGATTAACAGAAAATTAAAGTTACTCCAAATGTGAAATCTTACTTTTTGACATCATACTGATGGTAAAAGTTGACAAGAATAATCAAAGGCGACTTTCCCGGGGAAAGCAGCGTATTTTTAATAGAGTTTTTCCCTGAACCGTTGGTTAAGAAATTCCTACATAATTTTTTTTCGTTCTTCTGAAGTTGGCGTGGAATTTTTGAACTTTTATTTTTCCTATTTTGGATTCCTGTTGACGTAATCACGTTCGAGTTTCGCATGTAGATTCCATTCGTTTCCCCTCTTGGATATTTTCTGGAATTAGTGCTTCATTATAAATATTGGTTTTCCCATTGATAAATAAAAATAAATGAAATTGTTTACAAATTAGTGACAAGATAATTCTTTTACAGCATTAAGAAAAATTTTATCTAGTTTTGTTTTCCTCAAAAATACATACTCAATGTTCGGTCACAATATCATTAAAATATTATGACAAGAGGTGATGATAGTTTGACTTTTAAGTTCTGTAAGTATCTCCATTTTCATTCGATTTCTCAAAGAACCTACTATTGAAAAATGAATATTAAATAAAATATTTAAGTATTTTTCATAGAGCTCACTTTGTCCAGTTGAATAATTCGGCACATTGAAGGGTAGCATTTCCACTAACATTCGACATTAATACAGACCTCTAGAAATTTTAAATAAAAATAATATATCCTAAAATGTTCGCCGGTCTTTCAGCGACCATGTCTGAAAACGATTTCAAAGAGATGCATGATCTGTAACACTCCATATATATACTTATAATTCTTCAATGCTAGATATTTCAAAAAACGATTTTGACAACTTTCAATCAGTTTTGAGTAGTTTTCAGTACTAGCTACCCAGATGCCAGATGAAAATTCAAGTTTGGCTGTAACATTAAGTTTAAACAGTAACCTTTCTGGTGCTGTTGTTTTAAAATTTTTGTATGTAAACAGAAGAAAACCCAACGTTTCATTAGCAGCAGCAACAATGTTTACAATATGCCAGTTGAATGTTTAATGACTAGCAAAGAGCATCCCAAGGTCTTTAGTCGTTTCAAAACTGATTAAATTTACTACAATGCCTACAATTATAATTGTATACTGTTCTCCCGCAAAGCAGGTAGTTTGAAATGGAGTTTCGGTTTCCAAAAAAAATTAGCTTCTCATTTTATCATTAAATTAGTAGTAGGTGAACGATTGCGCTTTACAAGTTTTTTTCACGAGTTACTTTAAAATGTCGGTTAATAAGACGCAGGGAACCTACAGGAGTGTCATCCATTTCTTCTGGGGTCAATTCGCTAACTAAGCCACTGTTCATGTTTATTTTCGCCCGTCTTGCACTTTTTTTAGGAAAGATATACATTCCAGCAAGAACATTGGTACTCTCCAATATTGCAAAGACATTACCATCGGGTGTTGATATAACAATTTGTTTTTGGGTTGGCAACGACTCAAGACGACTACGTCCTATTCTCACTTTAAGTTTTGTATTATCAGGAAAAGTGTATCTTCGCAGTTCGAATACCCGGTGCGGATTCGTAAGAGAAATAAGGCGAATAAATTTAAGTTGATCAAGTCTATTTCCACGTCCGTTAGAAGAGGGAAGCCTAGTGGGTGGTATCATGCACCTACTAGGAGGGACGTTCCATGAAGAAGAAGACCTGTTTGGGGCAGGAGAACTGGCAGGAGGAGACCTGGACCTAAACCTCGTAGTAGGAGAAGACATGTCCCGACATCCAGAAGTTCCAGCATTAGGAACACTAGGAATAGGGCCACTGTAAGGTAAAGACTCAGACTGCGAACTTAACTCTGGAACAAGAAACGAATTATGAAATTTTTTTGAAGCACGTGAGGCAAGAATGAATGCGGATTCCGGAAAACTAGTTCAAATTTCAAAATCAGTCGTAAGGTTGTCGCAATTAAAAATCTTCAATATGATAGGAGTTTGAACCCAAATTTAGAATACTAGTCAATGTTTTGGATAGGATTTAGGGGTAATCCATAAATTACAGTGATGCAATCTGACTATGGTTTAAAAAATTGTTACTGATTTTTTAACAGTAGAGGTAACGAAGTCTTAACCGCATGTCACTTTATAAAAGTACAAACATCCCAGGATTGTAAAATTTCATTGTTTGTTGCAAGGACTATATTTTGATACAAAATTCTTCCATTATTTTGAGGACAAACCAGCTTTAAAAACAATTCTTCTACTGTAACTTAAATTTACAAAATTTGTGTTCAAAGCACGATTTTGTTAATAGAGCCGATTTATTGATTGTAAGCAAGAAGTAAAATGATTATTGAACCAATAATTTTATTCGGAAGGATTCCTTTACCGATAGTTGTCGATATCCCATTTTATTTATTTTTAAATAATTTTGAATTTTAATTGAATGCACTCACGAAAAAAGTTTCCATTCTTAACGTTTGTCAAAGCTAAAAAAATCTTTCATACTAGAGGCTACAGCTTTAAACATTTGTATGTTCCTTTTATTTATTTCCGATTGAATAGCTGTTTGCCTGAACCTCATAATAGTTTTCAATCAATACATGGAACACACAGAATATAAATAATTTTTCCACTGATGCTTTTAATTGGCATATAAAATGTTAATGTTAGCAACATAAAATAATCACAATAGTAGTCACTGTTTACTTTTTAATAACTTCTTTCAATGAATGGAATTTCTTTATTGATGCAAAACACTTTTCGCTAAAAGAACATTTTATGAGTGATATAACTATTTGCTAACTTTTTTTCAATACTATGTACCACAATTAAATGGATAAATAAGGAAATTATTTTTAATCTGTAGTTTCTTACGCATTGGTGGAGGACTTTAATTAATCTCAGCTTTAATTTGACTAATTCACACTGTTTTTGTGTGCAGATTTTGTTCGTCGGAGGCGTCTTTAATGAAACTTTTTTTTAATTGTTAAAAAAAAGATGAGTAAAATGGATACCTTTAATGAAATTAAATTGTACATTGGTTGCATATTATTTGATTATAATTTGAGTAATTTTTTTTTTACTTTAATACATTAAAAAATTAAGCTATACGTCAGAATTACTTACCAAAAAATTGATTTTCTTAAAAAAAATTAATAAAAAACGGCTTCATAGAGATGCATTACTAAATAAACACTTATTCACAGACAGTTAAAAATATTGAAATAAAATATGAATAAAGCAGAATATAATATAGAAACTTAACCATTTTTGCCAACTTGTTACCAGGCTACTCAATAAAGTATTTATTATTGTGCTGCTTTGTAACAGTATAAAATTTTTGTATAGATCTTATCGGATGAACAATAAAAGCATGAAGCCTGTCTTTGAGAGATATTTGTACTTCAAAAATTAATTTGAGGATCAAAATTTGGTTTAAAATGTTGTATTTGACACCTAAATTTTAGTTCGATTTTAAAGAAGTAAGAAGATTTTAATATATTTTAACTGATCTAGAATTTTTTAATTATCAGGGAATGGAAAGTATTCCTGCGCATTTGAATGATGATTCATTGCGCATTAGGTTACACAAATTATTATTTACTACATTCTAAACAATATTTTCATTTGAAACATATGTTATATTGTTATTGTATTTACCAATGAAATTAAAGATCAACGCCAGTGATAAGACCACGGTACAGAGAATCTTCATTTCTCTTAATTCAGAAAAAACTGATTGTTATTATCTTTAAAGAATATGGCAATAATGACACCCAGGAATCATACTGGTCCTTTATTAAAGTGCCTAACATATTTAACTTTTCTTATCTAATCAAGTAAATTTGCTTCACCATTATTCGCGAGAGATATTTGTATTTCAAATATTGGTCTAACTGACGCAATGTAGTTATCTCAAGCTTCCTCAGCTCGAAAAAATAAATCCGTTTTTTTAAATGATGCATCTGCTTTGAAGAAATTATAGAGTCCATAGAGAGTCCATATAGAGTTCTGAGGTTATCCCTCTTCTATTGAACCATTTAAAATTAACGGCGTATTGCCGCGGCAGCAAGAATGTTTTTGCACAAACTAACTTACGCCTTGGTGACAGTTCGAGGTATCAGATAGTTCAGATAAGACATTCTTAGCTTCATCGGAGATCATCCTTTACAGATTTGTTGTTCTGAATGCAGCTCTCCAGCACTCCAAGATATCGGTTTCTACATTCCATCAGGCTCTACCAACTCCTATGGGCGATCGCGCAGAAGTATAGAAACTAAAAAAACCTGTGTCACCGTCTGATGGCGCTGTATGTCGGTCCCTCCCCGCACTTCACGTCCCACGAAAAGGTTGCGTTAGTCTCCCTTCCTCTCTCGTAATTTTATCGCTGTCGCACTCTGTCGCACTTTCACGATATATAACCTTACCTTACTTAGACTACAAAACGAAAACACCGGTACAAGTAGTGTTTTGGCCAAAATGAAAGTAACTATATATAAGGCAAAGAGGGGCTATTACATGTCCTCTACTGAATTCTGTAATAAAAAGTACATTAATAATTTGCAATTAATCTTAAAATGGATTACAAAGTATTATGATTCAGGAATAGGGATCTAACTAATTTTTTAAATGTCCGCTGATATGAGAGGTTAAAATCTTAAATACAATATAAATTGCGTAAATCTAATTAAAAAATTAAAATTATTTCATCTGCGTGAAAGGACGATAATTCAATAAAAAAAAGGAATTCAGCAAAGAAAAGTATGAGTAAAATCGTGAATTCATTGTCCAAAATGCATCAAAATATTATTAAAGCGATAGTTTATTTTTTTCTACATTCAATTATATAGAATTCATCTGGATATTATCTGAACGCCATCTTTTATCTTATCTTAATGTTTTATGTCACCGTCTGATGGCGCCCTTGTTTTTTAAAATTCTATTGAGTTGGTAGAGCTTGAACTTTGTGTTCTTGTTGCAGTAAAGAACAAATGGAACTTAATTAAATGTCATACCAAATTATCGTATGAATTTTTCATGCATTTATTAAAATTCTGTTTAGAAAATTCTTACTCTAAATTTCAAGGAAAATTTTATAAGCAGATATATGGCGTACCTATGTGCTCGCCTTTATCTGCCGCTGTATCTGATTTAGTTATGGAAGTATTAGAACATGATATTCTTTCTAATAATCAGAATATAATAACAGATTACAATTCACTATTGAACTTGAACCTGATAAAAGAATTTCTTTTCTGGATGTTCAATTATACAATATTAATAGTAAAATATACACTAACTGATTCCGCAAAGAAACTTGGCCTGGCAGATATACTAATTTTCAATGTGTCACCTTTCTTCCCTATAAAATCTATATTATTAATAGTTTGGGTGGCAGAGCCATTAAGTTATCTCATCCTTCTTTTCATCGTAAAAATTTAGAAATTGTTTCTCATACACTTAAAATCAATGGCTTTCCAGAAAAATTAGTTAATAAACTAATTGAAAAAAGAGTAACTAAGATCAATACTCCTAGATAAAATTTCAACGGTAGATTAAACATTGACTTCAACGTAGATCGTTCCATTCTTCTACCTTATAATCCACGAATATCCGGAATTCTTCAAAAATTATACAAAAAAGATTATATCAAAATAATTTTTAAACTTGTTAAAGATCCTTTTAATTTATTTAAAAGTCAAAAAGATTCAATTCCCAAATGCGAAATCACTAACCTTATTTATAAATTAACTTGTATTAATGGTAACCAATGTTACATCGGCGAAACCAAACGACAATTGGAGTAATATTAAAGGAACATAAGAGGGATTTTAATAACAACAGAAAACACACTGCTCTTTCAAAACATTCTACTTTGAATAAGCACTCCCTTGATTTTAAACATTTTCAAATACTTGATAAAGAGACTTATTATTTTAAGCGTAAATCCATGGAAATGTTCTACATTGTCAAAAATAGTAACAACTTTAACTTTCGAACAGATATTGATCATATGAGCATATCGTACAATAGTCTCATTCATGCCACCCAATAATATAATTATCTTATTTTACTTTATAAACAATGTTTTAACTTTTTACAAAATATAGTAATTATTTTATATTTTAGCTTACAATGTTCTCTCCTGTTCCTTCTCTGTTACATCAATATACCATTATTACTTCATAAGAACTAGGGCATGCTCTGTAGATGCACTTAGTGTGCTACCATTTCAACGTGAGTTGGCCTATACATAAGTGTTTGTTATATTTCAGTAATTATTTTCACTTTTCAACTAATTCCCTCCAGCAGACGGAATCTAACTAAAATGTTTATTATAACATCTTAACTTCTGAACATTTTTATAATTTAAAACCACTAGGTAATGACTATTTATGTCAGCCATTTTCTTTATATGCACGACACATCACTCTGTTTTCTTATTTATTCCAATTTGTCCACTTCCAACTGTTTTATTCCTGATTACGTTCTGAAGAATTATTAATATTTATAACCATCCTTCTCAAATCTTAAGTCATACGTTTACATTTTGTTACTTTTTGTCACACAGGTTCACCTACTTTGCATCTTAAAATAGTACTGTTCTGATGAGGACCATCGACGAACAGTCGAAACGTAAATTGTCAATATTCTGAGAGGCTCTCAGACATGGTTTCTTAATTTAAAAAAATTGTTGACCAGTAATCAAAACTTCTTCAATCCACATCTTTAAATATTTATGGCACTCTGGTCAACAACATAAGATCCTATGTATGATAAATGATCTTCTGATTCCTACTTTAATTCTAGCCCACAGCTGTCTGGGAGATACGAAATCATAATCTCCGAGATGCTGCTTCGCTCTTTCATTCACAATCAGACCTACCCCTTGCCTACCATGTGATTCACTATCTACTCCTGACGATATTTCAAATACGCCTTTCAGCACCCCGTTTTCTGTGTCTCTACTTTCGCATCCCTGTTGCATGCCTTTTATGAATTAAAGTGCCATTCCTTTCCGCTACTATTTTATTGTTTATATTATTCATTGTTTAGACAGAACTGGAACCGAGAGAGTGGTCTTGGAATTATGTTTCTATGTTGATAAGGGCACCAGCCTTCATCAGGCTTGTATTAGATGGAAGTTCACATCCCTGCAATTTTATTAAATTTTATTAAATTTAACAAAAAGTTTATGAAATTTGCAACTGAGAAATTTTTGAAAATAATCCCATTACGAGAAAAATTTCGAATATTTTAAATGTCACCTGTAGTTAAATAAATTTAAATTTAATTTTCTACCATAATATTTCATGGTGAATGAACAAATTAACTTATCGTTAACGCGGCTGTATATAAACAATAAGAGTTTATGGTTCACAGTTATTTTAAATCTATTCTGCGCTTTTGAGGATGTTTCTGTAATTAAATTCAAGTTTCGAATTTTCTTACGCAATATATCGCAAAAATAAATTACACGCAACTTCCAGTTAATGCAAAGCCTTTAAAATGAAAACATTGCGCTTATGTCTAATTCCCCTTATCCCCAACAATGTCTATTGGTGGGGAGAATATGAAAGATTGTGCTTTATACGTGTGCCGTATTTACCTGTGTCTGTGCTGCTAAGTGGCACCTCCTGCTAAGTGGAGGGGATGCGAAATTTGAAATAACTGGTTGGTCCGTTTTGATATATCTGATTGTTGAAATAAATGAGCTTTGACTTAACTGGAAGTTGAGTGTAATGAGAAAATGTTGGAATTCTTTGGATCCTAGTTATAATGACTTTGATAGTTAAGAATTTACTCTTATTGTAATCTGGGGCGGCACCTGGGGTTACCCTTGTTAATCCTGGAGTTGAGAATAGAAGCATTCGTAAAGGTGGATGGGAGGCTTAATGGATTATAGGGTTTATAGAGATTATAGGGATTATAGTTTCCGCGGGGACTTAGCTAAATTTAGACGATAGCTGTTTTACAAAAGCACTGACTGAATTGAATGTGCCGATTAAACATATATATTTTGACGTCTTCTATTGATATTTTAACAGACTTTAGTTCTTTTCAACATCGACATTTTTCTTCTAATCCAGAACAAGTTGTTCGGCTTCTTTACCCAACTGGATATCTATAGGGCGACAAAATCATGGCGACTCTGACGTTCTATTACCCAAAATGAATGGCCTGAACTGCTATCAAAACCCCAGGCACATATTAAACTTTATTCTGCATCTTTGTTCCTTGAATTCATGATGCCCTGGATAATTACATCTTTTTGCAATGCAAAAATTATTTTCACGTTATGATTAAGCAAAGGTTGATGTGAGATATTAGCTTCTGTTTCTGTTGTCAGCGATTTGTAATTCGTGTTTGTATACATTGATCCTACCTGAATTTTTCAAAACAACTTTTTTATATCAATTTATTGGCATGAAATATTACTCCTTTTCACCAGACTCTAGCACAGTGCATTTAGCAACTTTTTCTTTAATTTACTCACCAGTTAATGGGATTCGACTTTGGGCTTTATCATATGTTTCAATAGGATTTATTTATGCGTGGAAATTATGGTGAATTTCTTCAAACGCATAGTATTTCGTTTCCAGGATCAATTAAACCTTTAGTTCCTAAGCTTTCAATTTCAATGTGTACACCTAGAAGTTTATCATGACTGCGGGAAAATTTATAATTTATTACAATTACAAATTCAAATTATTTTTATTCAATGAAAAATACGATTTAAAACACAATTATCGACAACAATATTTTAACCAGACACTTTTTGTAAGAAAAAAAATGATCATAGTTTTAGAACCGCATTTTATTTCCCCTTTTTAAATAGAATAACGTCTAAATAGTCCTGGAATCAATGTAATACTTATTTTTTTAATTTAACTGAATTTTCACCAGATAAGTGTTCGATACGAATCGTAACTTCAAATTCAGTTTCCATTGTACTCAAAAAAATAAGAGTTTGATATTTTTGTGGTACCGGTGAACCTAGTACTCGTATGCTAGCCAAATCGAATGAACTTAACTATATTACATTAATCATAATAATAAACTTACCTTTAAAAAAATATATTTAGTTGTTCCACTGCTATTTCAATATTATTTTTTGGCTGTGAGTCAGATTGAAATTGAGTTTAGACAAACTAGACATTAGCGCTTGAAGCGGCGATATATATTTTACAAGATTTAAATATTTAATTGTTTTTCACTTTTCTTTTTAAACATGTAAGCAGATGGCTTAAGGTATTATTGCAGAAGAGCGAGATAGAAGAATTTTCAGGACATGGCACTAGAAATGCAGCATTTTCGGCAGAATTTGGGACAGGATTGCACATAATTTTTTTTTAAACGCAGCGCCATGGTCCGCGAGGTCTCAAACCTTTGATATTACTGATAAAAGGCCAAACATGTGCGTCACGAGAATCCTTTGTCTAGCCGGCCCGTTCAAAGCAGGAAATCTTCAGAAAATTTACGGATTCGTGAAATTGATAGAAAAAAACGGAAAATTCGTGCGCGTATGATTGGTTTTGAAGGAAATGGTTAAGCATTGTAGCCGTTTGCAAGGACTTCAAGTGCAACGGTAGGGAATCATGAGGGTCCATGGTAGAATTAATAGAGAGTTTGAGCGGAGTCCCCGAAACGACCGCGCTATCGGAAACCTAGATTTCTCGCGTCTGCGCGCTTCACAGTCACTGCTTGGATTCGTTCTGAATGGTCAAACTTGTTGGGGCTCTGTACGAATTAATAGTTTCAAGGCTCTGCAACGCTGTGACTGTAGAGCTTTCGGGATCTCCCGATTCTGCGAAGAGGATTCCGGTTGGTCAATATTAGAATTCATCAAAATCTTTAGGATTCGTATAAATTCGTTTATTTTCTTCGAACAGTTTCATATGAATGCTGAGTGAAAGAGGCCTCAGCTAAATAGAAACATCCACAGTTTTCCTTGTAAAATAATCTTTGAATTGTTTAGTCTTTCCTAATGGAGTCTCCTTGGCTTCTTCGGTCTCTATTGGACTAACATGGTGAGTGACTGTGTTTATTTTCGCTGGTAATCCTTTCGGACCAGGAGGCATATATAATCCGCGTAAAAACTTAGTACTACTTTGACTTTTTCCACTAATGCAAGGGCGTTACCGTTGACTGCTGATAATATAAATTTTACTCCCGTTAGCGGTTCAGACATCATAAGACTAGATTGATCTCTCAAGGAAATTTGCGTATCGGGAAGAAAATTGTATAATCGAATTGCAAGTTCCCGTCTTGCATTTTTGATTATAAAATATCGTTGAAATTGAAGTTTTTTAATTTGCATTCCAAGTAGTTGAGAATAGGGAGGCTCGTCAGAAGGAGACGTGGGCCTGTCAGGAAAATGTGGCTGAACAGGAGCATCTACCGTCTTCCCTGCAAAGCACTCTTTGAATGGTTTCGTAATTCCTAATGGGGTGTCATTGACTTCTTCTGTATCCATTAGGCTAACATGGTGGGTGAATATATTTATTTTTGCTCGTAAGCCCTTTGGGCCAGGAGGAATATATAATCCACGTAAAACCGTATGACTACTTTTTCGTTTTACCGCTAATGCCAAAGCCGGTTCAGTCAACAAGTATGAATTACTTATTTACTGACCCATCAACGGGTAATATTTTTTCTCGATACTGCCCGGATTGTGGCCAACAATCCCTTGGATAATTAGCTGTGGCGTTGAAAATAATCAAAACGCCCAATCATCGAGACGCACCTTGGAAGAATTCTGCAAAAATGTAGAGAAAGGAAGAAAAATTTGTACAGAAATACAAGAAGGCAAGAAGGGAATTACGGAATTTATAAGAAACCGAAGAAAGTTCCACGGAAATCAGGAAGAACATCGGATTTTGCCAGTCGTGTACAAAACTAGGCAGTTTGCCGGCGTTTCGTGAACATTACACTGCACTTCTTTAGGGATAACGTAGAATTGATTATTCAAAGAGAAGTAAGTATCACTAAAACAGCGTTCTATCAAAGGTTATGAGCTCGAAAGGGAAGTTTGTCAAGATTTAATAATGTCAATTGTATCAGGGATTGGTACTTTCGTAAAGAGAGCTACTATGTCGACACTCTCTATAATGTTTTCGGGTTGAATTTGAATCTGTTGTATCTTTTTGATAAAGTCAAATGAGTTTGGACATAAGTGGTAGAGTTTCCTGTAAAAGGATTTCGTTTTGTAGCGATGAAGCGTGCTAGATTGTTAGTTTGTGAGTTTATTGCGCTGACGTTCTGCCTGAGTGGAATGTTTCTTTTGTGGATTTTTGGGACCCCGTAAAGTCTTGGAGTGATGGGATTCGTAGGTATTAATTCATATATTGTTTGGCTGCCAAGTTTAGAGTCTTTGAGAAGGATTTTTGTTTTACTGTCTATTGTTTTTGTGGGGTCCTTTTTAAGTTTTTCTATGTATCTTCAATTAGAAGGTGCATGATTTTGTTGTTATAGTCTTCTGTATTCATTAATTCTGTTGTATTGTCTTTGTCTGCAGGTAATATTATGATGTTTTTATTCAGATTGATTATTTTAATGCCGGTTTTGTATTGTTTTGTTAAGTTTGAGGAGGGAACTTGAGCTTGGCGTAAACTGTTGGCCGTCCTACGTCGTATGTTATACGCTTTTTCTGGAGCAAAATTGTATATTGTGGATTCCAAATTTATGATGATTTCTTCTTACAGGATTTTGGAAGGAGCTACTGAAAAATTATGTCCTTCAGCTCCATTGTAGACCAAATGTAATATCTTCGGTTGTTTGATAGAAGAAGGTGTAGTTTTAGAGGGTTTTTTAGGTAGTGTGCAAGACAAATTTGGTAGGTCGTATTCTTTCTTTCCGGATAAGCAAACTTGTATTATGCAGAATTGATTTGGGTTTAGATGTTCCCAAATCATTTTTCAGTTGTAAGAATTTTCGGACGATTTTGTTGTCCCTGAACCGTTTCTAAAACGCTAAGGATGTTAGTAGCTCACATAGAGAAGTCCTGAGCCTACTAAATATATTGGTTTTAGTAAGAATATTCTCCCCGTAGAGTTCTTTAATAATATATTATGGGCTTTCACGATGATCCATTTTCGTAAAAGATATATTTCGAGTCCCAATTGTGTATAAAACTACGAATTTTGCCGAAGTTTCGTGAACATTGCGGTTCACTTCTTCAGGGCTAACATGAAACTAAGGTATCAGGTTATGCTGTTCTCATCTATACACTCTACGATGCCTGTGTTTGGCCACAGTGCGCCAACGAGGGACTAGTCGAACCTGAATCATATTATTCTAAGGAAAACACTTAAATACGAAATTCTAAAAGGAATGATTTGAAAGGGTACCAAAAAACCTACGAGGCTGGAAAATTTAACGATAAACTTTATTTAGAAGAAAATGTTATGAAATTTTAGCCTGCCGGATTCTAATAAAGTGTCACATTGACATGGTAGCAATAGCTGCAAGATTACGATAGTTAATTATTAGAGATCGAAAGTGGCCACAATAATAAGCCTTTTGTGTTTATTTTATTAAAACATATTGCTTTGTACATTCTAAAATATATCGCATTTACATTTTCTTTTAGGTGCGCTCAGCTTTTTGTAAATTAAAAAAATTAAGTTATTGCGGTACAAAATATGAAGTAACTTTTAGACCTATTTAAGTTACTTCTTTAATTAGA
>JAWWLR010000054.1:76730980-76742738 GCA_035041075.1 Acraspis erinacei | reverse complement strand
CGCACGTATTTTTCCGTTGCTTCAAATTTTGGGAGCGCAGGTGATCCGGTTGACGTGAAACGTCCCATATATATATGAACTCCGATGAATACACTCACGCGGAAGGGTAATTTTTGGGGTAAATTATAATGAGACGGAAATTTTAATGTTTTAAGTAATTAATTTGGAGCTCTAAATCATCTTTACATTATTCAAGGTGGTTTTCTCCCTTTTAAAACCTTTTTGATCAGAGAGGAAAAAAAGAGCCAAAAATTATCAACTAACAGTGGTTTCCGAATTTTATTATTTTGATGCTTTTTTCATACATATAAATGTTCCGGTGCACACGTTCACGTAGAAGGGTAGTTTCTTTGGGAAATTATAACGAAAGGGAAATTTTCATTTTCAGGTAATTAATTTGGAGTTCTAAATCAGTTTTACATTGTTCAAGGTGAGTTTCCCACTTTTATAACGTTTTTGACCACGAGAGGTTGGTATGTATGACTTAGAGGTAGCTTTTGACAAACGCAATATATATGTCATCGGAGAGCAAAAAAAGAGCCAAAAAATCTCCACTAATTTTGCATCTCATTATAATAATTTTTAGTGAGTTTTCATAGGTGGCGGCGCTGATTGGACCTCGTGCTATCGCCGCCACCCTTTTCTCGGAACTTAAGAGAGCAAAAAAATATTTATTTAGCATAAAATTATCACAAAAAAATCAAAAATAAAATATGGCGTCTTCTATTTTTCAATTTGCACTTGGCGGCGCTGAGTGGAATGTGTAAAAACATGACAATTTATGCCTTTTGATTAAAAAAATTCTCGAAATTGAGTCAAATTTTGCTCAAAATTAACATAACGTTTCAGAAATTTTCTGAAAAATTGAAAAATGTCTTAATAAACTTCCAGGGTGCAACATTAAAGAAATTATTCTCAACTTTAAATCACAAATCAACATACGAAATTGAAAATGTTGAAAAATAAGAAAAATCTTAACGGTTCCAGTAACTGACTAACTGATTTAAGTGACTATTTACAGTAGCGTTCAAATTTGCAAAGTTTCCCAAAATTTTTTTGAATCCATAAGAAAATGATCTATCGATTACAAATGAATAATTCCCTTTAAAATATCACCCTCATAAGTCAGTTTAATGAGGTCCCCATAACCCATTAGTGAAAAGTTGGGTTTTGCGAGTTTCTAGAGCTAATTAGGATTTTTTAACGGTTTTTTTAATGCTACAACGTTGCAATTTTTTATAAAATGTTCCACTTTTTGTCATTTTTCAATTAGAGCAAGGTAATAATGAATTTACGGTAACAGACATAATTGTTTAAAATAATTTGGCATTGCTTTTAATATTATTCTCTATGAATAATCTTAGAAAGTTGAGGCTTTTTTTTAAAAGTTTAAAACTTTTGCCAAATTTTTATTTAGTGAGATGAAAATTAATACAAATTAATAAACGCAATTTTCGATACAATTTATTATTGTTTATAACTATCTTCTCTTTCATAATTGCTGAAAAATTTCGGGTTGTTCTGAAATTTTTTACTTTGATTTGGCTTTTTATGTAGAAACACAGAATACATCAAGATTAGGGGGAATGATTTAAAAATAATCTCTTTCTTTTTTGTGAATATTTTATTCCGAAATAAAACAGATATTTGACATTTTCTTCAAATTTGTCTTTATGGATCATATTAAATAGAAATTTTCTTTGAAGTAGTTGCTCAAAACCCTTTCGCTTAAGTTAATGATTATTATAATGTTTATTGGTCGTTACTAACTTAAAATAAAAGATGGAAACTGCAGATATATGCGCAACTATCTAGAGTTACTCTAAGAGAAGATAGTTATAAAAAATGGTTTAAATAATTACTTTTTATTATCTTCTATTTATTATTATCTTACTCAGTAAAGATTAGACAAAACGTTAGAAATATTAGTAAAACCGCAATTATCTAATATTAATTTAGCAGAAAATAACAGTTGAAAATAATAATATTTTGTTTAAGGTAGTTGTGCCGAAAGTCAGATATCTGAAAAAAGATTTTCTATGATTTTAAGAATCAACCTATTGTAACTGATGTAATTCCAAATAAAAAACATTATTTTGTATGAAAAATTGTATAATTCACAATTAAAAATATAAATTTCAACCATGTTTTTTGCAAACATTCTATACAACTCGAATGTTTACAATTTTTAAAGTAAATTTTTGTAGTGAAACGTGGATGACAAGTTGAATTATTATTGCCTCGTTCTAAGTGACAAGCTGAGAAAAAGTTGCGGAAAATTCGCAAAAATCAAAATTTTTTAATTGCTAATAACAATAATGCATTGTTAAAAGCATTATTTTTATTAAGTTGAATGCTTTGCTTATTTAAATTTAAAAGTACATAAAAAGTAGAAAATTTTAGAATAAAACGAAAAATTTCTAGTATTATGAGCTTCTTCTTGTTTCAATATAGAGTTAAGGATTTTATACCATCGCGTCGTTATATTGAACTTGTCTATTTTTCATGTTTTCCATGTCCATAACTTTTTTAAAGTACTAAATACATTCCTAAAAAAATTTCCTTTACCATACAATTCATTTTCTATTATTCAATTATAAAATATCTCGACTACTTGAATTAGTAATATCCTACTAATCTCTTTATATTCCACTTTTCTCAAATTTGTTTAAGAAATTTACAACATTCGTTTCACCTTTCACATTCTTCATAAATAACTGCTCCTGTTCACTTTTGGATACAAGGGGAAAATTGTAGTCAAAATTTGACTACTGTTATTATAAAAAGCGATAGTTAATACCAAATTTTTTTCTACTTATTGCAACTGATATTTTTATTCCTACCTAATTTCAATTTGAAGGCGTTTAAAATTAAATAATTTTCACTTCATAAGCAGTTCATTTAAAATTTAGACATTTAAAATTCAACACTTTCTAATTTATCAATTGTAAATGTAAGTTTTTCAAACATTAAAAGGCTTTAATTGACGATTTTAAAAATATGACTATTTAAAATTTAACATTAATTGTCTGTTTAAGACTTTGTTCTATTAGAAATAAATGGTCTTCTAAGCATCAACAAATGGAAAGCTCTAATAATGTGTGGAAACGGTTAGGTTATCCAGATACGTAAAAAATCCTCGCGTTCTCTAATTTGAAATTGGTCAGTTTTGGACGATTATATATTTAAAAATATTTATTTGTAAATTATCGCTTAGAAATGCAATAATTTTTCAGGATTCAAAGATTTACTTATTTCATTTTAAAGGCTGCTTCTTTGAAATTTTTACGACAATGAATATTTTTTTTAAATTAAAGTCTACTTTTGAAGCCCACAGAAAGTGACGTAGACTGCTTACAAGCTTCACAATATTACATTCGTCCTGTATCATTCATAGAATTCTTACTGTCTGAATAGAGTTGCAAATTAATGCTTAGTTACATTTTTTCAATTTTGATTCAGGAAGATGAATAAGAAACCTTTTTGCAATCCGGAGGGCACTTAAGAAATTACTAGGAATTTTGGTCGTAGAGTTTCAGTCGTCATTCTGCACAAAATATGCACTCGTGCTGGGTGGATAAAATTATTATTCGCAATTAAGGTAAATGCACATATTTGCGTCCGTGCACCTATTTGCTTCCAAACCTGCTTAGAAATAGTAAATTGAATGAATTTTTATAGTTATTGATTCATCAGTAGTATTTATTTTATTCTATTAACAATACTCTACATGCGTGTCCATTCAAATATGTGTTTTATCGAAATTTAGAAATATAATACGAATTTCATTTTTCATATCTCGCACTATAAGTGGCCATTTGTGTTCACTCTTGCGCAGAGAGCAAATTCTTAGTAGAGCGGACTTCGAAATTAACTGTCAGTTTTGTCTTTGTTGCGGATCGGGAGAAATAATTTCCAGGTAAGTCAAGTGTCGTGTGCAATTCAGCTGAACAAGCTATTCAAAAATGTAATTTTTTTACGTACATGGTCAGTGAATTATTTATTTTACGCAATAGTCGCTAAGTAGGGCAATAACATTTTGATGTACATGCGTGCGTCCGTAGGTTTAAAGTATTTGAAATAATTGAATTGTGAGTGTATTTATACTAAAAATTGTTGTAAGTGATGTGATAAATATCAGTCTTTTGATATGCCCTGCTTTTTTCTGCAGTAAAATCTATAAAATGCCCTAACTTTAATCGAAATAATTCGAGTCTATCATAACTTCTGAAAAGCGGACGCCAATAGGGTCATACAAATTCTGTCCCTATTTGCTATCTAGTCATTGCGATCGAACCAGATGCAAAATGCTGCTGTCGCATCAAGTATCAGTTTGCGTCCTGACGCAAATAGGGGCAAAAATGTGGACGCAAATGCATCCAAAAGCGAATGAGGCTGACGCAATGACGTGCAATGACATCTGCGCGATTTTCAGATTTTACGGTGCAATTTGTATCAATTTGTCAAAACAAAAATTTTTTCTTAAATTCTGTCGTTACGCATACACGGACGCAAATAGGTGCATTTAAATTATAATTCATTTATGAATTCAACTAGCTTTAGCGATTTGTAACTATTTTAATACTATCATTTTCAAGGGTTTATTAGACAATCGTTTCCAATCACTTTGAATATCCTTTATTTTATATCGAATAAAATATTAACTTTTAAAAATTTTTTATTAATAATTAATTCGTCTTTCAAAAGACTTATTTTCAGTTTTAATTTTGTTCTTCTGGATTGAAGGAGGAAATTTATTTGTATTGCACGTTTTTTTCGGTTAAGGGGGCAGCCATTACTTATTTTTAACATTTTTATAAAGTTGAAAATTACGTATGTGAGTTAAATTGCGTTCCATCTTATATATTTAACACAGGTCTTTTCATGAAAGGGGTAATCTTCAAGTTGCATTTTGTTTGAACTTTTGAGATTCAAAAGTTTAAATTATATTATTTTTCTGTTTGAAATACCGTAATTATGAAAACTTAAGTTTAAATCAGTTGTATTTTAGAGGTTTCTATCAATTCATGCAATTTTTAACTGAAAACCTGTAAAACGGCACTCCTTTAATTCAACTGTCTTCAAATTTAAACAATTTTCACAGTTCATTCCGACTATAATTTTTAAAAAAAGTTTCAGCTTTGGAAATGAATTTAAAAAAAAAACTTTTCTCGAATATTAAATTCCCTCGTATTAGAATATAGAACTATTAAATCATTCTTTATTCATAAAAATAAGCGCTCGGTATGATTGATGCTAATGCAGTCTTTTTTAACGGCTTACATGACTCTCTTGATTTGAAATTTAAGAAATTTAAATTAGATTAAAGTCAAATTTAAGATTCTATTTAACGTCCAATAATTAAGTTGATGTATAGAATTCCTGAAAATGATACTGAGAATCTAACCAACAAATTTAAAGAACCAGTATAAACTTTTTCTATTTTAATTTGAAGAACGATCATCTTTAAAAAAATTCCTAAAAAATAAAAATAAAATTTCAATACAAAATTTTTTTTCCCGAAGAACGAAAGGGACACCTGGAAATGTTCAAGAAAAGCAATCCAGTGTTACGAGCTATTAATTATTGAAGGTTTTATAAACAATGTATTTTTCTCAAATCTACAGCCCTTAAAATCCACAATTTTCAAGTTTTTAAGGATAACGGTATTTATAATTTTATAGTTCATTTATAATTTTGTAATACACCGCGTCCGTATGTGCAGCAGTAGATTCATTTTACAATAAGTTTAATTAGGAAATCGTGATTTCTTACATAAGGATGTTTTATTTCAAAACTATTTCATTAAAATATATATTTATGGAAAATTTCTTTTTTTATTTATACTCTCAGATTCGTGACAAATTTGTTCTATAACTTTTGCGATTTGGAGACGGCAGAATCAAAATTTCACATCTATCATCAGGATATCATCAAAATGTAACATACAACTTTCAGTGACATTTCAAAAGTGCATTTTGTCACTTCATCCTTATGATCATCACTAATGTGATCTTTTTAAATACTGTCATTGACGTCTGAAAAAATCTAATTGTCAAGATTTCCTTCAAATTCTAAATTTTCGCTCTCCACAATGTAATTTGATTTTTGACGCATCGTATTGTAGAATATATGGCAAACTAGGCAATATTAGCATTGTTCTTCAGCTCGATTCATCTGAATAAGAGTCTTTCACCCTTGATAAAATTAGATTTTCTGAAATACAAATGTATTTGGCAAGCACCTAAGTCAAAGAAACCATTTGCTTCGCTAAGATACGAAAACTCATTTTTCTTTATTCCAGTTTTTTCCACCGCTTCCAAAATTTTTACGGAAATTTTGAACATTATTAGTCTCCTTTCTTGTTAAGGCCATAATACTTTGCCGAGTAGTAATACACATTGAGCATATTTCCGAATTCAATCAAATTTTTTTGCTAACACTTTCGATGAGTGAACGAATTTATTTTGTATTGCAAAGGAATTAATTATATCTCATTAGATCAAGACACGTCGGCAACTTTACATCATTCAGGCTTAAATTATTAATTCGGATATATTAACATAAAAGTGTCAGCAAAGATGTAAACTGTAATTGTCACAATATTAAAAATTCGTACCGATTAAAGCGGAAGTAATTCTAGGCAGCAGAAATAAATATCTGTTAAATTTATTCCAGAACAGAAAAAAATACTATCGACCCTAATGCCCATTAAAAAATTTTCCTTTCTGTTATAATTTTGACTTGGCAGCTTGTTTTTTCGATAATTTAGGTACACACAACTTTTAAAAAGAAATCAGATTTTATTTCGTTCCCAAAATAATTTGATTTACATTTGTGATTGAAATAATAGTTCTTGAATATGGAAGTTTATGCGAGCTTTACGCGTGTTATATGAAAATGTTTTCTTATTAAACGGTAGGGGCCTACTGGAGTGTCATCGCTCTCTCCCGTGGTTAACAGGGTAACAGTGCCACTGCCTATGTTTATTTTTGCCCGTTTTACACGATATGTATTACTATCACGGAAATATATTCCAGCAAGAGTATTGGTAGTCTCCAATATTGCTAAGACGTCGCCATTGGACGCTGATAAAACAATTTGTTCCTGGGTTGGGGCAGACTCAAATCTGCCATTTGGTAATGACACTTTAAGTCCTTTATCGGAAGGAAAAGTGAATCTTCGCAGTTGAAATGTCCGGTTTGAAGCCGTTTTGGGAATCAGACGAATAAATGGAAGCTGGTCAAGTTTATGTCCAGGCCCGGTCCGAGAAGGAAGCGTGTTAGGTGGAATCATGCACCTGGCAGAAGGAATATGCCTTGAAGAAGAAGACTTTTCAGAAGAACAATGTCCGACATGAGGAGACCTAGACCTGGATCTCACAGGAGGAGGAGAACTTTCGGGAGAATCAGAACTTCCGGTACAAGGAACCCCAGGGATGTAGCCAGTATTTGTTAAAAATTCGGACTGTGAACTTAACTCTGCAACAAGAATTAGCCAAAAGCAAAGAAAATTTCACGTTCCAGTAAATTTGTCGAATTTTTTAAATTAATAATTCATTCAATGCAATTTGTAATCTTAAATGAGGTGTGAATTCAAAAATTTATGACACTAACGAAAGTTAGTTACGGGTTCCCTGGTCTACCCTACTTTTAATAAGTTGAATTATGTCTTTCTAATTGATTCGAATCTACCTATACAAGATTCTTAATTCTGGACACTTTTCTAAGTTTAGAAAATTGTTGATAATAACCATGTGCTGAGCAACGCAAGGTGGAAGGAAATGCAGTTTTTTCCATTAAAAACCCGAAAGGCATCACTTTTAGTCTGACTGAAAGTTTTTATAATTAAAATGCATTTCTGTAGGGCCTGCAGATGGAATCTTTTGTAATTCTCTCTTGTTTGTTTCTGAAATTTTGTCTTAATATACGCAAATAGTGACTTTTTGAACTTTAAATTTTTTTCTGAATTTGCTGCTTGGTCAAAGTTCATAATGGTTTCAAATTCAAGCCTAAAGTCTCGCCGAATAGAAATTATTTGCTTAGACAAATTAAGATCTTCTCAGATTTAGATTTCCTTTCATTGCCTGAATGGTTGCCCCGTTAAAAATATTTGGAATTCTACAACACTTCTACAAGACTTCCATAATACAAGAGTGAGGTAAAATGGCAAACATGGTATTCGAATGAGCAAATTGCAATACATGTATTGTAAGTGTTGTAAATCGTGAAGTCACCATCCAGCATTCTACTATATGTATTAGTGCGTTTTTAAGACGAAAATTGTGCACAAGGAAATCGCGGAATTAATTGAATTTAAGATATTCATCAAATTCACGACATTCATGAAATTCGCGGAATTTATAGAAATGAAGGAATTCATGAAATCTATAGAATTCGCGGAATTCTTCAGATTAACAGCAGTCACGGATTTCGCAGACTTAATAGAATTCAAGGAACTCATGAAATTCACGAAATTAACAGAAGTCACGGATTTCATAGAATTCAAGGAACTAACGAAATTTATGGAATTCACGTAATTAATAAAATTCAAGAACTTAAAGGAATTCACGAAAAATACGGAATTCACGAAAATTACGTAATTCACGAATTTCATGAAATTAAAGGAATTTTCGAAATCTATGGCGTTGATCAAATTCACGGGATTAATGGCATTCAAGGATTTAATTAAATTCAAAGAATTAATTAAATTCGAGGAATTCCAGAAATTTATGGAATTTAATGAATTCACGGAATTTATGGAATTTACGGAATTTTCGGAATTCAAGGAAATCGCTGAAATCACGGAATTCAAGAAATTGACTGCAATCATGGAACTCACTAGATTTGCTGAATTCAAGGAATTATCGGAATTAATACAATTCAAGGAATTCTTGTAATTCATTAAGTTCAAGGAATTTACGGATTTCACAGGAATCCTTGAATTCATGGAATTCGCGTAATTCACGAAAATCAAGGAATTCGCCTAATTCACGAAATTTAAAGAATTCACGGAATTCGCGTGACTCACGAAATTCAAGGAATTCATGGGATGCGCCTAATTCACGTAATTTACAGAATTCATGGAATTCGAGTAATAAACGAACTTCAAGGAATTAAGGGAATTTCCAGAATTCCTGTAAATGAAGAAATTTACGTAATTTAGGGAAGTCAAGGAATTTGCGGAATTCATGGGATTTATGGAATCGAAGGAAAATTTTATGAATTCCTTGAATTTCGTGAATATCATGAATTCCACAATCTCCTTGAATTTCACGAATTAGTTAAATTCCGTGAATTGCTTAAATTTCGTGAATTCCATGAATTCCACAGAATCCGCGACATCCATGAATTACATGATTTCCATGAATTCCGCTTATTCGATGCGATCCGTGAATTCTCGAATTCCATGAACACCGTGGAGTCTATTAATTCCGTAAATTTCTTGAATATTATTAATATCTTGAGTTTCGTGAATTATTTGGATTGCGTAAATTCAATGAATTCCGTGAAATCTTTGATTTTTTCATTTTTTTGGATTCCTTAAATTCCATGAATTCCTCGAATTCTAAAAAGAGGTGCGTTATATACTATACATTGACAAAACTTTTTTTTTCGTCAGAAATAATTTACATATAGTGGAAGTTTCCAAAAGAAATTTTTAACAGTGTAGAAATATTCCCATAAATAACGTGTCTCTGATAATAATATTTGACGGAATATTACAATTTAAATATATTTCCGAATAATTGAGGTAAGCAAATTAAAATTTGCGTTAGTTTAGGGAAATTCAGCCTTTAATTCCAAATAGCTTGAGACTTTAAGGTAGTTCACGCGAAATTACACTTTCCTTAGGAATTTTTTTAAATTCTCGCAATATATACAGGAGATTAGCACACAACGACTTGCAGTTCTTAACTGAATGTTGAGTCTGTGAAGTTAGATATTATCTACTGAAAAAAGTACTATTTTAACTATTTGAACTGCGATTTAAAATTTGTATTCCGTTATTCAAAAGCTCTCTTCTCCCTGACTTCAATGGAAATTATCCAAAGGTATACTTCCGAAAAGGTAAGTTTATTGATTTTTTTATTAAAAGGAAATTTTGAATGGAACTGAGTTATTAAGTAATCGCTTGAGCATAAATAAGTAAAAATCTTCTAATATGGTACTGATAAAAAAAAATTTTAAGTTTCATTAAAAGTGTTGTACCACTCAACTTATTATTTTTATGATCACTCTGGTATGACTCCTGGAAATACCTCAAGCTTCTTCTGGTGGGATATTTGTATTAGATATGTCAGTTCATAAAAGAAAGCTGATTAAAGAAATTATTATATATAAATTATTTAAAACTTTTGGCAGAATCCTTTTGAATCAATTTTCAAAGAAAATACAAAAAAATCGTTCTGTTGAAAAATTAATATTTGAAAAAATCATTCATCGAATATGCATAGCGCTAAAAATTATTTTAAGTTTTCATTTGTTTGGTAATGAACACCTCTGTTTCTTGTGTCAAATAACCTGAGTCTCAGTCAAATATATTTGAAGTTGAAAACCGTAAAAATCGAAAAGAATTTGAATGAGAATATTATTAAGATTATATTCTCGAGTTCTTATCTCATGAGTTACATATCCCTCGAACGTATCCTTGTAATATATTCGTATTTCTTAATTGAGAACAACTGGTATAATTTTGGTTAAAACTTTTGCTTAAATCTTATCAAAGGTGACTGATAAAATTAAAAATTGAGTCTGATTCATGTGGACGTAAGAATAAGCTTGAGCTAATATTTCATTCTTTTGTAAGATTATGAAAAAAATTATGTGAATACATTTGTCGAATAAGGTTTTCATTTTTCTTGACGATATGCATGTCTTTCACTAAGCCCCTCAAAGTAAAATAAACCCAACTTTTTTTAATATACATTTTTTAAGAAATTGAGCCCCCTCCAAAAACAATTTCTTCTACTTTTGACGAAATATCAGTTTCAACTTTTGTTTTTATTTTTTTATTTTAAATTTTTACTAATTTCAAGAGTTCCTAGAAAGAATTTTATAAGATTTTAATAGAATTTTAATACATTTTAATAATTGTTTCTAGGGATTTGATAGTATGTGAACGGATACATATGTTTAAACATATTGCGCACTTACTTCGAAAAAATATTTATTTTCAGAATTATAAACAAAGTTTTGAAATAAACGGTTTATTATCATAAGAATATATTCACCAAAAGAATAGAGGATAACCACCGCCAATCGCAGGACGATTGTAGAAAGCATTTTCATTTTTGACGGATGGGGAAAAACTGATTACTGTGTTAACAAAAAATATAGATCGCGGTTATTGCAATGTTTACTTATACCTTAATACAAAATATATTCTACGATATAATTCATATCTCATTTATTACGTATGCCTCGAGTTTTTCGTTGCGAAATATTTGTATTTAAGTTGTTAGTCTAATAAGCAGAACCTTCTTATCTCTAAAATTCTTCGTTTTTTTAAAATAAAGGTATTATTTGTTTACCGCGTATTTATAGAAATAAAGTAAATTTAACTTAAATAATATTATTTATAATTTGGGACTTGCATGTTGGTGGCGGTAGGAGAAAGTGTGAAGTGACTGGTGGTGAGAAGTTTTTGCGGATTTTGTGTGGAAGGTGTGAATAGAGTGTGCGGGTGGAAGCCTAGGAGGTGAGTAGTGTTGTGAGGGTTGAATTGGGGAGTTAAAAATTAATGTTCAGTGTTGTTT
>JAWWLR010000054.1:76718269-76730880 GCA_035041075.1 Acraspis erinacei | reverse complement strand
CCAATTTCTGCTGGAGTTAACAGGGTAACAGTACCATATTCCATGTCTACTTTGACGCGCTTATGTCTCAATTAAGAGGAATGCTGATATATTCCAGCAAGAACATTAGGACCCTCCACTATTGCGAATGCGAAGTTGGAATTTGACAACACAAATAGTTCTTCGTTTGGCATAGGATCATATCTATTCTGACCTTCTCTCAATTTGAGTCCTTTGTTGGTAGGAAAAGTGTATTTTCGAATTTCAAATATCCGATTGGAAGCCGTTCTGTGGGTCAGCCGAATAAATGGAAGTTGATCAAGTTTACTTCCAAGTCCGTTATTAGAAGGCAGCCTGGTGGGTAGATCAATGCACCTGGTCAGACCAACAGACCGAGAAGAAGAAGCCTTTTTAGAAGAAGAATGTCGTGCATGGGGACATCTGGACCTGGACCTCAAAGGAGAAGGACTCCTTTCAGGAGAATTAGAACTTCCGGTACGAGGAACATCAGAAATTGAACTAGGGTTAGCTGAAGATTCAGACTGTGAACTTAACTCTGCAACAAGAAGCAAACAATTATATTTTTCTAAAGTGCTTAAAGAAAGATAGAATGGAAATTCTGGAAAAGTTGTCGGAATTTCTAAATCATTCGTTTAATTAAGCAGTTTAAAATCCTGAAGTAGGTGGTGTTTCGAACCTAAATTTATAAACCCAGTGAAAGTTAGTAGCAGTCAGTAGGCTGTCAGGAATGAAAAAGTCTCAATGAAAAATGCTTTCCAAATATGAAATAATTTTTCATTAATTGCCTGAATTGTTCAAGATGCTATTAGAAATAACATAATCTTAGATTAAATTTTGTGGAACTTTTTAAAGGACTAAGGTACAATATGCAAAGATTTGAGGTGAATCTTTCCATCAGAAACCTTAATCTTTAACAAATTTCCCTCGAAATAATGTTATTATGGTCTATAATATTTTGATTTTATTTATTTACATTTTTCACTTATTTGCATTTTTTATGGCAACATTCTATACAGAAAAATATTCAAATATAAGATCTTTTACAATTTTAATTTATTTTAATATTCAGAAATGTTTGATATGTTCCTAAAAAAAACCTAGGTCTTAAATTTTCAAAAATTTACTAAATTGGTGGATTTCAATTGGTCACGTGATGAAAATCTTACGAGTCGATACAGTTTTCAACATTTGCGTAATATTTTATTATTACGTGTAAAATTTTAAAAACCTAAGGCCCGTTTTTTTTTTTTTTTAATTTGTCTCCCTAATTCGTATTCCGTTACTTAAAATACTTCCTTCTACTGAATCATTAAAATCTAACAATAGAATCGAATTTTCCGAAAACGTAATATAATCAAAAGCTATTTTATTCGAAAAACATAAAATTGAAGTAAATTACTAACCAATCGTTTTCACATAAGAAGTAAAAGAAGCTGGGTATATAATATCGAGGATATAACATTTAAGTAAAAAATATAATAACGATTTAGTATGAACTTCTTGCACTTGTACTTAATATTTTAAATATTAATCTGATGATCTAGAACAATAAAGAAATATATATATATATATATATATATATATATATATATAATTTAGTCTATTTATTATCTTATAAATTATAGATATAAGCCTCGAGCTTGTTCTTGTGAGATATTTCTATTTCATAAATTAGTCTAGGGAACCAGTTTAGGTTACCTTAACGAAACTTCTTTTGAAACAACAATGCAATATTTTTAATTCCAATGTATACGGAAATTTTATTTTATTTTCAAAAAATTAACAAATGTTTAAGAAATCCTTTGAAGGGCGTCTGCGAAAATAGTAATATAAAATTTTGGATTTGTCAGTTATAAATAAAAACTGCCCCATGCCAGGACAATCATAATGTTTATTTTATACATAATGGAAAATATTATCTCTAATTTCGTTTTATAAAGAACACAACTCTTATTTATTTCAAATAACCTAGGTTCCTATAAAATGCGTTCAACATTTAAAACCAATGTGTATGAAATAGAAGTCCAATGATAATGTTTTTGGAGATTGTATTCTATAGTTCGTATCTAATGAGTTATGTTTTCGTTTAGCTTGTCCTTCGGAGATATTTAAATTTCGCAATTCAGACCAAGGAACAAAATTTTTGTGTAAAATATTTCGAAAATATTTACAAAGGCATCTGATAAGATAAACAATTTCGTTTATTCTTTTAGACTTAAAACTGGTATGAGTTAATATTCCCATGGGTGGGGCTAATATGAAAAAAATTATTTGAATACATTTTCTGAATAATTTTCGTATTTCCCTAGACCATGTGGATATTTTTCGCTATGTCTTCTACCATAAAATAAAACAAACTTTGTTTAAATCATGTATTTTTTTAAGGAACTGAGGCCTTCGAAAACTTAATTTCAAGTTTCCAAATATGCTAAGAGTTTCAGGTAGCTTACTATGAATCTAAAAGAATGTTATAGGTTCTCAATACAATTAGGAAAATTTTGCAGCGCTCTGAGGCATTTCAAGAGCTTTTATAGTATTTCCACAATTCTACCAATTCACCTAAATCTTAATATAAAAAGTCTGATTTTTAAGTTATAAAATTTTTTTAATACAATTCAATGAATTTAAAGCTGCTTTGAATCATAACTGTTAGTTTTTTATTCTCTTAATCCCAGGAAAATTTTTCAAGTTAAAGGTCTATTATTATGTTATTATATTCACCAAATAGTTAAGAATGATCACCGCCAATGAGAGGACGGGCGGAGAAAATATCTTCATTTTTGCTGGATGAGGAAAAAATGATTACTGCATTAACGAATATTTCCTTTGACAGTTATTTCATATGTCTTGAGTTCTTAACGGTGAGAAGTTTGCGTATCAGTTAAAAGAATAAGTAATAAAATTTTATTATCTGCCTCATGCTTCGTTTTGTGAAAAGAGCGCTTATTCCTAAATTAATTTTTTGTATCCAAATTAATTTTAATATTTGAAATTACGATTTTCGGCTGTAAAGTTTCTGATTAGCATTAAAATTCCGAAGATAAGTAAAATTATGATAATGACTCTCTACTGATGAAACCATTTCCTTTCGTTTAACAATTATAATCTAAATGAAATGACTCAATTATTTTCAGGATCTGAAAGAATAAACTGTTTTTCATTTGTGTATTCAAACCGTTAGGCGATTTGACCTTAAATTTACATTTTTCTCTTTATGAAGAAAAAAGACCTTTCACTAACTTTCATGAAATTCTACTACTTTATTCAAATTTTCAAGATATCTGTCCTGTTTTTGAATTCCTGTATTTTAACCGAAATTTTTATTTCATAATCAAAAAACCCTATCGCACGGACTTCGCTGAAAATTATTTAGGTTTTAGGGTTTCTTAGACCCGCCATGAAACTCTCATGATTTAAGTCAGGTGTCCATCTATTCTTCGTACGAACGCTCAGTTCCTAAAGAGAAACACATGGGCAGGTTGCAAAGACTTCAATTATTATTTTTTGTCGAGGAAAATAATTTCAAAAAATAAAGCGTTTTGCAGGTTCCGTGCTGATACAACCTTTTTCAACTGTATGTATGATTCTTTTCTCTGAAAATAGCCAGTTCACTTTGAAGAATGCTGGATTATGTTGTTATAGATTTTATTTTAATTGCTCGTTCCTCATTACTAAAATGTTAGTATTCAACCTTCAACTCTTTCCTATACAAAATATATTTTTTGCACTTTATAAATGTATATAAAATCATTAATTTCAATTGAATACTTATTTGTGTAACTGCTATAAGAGGCAAATTCAATAAGCTTTTAGAGAAAATTTAAGTGATAATCCTTCTGAATTTGGAACTTAGCTGCACTGTTAAAAAATTTAAAAAAAACACAATTACATTATATTTTAGAATTTTGAACAAAAATATAATTTTATTCATGCCATATAAAATATATTATACAGTACTAATTTAGCAAAAAGTTTTGCACTGCATTTTCGTTATGGATATTAATGGACTTTTAAGGCTTTATTCCATCGAATACCTTGAGATTAAAAAATAAAAATAATATCTCGGCGTCCGCATGGCAAGCACCATATGGGCGGTTCTAGTTTAGGATCGAAACGATTATTTCCAGATTGACCGATGTTACACCTGTTGACACTATACTCATGTTCCGAAAGCAAACGGAAGTTTTTCCACTTCGAGGCCAATAAAAAAAACGCAGCCAACGTGAAAATACAGTGGTTTAATAATTCACTTACATTTAAAATTTTTTTACCTAAAAAAACTTTCAATAATATTACGTTTACAGAGGTAAACCTTTGGTAAATTTCCATTAGATCGGTAAAAGCTATATCTTCAAGTCACATAATACAAATCCGTTCGCCTCATCTAAATGTTTGTACAATTTGAAACATTTGATTAAATTTTTACACTTTTATAGAAGTCACTAAGATGATATTTTGTTTTTAAATCGCAAAGTACGAATTTTGATAGAAAATTGAAAAAAAAAACACATTTTTTGGTACTGACACTTTTATTAGATTTTTAACAGCAGAATGATAATTTTGCAGTTCAAATTATAGAACACCAAACCTAAATTTGGAAAATTTAAGAAATTGTTAGATTTCCGTCACAGAACACATATTTTCAGTAAAGTTAGTAATATTAGACTATTTTTCAGATCATAGAAACATTTACGGGTCCCGCAAGTTTTTTATAATAAAATTTATAACAAAGGTTCCTTTGCTTATGAATCGTTTATAAACTAAGAAAAATAAAAGAGTATGCGGAGTTCCAGAAAGTAAGATCAAGAGTCCAACCACTAAATTTGGACAACCACCATAAAATGCTCCTACCATAATCTGAAAAAAAAGAAAAACACTGTCTTTTTTTTCTGAAAAGTAATAAAAAAATCCCACTTTGGTCAAAAAGAAAAAAGAAAAATTAGAAGAAAACAAACCAAACCCGCTTCCTTCTCTATCTTTTTTATTCCTTTCTTCTTCTCTGTTTTTAGCATTATCAAAATACATATATATAACAATTGTAAAAACTAATCACCGACCTTTCGTCACTCATGCAGCAGCATTATCAAGGCAAAAAGTAAATAAAAATAAAATTCCTAGCAGGCAGTAAGAAAAAAGCAATCACAATGCTCTCTCCCTGACACTTAAGAATCAACACCCGAGAATCAAGTGAAAGTTCAAAAGGCAAAAAAGTTATAAACATACCTGAAATGAAAAAGACCTCCAATCAAAGTCAGATAAATTAAAATATAAGAAATGTAACTGTGATTAAAATCGAATTTAAAATTCCATTAACGTCTGAGAATCAAGTTAATTTGCAGACTTCCTGAAAATAAAATCAAGAATCTAATGACCAAATACGGAGAACCACCAAACAATGTTCCTAATGCAATGTGGAAAAAGAATGGAAAAACTTCCTTCTTTTATTAAAAAATAAAAGAAAAATGCCGTCTAGGTTAAAAAATAAAAAAACGGAAAGAATAATGAAAAGGCAACCAAACGAATCCCCCTCCTTTATTCTTTTCTAATCCTTTCGCCTTCTCTATTTCTAGCATTATCAAACCACCCCAAAAAACATTTTTTTTTAAATAATCAACAACCTTTCGGCACTCATAGAGCACCCTTATCAAGGCAAAACACTAAAATAAAATAAAAATAGTATACAATTTTTAGCAGGCTGCTGTATCGTGATACTCTAAATAAAGGAGATGTCCAATTTTTTCCTTATGCTGCTGTATGCAATTTTTTTCGCGGCATTAAGTTAATGTTTTTTAAAGTATTCTTATTGATTTCCATGATAATATCTAACTTATGTTTCTTAATTTATTAATTAGTTAGCTTATATTAATTAAATCAGTTTCATATACCACTGGGGATGGGCCGCTGACTGATCATACTCGAGGAAAGCGTGCGCCATCTCTAATGAGCTTCGTAGTGTACTAAAGGCAATATTTATAATTACCTTTTTACTTATTTCTAGTTCACATAGAGATCTGTATTTTAACCCTGTTATTGCTCATCTAGACGATATTGTTATCGGAATCAACCAGTTCTTTGTCTTTTGCAATAATTCGGCTATGTCTTGAGCCATTCTTTTTAGCTTATCTTACTTTCATGTGTATATATCTTCATATACCTTTTACCGAACATCACTTTGATTTCGCAACTTTCTATGAAAATTGCAAATTTGCTTTTACGAATTACTGAACAAGTGGTTATAGATTTCAAGATAAGTGCTTATTTGATAACTTAAATGCAATAAACTCATGGAGCAAATTTAAATTCTAATCATCCTGAGTTTGGCCGTTTCTAGCGCCTATGGACATTTCTAGTTTAGAAGACATTCGCAATTTTCAAACTTAAGGCCAAAATTATTAGATCCTGGATTGAGTACTACTATTATGACAATAATAAAAAGGAATAAGATAGCAGTGAGAGAGTGTTTGGGATGAATTTTCTTTTTTGTCCTTTTGTATGTTGTTGTTATATATTGGTTTATAATGATCCGTTAAGGGCGATGTTCAAAACCTAATTTAGGTTTATGAGATTATTTCTGTTCTGACTTTCTTACATACAATTTTTCAAAAGAACGTAGTTTTATTTCAATGCCAAAAGAACTAGGTTCACATTTCTTTTTAACTAATAGTGAATAAAGGATGCCGGGTTACATCGGTTTCACGCGGTTTACTTGAAAATGTTTTCTAATTAAATGTGAGCTACCTACAGGAATGTCACCAATTTCTGCTGGAGTTAACAGGGTAACAGTACCATATTCCATGTCTACTTTGACGCGCTTATGTCTTAATTGAGAGGAATGCAGGTATATTCCAGCAAGAACATTAGGACCCTCCACAATTGCGAATGCGAAGTTGGAATTTGACAAAACAAATAGTTCTTGGTTTGGCATAGGATCATATCTATTCTGACCTGCTCTCAATTTGAGTCCTTTGTTGGTAGGAAAAGTGTATTTTCGAATTTCAAATATCCGATTCGAAGCCGTTCTGGGGGTCAGCCGAATAAGTGGAAGTTGATCAAGTTTACTACCAATTCCGTTATTAGAAGGCAGCCTGGTGGGTAGATGAATGCACCTGGTCAGACTAACAGACCTTGGAGAAGAATCCTTTTCTGAAGAAGAATGTCCTGCATGGGGAGATCTGGATCTGGACCTCAAAGGAGATGGACACCTTTCAGGAGAATTAGAACTTCCGGTGCGAGGAACATCAGAAAATGAACTAGGGTTAACTGAAGATTCAGACTGTGAACTTAACTCTGAAACAAGAAGCAGCCAATTACATTTTTGTAAAGTGCTTAAAGAAAGATAGATTGGAAATTCTGGAAATGTTGTCGGTCTTTCGAAATCAGTCGTTTAATTAAAGCAGTTTAAAATCCTGAAGTAGGTGGTGGTCCGAACCTAAATTTATAAACCTAGCGAAAGTTGGCTGTCAGGAGTGAAAAAGTCTCAATGAAAAATGCTTTCCAAATCTGAAATAATTTTTCATTAATTACCTGAATTGTTCAAAATTTTATTATAAATAACATAATCTTAGATTAAATTGTAGGGAATTTTTTAAAGGACTAAGGTACAATGTGTAAAGATTTTAGGTGAATATTTCCATCAGAAACCTTAATCTTTAACAAATTTCCCTCGAAATAATGTTATTATGTCTTATAATATTTTGATTGGTTCTTTATTTTATTAATATATTTATTATTTTATTTATATTTGTTCATGTTATTGTTTCCGTTTTTTCCAAATCAGGTAGTCTCTAAAATTTGCGAAAAGATAAGGTTCTACGAACTTAAACAATGGAAATCATCACGCTTTTATGTTAAACATTTTGTAAAGAAAGTTACAAAAAGGAAACAAATTTTATGCTAGAAAAAATATTAAATTAAATTCAAAAGCGAATTAATTTGTCAAAATTAATAATTTTATCAAATTTTCCAAAATCTAATTTCGTTACGGGTATTTTATTGAAATAAATTTTAAATTGAACTAAATTACCAACCAATCTTTTCCACATAAAAAGAAAAGAATCTTGAAACATGATATGATTAATAAAATTTTACACATGTATTTAATATTTCAATTATTATTCTGATGACAAGTTGATGTGCCTTAACGAGACCTCGTTTGGAAAAATAATACGATCTTCGTTATTCGCTCGTATATACGAAAATTTAAATTTATATTTATAAAATTTACAAATATTTGCAAAATTCTTTCAAGTGTGTCTACTAAAATATTGAAATGCAATTTTTTTTGTCAATTATAAAAAAAAACAGTATCTTCCTTGAAAAAAATCATGTTTATTTTATACTTACTGAAAATATTATTTATAATTTAGTTTTATAAAGAACAAAACTGTTCCCTGTTTGAGATAACCAGTGTTGGACACAATACCGTTAACTTTACTGAAAAAAATAACACGTTAAAGGGCCGTTATCTTTTTTATTAAATATTTAATACATTATTTGAATGTTCAAAAAGAATCTTAAGAATTTGCTACATTTCATAACAAATTTTAATAAAACTGAATATTATATTTGCATTTAGGTAAAGCAATTCAAAAAGTTTTGAATTTGTCTATAAGATGTTTTTGATTTAAACTATTATTAAGTTTGGAAATCTATGCTGCAATCTACTTAAGGCTTTCCATACAACTTCCAAAAATGAATTGGAATTTTTTTTTTTATTTTTATCAATAACGTAGGGGAAAAGATATTTTTAACAATATTTTATCTAAAATCCTAAATATAAACTGACTCAAGTTGAAATTCCACATTTCTCTTCACGATTAGCCAAAGAGTATGAATAAAATATCGCTTTTTGCCAGGTTTTACCAGATTTCGACGTTAATTTTAATTTTTTATGGTATCTTTTATTCAAATGGTTTCTTGTACATAAAAAACCATTTCATACTGATAATTGGATGTTTGAGTAAATTTTTTAAACAATTTATTATTTTCCTTGGCAATTTTACTATAGAATAGAGTTAGAAAGTCCCGACATTCTCAGAAATTTTGCATTTGTTGTTGAATTTTCAATTAGAGGGATGCGATAGTTTATAAATATCAATAGAAGTATTTGTTTAAACAATTTCTGCTTATTCTTAATAATATTCTATATGCTTAATGATAAAATGTTGCTTCTTATACTGAATTTTTCAACTACTTGTCTATTTTTCATTATAAGTGGCTTAATAATTAATAAGACTTAGCGAAAATAATTCTTTAAACAAATTATTGTTTTTCGTGATTAACTTTATCTATATTAATGCCTGATGGTTGCGTTTTTTTTCGAAAAATGTTACCTTTCTGTCCCTTTTTCACTTAGTATGAAATAGAATTTCAATAAGATTATTATTGAGATTGTATTCTACAGTTCGTATCTCATGAGTTATGTTTTCGTTCAGCTTTTCCTTGGAAGATATTTGTATTTCGTAATTCAGGCGAAGTAATAAAATATTTGCTTAAAATGTTTCGAAAATCTTTACAAAGGCATCTGGTAAGATAAAAAAATTCTCTTGATTCGCCTACAATTGAAAACAGGTCTGATGTATTATTCCCATTGGTAGGGCTAACATGAAATAAATTATTTGAATACATTTGTTGAATAATTTTTTTAATGGCCTAGACAATATGGATGCTTCCTCCGAAAAAGATTTCTTCCAGTGTTGAAAATTTATCAGTTTTAAGCCCGTTTTTTTATTTTATTTTACATTTTTACTGAATTTCAAGATTTCAATTGTGTTAAGGATTTAATGTAGCTTATAATGAATCTAAAAGAATTTTATACGTTTTCAATAGAATTAGGAAGACTTTTGCAGGACTTTGAGGTATTTTAAGAGCTTTTATAGTATTTCCACCATTTTACAAATTCACCTAAATCTCAATATAAAATATTCTTACATCATTGGATTCTGCTGCTGGAGATAAAATATATAACTTAAAGTTTTGTAGGATTTTAAAGTTATTCAAAAATTTAATACGATTCACTGGCTTAATCCTAGGTACCTTTTCGTATTTAAAGGAATATTATTATGCTATTATATTCACCAAAGGTATGAAGGACGATCACCACCAATAACAGGAAGAGCGCAGAGAACATGTTAATTTTTGCTGGATGGGGAAAAACTGCTTATTATATTAACGAAGAATTCGGGTGACAGTGTATCTAATTTTTCTTCTGGTATCTTATTAAAGCACATATTCTGTACCATAATTAGTGTAATCCTAATCTAACTTATTACACGTGTCTCAATTCTTATCTGTGAGATGTTTGTATGTCAGTTATCAGACTAACTAACCCAATTAAATTATTTCAACCATGCTTTGATTGTAAAAAAGGCGATTATTTTTTACTAAGTTTATGAGTAAAAATTAAATTTAATATCAAGAATTACGACTTCCGTCCTTGAAGTTTCTCATTAGCAGTCAAATTCCTAATATAAAGAAAATAATTTTAGTGACTCTCCACAAATGATACTGTTTCTTTTCATTCACGAATTATAATTTTTTTAAAATATACATGTGTTTTCAAATTCTAAAAAATTAAATTGTCTTTGAATTGTGAATTCAAGCCTTTAGTTTTAATTTATAATAACAACAGATTAAAAGTTAAGTTAAGTTATAATAATCCTGACTTATAAACTTAACTGTAATGACAAGAAATAAAATAGAAGGATTACATTATATCTTTGAATTGTGAACAAAGATACAATTTTATTTACGCACTATAAAATATATTGTTACAGTATTAACTAAGAACCCAGCTTTGCACTAAACTTTCTTTATGGTTCTCGTTCAGGAGATATTCTCGTCTTTTAAGTCAGGGATCAAACTCATTATTTCCAGATTTGAGTACTAGGACCTATGATACATCGGTTGACACTATACGTATGTTACGAAAGCACACGGAAGTTGGTCCATTTAATGAACAATAAAAACAATTACTTAGCAAAGGTATTCTATAATTTTGTTATAAGAGCCCTGCCCACGGTAAATTATGGATTTTTCTTAGGTCTACATGATTCCTAAGAGGTTATTTATTCTACTAGAGAGCACTGGAAATATGTGCGCAACATTGATAATCGAATTGTATTCCCTGGCCAGATTTACGAAGTACAAATATTTCACAAGAACGATCACGAGACATATGCAATTAATGAATTATAAAATTACAAATTACATCTAATTTTTTCACTCTGTATAAACTGGGAATATGACTTTTCTGACTGGAATGGGACTGCTTTTAAGCAGAGTGACAGAAACAAAATTTATTTGTATGATATTAGCTGACCCGATCAAATAATGTTTGCGACATTTTTGAAAGGTTTAAATTATTTTCAGTTATATAGTGTCAAATTTTTCTTTACGCGAGAAAGCGTGCGCTATCTCTAATGAGCTTCGTAGTATACTAAAGGCAATATTTATAATTACTTTTTTACTAATTTCCAATTCACATAGCGATCTGTATTTAAACTTTGGTATTGCTTTTCTAGACCCTAGTATTATCGCAATAAATCTGTTCTTTATATTTCGAAATGATTAGGCTGTGTTTTGTGTCATTCTCTTTAGTTTATCATTTAAAAATACGAATATTAATAAATGGAATCCAAACTTTCGAAAACTTAAAAAAAAAGAGTAGTGAGTTGCATTTTGCGATATTACTGATTATCAAATTCCTGAAATTACCTTTTTAATATTTGGCTTTCATATATCCTATTGGTCTTTTAACGAACATCACTTGATTTCGCAACTTTCTTCGACAATTGGCAATTTTCTTTTATGAATTACTGAACAAGTGGTTATAGATTTCATGTTAAGTGCTTATTTGAAAAATTCAATTCAATAAACGCATGGAGCAAAATTAAACTATAATCATCCTGGATTTGGCGCTTCTAGCGCTTATGGCTGCTTCTAGTTTAGACGATATTCGCTTTTTTCAAACTCCGGGTTAAAAATGATTAGATCCTGGATTGAGTACTTTTTGAGTATTAGGACAATAAGAAAAAGGATTTAAAGACCTATTGTCACTGAAAAATTGTATCTAAGAAGAACTTATTGTTATGGAAATTGATCAAATTTTGGAAAGTTTTCAAAATTTTTAGAAATTTATCAAAATTTTAAAAATTTATTTTTTTTTTAGAAATTTTGGAAATTTATCAAATTTTAAAATTTTTTTTAGAAATTTTCAAAATTTTAAATTTTGTTAGAAAGTTTCCAAATTTTAAATTTTTTTAGAATTTTTGGAAATTTATCAAATTTTTTGAAATTTTTCAAGTTTTCAAAAAAAATTCTCAAAAGTTTGAGAGATTTCTAAAAAGTCTGAAATTGTTTCAAAATTTCGAAAATAGTCAAAATTTTGATAAATTTTCAAAATTTCGAAAAACTTGCAAAATTTTAATAAATTTTCAAATTTTGATATTTTTTGTATCTATAGGCAACCAAAATCACTGGACCCTACAGTCTCCCTTCTGCTAAGTATGCTATTTCCTCCTTTCACTTAAAATATAAAATTGTCAAGTAAACCAAACCTCATCTATTTGCTCAAATGCTTGTTTTCAAGGAGGGTAGGACAAAAAGTATAG
>JAWWLR010000054.1:76685285-76700872 GCA_035041075.1 Acraspis erinacei | reverse complement strand
CTTTTGTTCTTGAAAATGTAACTGTTTTGTCAAAAATTTGTTTTTTATTTGTTAAAAATCAATTGTTTACTATAAGTATGACTAAGATATGCACGAGAAAGTTTGAAACATTTTAAACCCAGAAATTTTGTTTCCTATATATAATTAAATACAGTAAATTATATTTTCCTCTTCGCAATACGTTTAATGACTCTAAAGTAATTCAGGATTTCAAAACCGGAATAAATTTGAGGAGCAGCTAAATCGTCATTCAATGGAAGTCGGGATACTTCGGGTTTCTGCTCGTACATTTTCGGCTTTACACGAGGCCGGTCTTTGCAGCATGTAACAGAGCCGACTCACCGACACACTGCGTTTGCATGGGTTTCTCCCAGCTGTGAAAGAGGTGGGGGCCGAAAAATCCCACGTTCTGAAGACACTGTCACCGTACCCCACGGTATGGGGTGCGCTGGCTGAAATGCAATATCGAGTAATTAATTCAATATCAAATAATTATACTGGTGTTCCCAAAGCAACCGGGAGTGGGTATGTGTCACATTAAAATAAGAAGTACAACACAATTTGTAATATATCCTTAAGATATCTCTGTACATTTACGACTTAAAAAACGTACTTCCAATACACATGGAAATTATACCAGCAATTGATGCTGAAACATGTTGGCCATAGCACTATTTTCTATTTCCTCGTCATGTTGTTGTTATATATTGCTTTCTAATAAGCCAGTAATAAAGTAAGACTGTACCAAAAGTATAAGGTTATCATTTATTTATTGCATTATTATCAATGCGTAAAAGATTGCGCTTTACACGATTTTCACGAGTTTTAGTCGAAAATGTCTTCTGATTAGAAATCTGGGTCCAACTGGAGTGTCATCTTTTTCCTCTGTAGTTAGTGGGGTAATAGTGTGACTTTCCATGTTTATTTTTGCCCTTTCTGGATGTTTTGCATGATAAAAGCGAAAATATATTCCAGCAAGAGTATAAGTAGTCTCCAATATTGCGTAAACGTTACCATCAGAAGTTGATATAACAATGTATTCGTTGGTTGACACAGGCTCATATTTGTAACTTGCTATAGCCAATTTAAGTTGCTTATCAGCAGGAAAAGTGAATCTTCGAAGTTGGAATACCCGTTTGGAACCCGTTTTGGGAATCATCCGAATGAATGGAAGTTGATCAAGCATATGTGGAGGTCCGTGATTAGAAGGAAGCAGGTTGGGTGGATTCGTGCACCTCGTAGGATGAAGAGACCTTGAAGACGAAGACTTGTCTGAAGAACAATGTCCGAGACGAGGAGACCTGGACCTGGACCTCCAAGGAGCAGGAGAGCTATCAGGAGCATCAGAACTTCTGGTACGAGGCACACCAGGAATAGAGCCATTATTAGATAAATATTCGGACTGTGAACTTAACTCTGCAAGAAGAAACAGAGAATTGCATTTTGGTAAAGCACGTAAGGCAAAGTAGAATAAACATTCCGGAAAATTTGTCGGAATTTCGAAACCGGTGATTCAATTAATACTATTTGAAATTGAAAATGTGGTGGGAGTTCGAACCTATATTTATAACCCGAGCGCAATCTGGCTCCTACAGTGTCGGTCTACCTTACTTTTAAAATATATGGTGCAATTATTTTTTCACAGTTATCAATACATTTTATTGATTTTGCAACGAAATTTTCAGTTTGATAGAAGCGACGAATCAAAAATTCTGAATCAACTTGTATAATGCTCTTGAAAGCTTAAATAATTTATAATATTAATACTGTGTTGAGAGGCGCACTTTTATTAAAGTGGGTAAGGGATAGTAGAACGGACATTCCGGAAAATTTCGGATTTTGGAAATCAGTCATTCAATTAATGCAATTTTAAATCTTAAAAGAGGTGGGAGTTAGAACCTTCCATACGCCTAATGGAAGCTAAAAGCTTTGAAAGCTTTCCAAGCTCAAAAATAAGTTAATGATAACCACGTGCTTAGCAGCTCACTGTGGAAGAAAATGCATTTGCCTCATTTGTTGCATTTGTTTGTATAAAGGAAAGCTTATATGAAAGAAAATGAGGAGTAAACAATCGCCATGGTTAAAACAAATTATGTCGCAAAATATTACATTGAGTTTAAATTAAAAAAATTTTAAAACATTTTAAAATTTAAAAAACATTTAAAAAATTTACATTGAGTTTGAAAGCGACTCAAATTTTTAAAAAAATATTAAATTTCTCATAAAATCTGAATCTAGTTAATCAATTAAAATGATTTATAATTTTAATTTTATTTTTAAAGAATACATATTTTTATTATTTTCAATAACCTACGACTCACAAAAATATTTTTGAAGTTTAAACCGTAAAGTATGAAATTAAATTTCAATTACAAACTTATTGAGATAATATACTATCGTTCTTATCACATGAGTTACATATGTCCCGAACTTGTCCTTGTGATATATTTGTGTTTAACAATTCAGTGGAAGAATAAAATTTTTGTTAAAATAGTTCCGAAAATCCTAATAAGGGCATCTGATAAGATAAAAAACATTCTCTTGATACATGTAGACTTAAAAGCAAGCCTTTATATTTTTTCAGTGGGTAAAGCTATGATTAAAAAACTGTTTTTAAACATTCATCAAATATTTTTTTCCATTAGCATAGCCCACCATGGGTATTCTTCACCAAGTCTCTTAGTGGAAAATGAAAAAAATGTTTTGAATATTTTTCGTTTCTAAACAATTCCAACACCAAGTCTTGCTGGAAAGGAACCTAAAATGATAAATGGTTTCCGAAGGAGCCCAAAGTATTAATTCAAACCGTTCAAAGATTTTGTAATTCCTTTAAACTAATTTTACTACATTGTTGGGATGAAATAATATCGCGCTGGGAAAAACACAATGAAGATACTAAAATCATAGACATTACTCGTTCTTGAAGAGAAGACACTGCACATCAAATGTGGAGGATTTTAAGTTTATGTTGAAAAAACAATGCTTTTAAATGCTTATTTATTAATTTCAAAAAGGTTCGCGCTGTTCGAAATGAAACCCTCAAAAGGAGTTCCTCTAGAGCCTATGTTCTAAAGGATGCCAACTTCTGATTGAGCTGAATTATTTCTATTACCACCATTTCTTCGAATACAATTTCAGGCAATGAGAGAAAATCTGCAGGAATTATTTTTCTGCAAAGTATGCAATTAATACGTTAATCTTTCTTACTAAAAATAAGCAAAAGACGCTGACATTATTAGGTCATTTCGCTGCAAATCAAATGCAAAAATTATCCTTAAATTGATTTTAATGAAATGGAAAGATTTTTAAACATTTCAACAGATTTTGAGCGATTTTATATTTGAAATTTTGAAGATTCCAAGCGATTTCAGATTATGTAAAGAATGTTTTTTTCTTGTTTCATACATTTGGTGAAGTTTTCAAAGTGCTTTACAAATTAAAAGGGAATTTAAAGTATTATAAAGAAATGAAATAATTTCCAGACATTATTATGTTATTATATTCACCAATAGAACTAAGGATAACCACCGCCACTGTCAGGACGAGAGTGGAAAACATTTTTAAGTTTACTGAATGAGGAGAAACTGATTACTGTATTAACGGAAAATTTGGTTAAAAGTGTACCTAATTATTTTTTGGGAGATTTCTTACAAAGCCTACTTCATGCTATATTTCTTAGATGATTTATTACATATGCCTCGGATTTGTATTTGTAAGGTGTTTGTAAGGCTTTTAAGGTGTTTGTATTTAAATTATCAGTTTTATACACAAAATCTTTTGATTTAAAACTTGCTTCGTTTGTCAAAAAATAAAGCGACTATTCTTGTATTACTCTTCTATAAAAATTAATATAAATAAATTTTTAATAAAAGTATTTATGATTATCGTCCGAAAAGTTTCTTGTTCTCAGTCAAGTTCTTAATATAAATATCTCCGTATTGCCTCTAAAGTAAAAACCAATTTTACTCTTCTCCAGTTAACAAATAATTTGACAAGTAAATATTATTAAAAAGTATTTAAATAAATTATTCATCAAACTTTTAATAATTTTAAAAATAAATTGAAAGGGTTTCTTCTCTTTAACCAGTTTTTATGATTTGGAACTCCGTTAATACGATAAGTTTTAAGGGTACAGTACATGATCATTTCGGAACAATTTGAACCTCGTTTATTCAATTTCACATAAAATTATTTATATACATATGATGCCTAAAATAAAAAGCGAATTTTTTCACTAAAATTACGATGCGGTTTTTTTCTTTAAAAAATTTTAAAAACTTTAATTGGAAAAGAACTCATCGAGATAATTTCGAGAGGAATGAGTAGGTTTATTTCACTTTTTAATCCGAAAATTATTTTTTTTATAACAATTGCAGAACTATAAAAACTAACCTAATTGTTTTCAAGATTGTTCAAACAAAAAAACAAAAGAAAGTGCATAGAGATTTTTCGGACACGAATCTATAGGTGTTTTTATTTTTTGAATAAGACTATTCGTTTTATGCTAAATTAATTAAATAAGGTTGAAATCCATACAATTTCATCCAATACCCATTTCATCCAGGAAACACTAAATGTATGCTAAAGAACAAATACCGTGCTTGTTGAAGAAATTATTTTAAAAAACCGCATTGAGATATTTTCGAGAGGAAAGCAGTAGTTTTGTTCATTCTGCAATCCGACGACTATTTTGTTTGTAAAATTACAGACCTATAAAAAGTAATGTTATTGTTTAAAATTTTTTTTAAAACTACGTCGAAATTTTCCGGAGAAGAATTTTGGGGTGTTTTTATCTTTTTGATGCGATTGTTATTTTTTTAAAACTAATTACATAAGGCTCAAATTCATATCCACAGGGAATCAGAAAATCTAGGCTAAACAACAAACGCCGTAATTGTTGCAAAAATTGTTTGAAAAAAAAACTGCATCGACATATTTTAGAGAATAATGTATTGTTTTTGTAACTTTTTTCAATCCTACAATTATTTTGTTCATAACAATTTCATAACTATGAAAAGTAATGTAATCGCTTACAAAATTTAAAAAAAAACAGCATCGAGAATTTTCGAAGACATAAAAAGGGAATTATAATATCTGAATTTTTTATTAAAAATATCTAATTTAATAATTACAAATTTTTCATTCATCAATTTTAATTTCACTTATGAGCCGAAAAAGGTTTGACCATCTCAGCCAAGACAAGGCTCGGTTTGAGACAACTGAACGTCGTTTTAGCCAAGAGAAGGCTTGACTTGAGACAAGCAAAGGCTGTCTTACCTCCCATAACCCTAAACGTAAGACGAAGGCGTATGGCTCGACTCAGTTTTGAGACGCAGCCAGACATCGATGTCTTGGAGAAAAACTCAAGACATCATCAAGTCAAACTCAAGTCGAAGCATTTTTACTCAGGCTTTAATCAGTTTAATTCCAAAGGCTTCTATAGAAAAATTCAAATATTAAAACTTGAATCTTTTAGTTAATCGATTTCCAAATTTTTAATCTAAAACGTTTTAACGTAATCATAAGTATTACAAAAAAGTGAAGCTTTCAAAATGAAGGTGAAAAAGAACCGCAATTTTTTTTTAATTAAAGGTTATTTTGTTTTTTAATCCAAACCTAAGTTTTCCTACTTTTAAATACATTCATTTCAGAAACTAGATAAACAATTTTTTAGTTATAAAAATAAGCGTTTGTTATATTTTGTGCCAGCACTAAAACTTGGTACGTCATTTGATATTACTGTGCTTTCTCTACGTAGCATCTTGAAATATTTTCCGAAATTTTGTTTACTATTTCAAAATAAAAATCAATATTACTAATTAAATAATAGTGCCTTATAAATATTATTATTACAAAAAAAATTCATAAGGAATGCTACATTTATTTTTTTGCGTTCCAACTAAGAAAAATCCTAAAACAATGTTAGTACATTGCGACAAACATCATTTGGTGATTGTTAATTCTCTTTTGTTAACGCTCCTTCGGATTTAATGAACACATTGCCATGAAATGTATCTTACTTCGCAGTGGATTTCGACCAAAACGTGAACTGCTCTACACATTAATATGTGTAGAGTCACGTTCATTGGCCAGCCATTTTTGATAAAATGTCAAAAAGTGACCGCATTTTCATTATTTTTGAGTCTACTTCTTTTTCGAAATTCCAAAAATGTCTTTACGGTTGTTCGTTATAATTTAAAATACGACCATTGTTTACTGCTGTATTTTGTCGATAACAAAAAAAAACCATAGTTATGGCACTTAGAAAAAAAAAAAAAAAAAAATACACTAAAATGAAAATTTCAAGCTAAATAACGCGCGATATGAAAAACAGCTAAGTAAAGAAAAACTTTACTTTTTGAACGACCTACTAGACTATCATAAAAACTTTTTGAATTTGTTCGAAAAATTGGAAATTTAAATTTTAAAATCTAAAAAAGGAATCAAATAGCATAAATTCCATTTTCTGGTCAAACTATTCAAGATATGGCAAATAAAATTAAGAATAAAGAAATCAAATCTTTGAAAAAATGATGCAGCGTAAGAAAACACAGAAATGACAAACAATCGTGGATTAAACAAAGATTTACAAAATTTAAGAAATAATTTTTATATGAATAAATTCAAGCTGAAATTTAAAAAAATAACTTATTCGAAAAACGATACAAGCTACAATAGCATTACAATTAATAAAAATTTTATTCTAAATTATAACTATGTAATTTTTCTTCAAGCCACTTTATGCTAGCGTGCGTATTTTTTGTTTATCTAATAAAAATAACATGGAAAATAAACATATTAAATTGATGGAATAACGAAAAAAGTTCCATTAAAAATTTTAGAAACAAAATTGTTCTTTTACAGGATGTGCATTTTTTTCTTAATTTTAAAAACAAGATAATGAAAGACGTATTTTCTTTTTGCATAGTAGCTGAGAATAAAATTGAGTTGAAAATAAGAAGAAAATATTAAACTAATCATGAAAAATAAAATTTGTACTTTATTTTCCAATAACTGAATAAGGAGTACCAGTCCGAGGTGCAGAAATTAGTATAATATGCATTTTACATAAATGGTGTTGCACGCAGTGTAGAAAATTTTATATTTTAGACCAAATCAAGTGCGAAATAACAGATATGTGATAAGAATGTTTTCGTTAAAGGCGAAGGAGCTTTAACAAAAGAGAATTCACAATCATCAACACACAGTTGTCGGCTTTTTTACCTTTTATTTGAAAAAGCTGGCACTCAAAATTCGTTTTCATATAATCAATTTCTGACATCGTTTTTTCATAGCTTGCGTTTTTCGACCTAATATTTAATTTAATTTTTTAGGAACAAGACTAAAACTAGCCGTTTTATCAATATATAATTTATAGTAAAATTTATAGCTCTTTTTCGGGTAAACATCTTTTGTCAAATTATTTTTTCCCCTAGCTCTAACTTTTTGCATTTTTATCCAAAATAGATGGCTAATGAACAAGAACTTCAGTTTTTAACACTGAAGGCGTGTACCAAAGGACAATTTAATATATTTAATTTGTCATAAGTACATACGTACATACAAACGGGCAGAAACATTTGAAAATCAGTTTCCGTGTTTCAATGATCGCAGAACTCGAACATTAGACGGAAACCGAGGGAGGGGGGTCAAATTTTACATCAAATTTTGCGTCAAATTTTACTGAACTAGCTCCGAGGATTTGGACTTGATAATATATCTTTATTTCTTGATCTATTAAAATCTAAATAAGTTTCTCCTTCTCTGTTATGAGATTCTTAAACTATTTCAACTTCAGAAGTATCGATTCTAGTATTTACAATTTTTCTGTAGCTGAGGTTATGTTGTCCATTGTTTTGATTGATCAAACGGACCATGATATACCCCAACGAGAATTTTCTTCTTAGCGATGTTCTTATCATAAGTTATTTTATACCAATTATGAAACGATTGAAATCTCACTTCCCAATTTTCAATAAAGTTTTCAGCAACGAGGAGAAATTAGAGCTGTATTTGGCGTGGAAACATTTTGGACATATAAAAGTAGAAAATATAATGAATGAATCAGGAAGTTCCGATAAATTGGTTTATAATAAGCAGGTTATGACGTAAAACCATTCCAAAATAATAAGATTAACATTTCTTCATTGAACTATTAGTGCATGAAACATTGCGAATTACACATTTCTTACGTTTTTTATTTGAAAATGTCTTCTAATTAGAAATTTGGGACCAACTAGAGAGTCATCCATTTCTTCTCTGGTCATTGGGGTGATACTTCCACTTTCCATGTTTATTTTTGACCGTCTTGTATGTGTTGTACCAAAATCGCGGAAATATATTCCAGCAAGTGTATTAGGACTGTCCAATATTGCAAATACGTCACCATTGGACGTTGAAAGAACAATTTGTTCGTTGGTTGGCACAGGCACAAATCCTTTAACTCCTAGTGACACTTTAAGTTGTTTATCGGCAGGAAAAGTGAATCTTCGAAGTTCAAATATCCGTTTGCGAGACTTTCTGGGAGTCATTCGAATAAATGGAAGTTGATCAAGTTTATGTGCAGGTCCAAAAGGTGAAGGAAGCACGTTGGGAGGCTTCATGTCCTTGATAGGATTATCAGGTCTTGAAGAAGAAGCCTCTTCCGAAGAATAATGTCCAGGACGAGGAGACCTGGACCTGCATCTCATAGGAGGAAGAGACCTTTCAGAAGATTTAGAACTTCCTGTATCAAGAATAGAGTCACCACTAGATACAAATTCGGACTGTGAACTTAACGCTGTAACAAGAAACAGGGAATTATGTTTTAGTAAATTAGATTGGATTTGGTTGGAATTTCGAAATCAGTCATTCAGGTTATGAAATTCGAAAATGTTAAATGATGTGGGTGTTCGACCTTTTATGAACCTAACGAAAGTTGTACGCCAGTAAATAGAAAATAATACAAATACAAATAATACAAATTTTAGGCCTAAAGTATAAAACCAACCATAGCAGTCCTCTTTTTCAATGTTTCCTCCAAATTTTTGTTTGCAGAAGAAAAGGCCACAATTTTAAAACTGGTTTTATTATATAATAACAGATGACGTGCTGAATTTATTAATAAAGTAGAAACAAGAAGCATAATGTTAGTTAATAAATATAACAATAATTTCAATAAAAAGGAATAAAATTAATTGATAGTAATATTGTGATCATTTTACAGAAAGAAACTCTAAAATAGAAACGTATGATTCATTAAGATGGTCTAAGCCAGTGATTTTATTTATCTAAAGCTTAAATATCATCCCAAATAAAAAAATAACAATTGCTCTTATTAATATTATTATGTAAATTGTCGTTAAGGACACTATCATAATTTAATCTACCACTATCTTGATGTTTTTTTTGGTCTAATGTGTGACCTAGTTTAATAATTTTATCAAGTCTAGACAATAGCATATTCCTAGGATCAGTAATAATTCTTCTTGGATGAAATTGTTTATGATATAATTATTATGATTATTAATGAACTTTTTGGTTTTGAGCTCTTTGATATATTATCTATATGTTTATAACTATTGTTTTGTTGAAAATTATTCAGAGAAGATATTGTTTTACAATTTTTAGTTTATCTTTATAGAATTTATTATCAGAAAGGAAAATAGCTGAATCTACTAAGTTATTTACGATATAATATTTTTGTAGAAAAGGATTTTTTTAAAGGAGGTTAAGTAAGCGACTAGATAAAGTTGATTTGCGAAACCAATTTGCAGCAATATAATAATTGTAATTTTTAAAATTTTAATATTAAGAAAGTCCATTGTATTATTACTTCTTGTTTCATATGTGAATTGTAATCTTTAATGTATATAGTTGAAAGTGTTAATAGTTTGTTCAATCTTATCTTTGTGAATAATTAAACAAGTATCATCGAAATACCTAAAGTATGCAATAATTTGTAAATCTAATTTATTAAAACTTTCTGATTCTAAATCTTGCATTGCTAAGTCAGCTGAATTATTCAAGCTACATTCATTCCAATTGTTACATGATGAGTTCTCTGAATGATGAAAACAGTGAGTTATGGAAACATTTGTAAAATTTTCAAATAAAAACTTGTTCGGTAAGCAACGAAAGTTCTTCAAACAGAATACTGATGAAATAAAATATTCAAAAGTTTAACAATTTTCTAATTTTTAAAAATTTTCAGCAACGTCACAACTTACTGGAAACTTTGCAACAGAAAACTAAATAGTTTGAATATCATTCTTGTTGTCTGAAACTCCAAAGTTTTAAACGGAATTTCAATAAAAATATTGTTGAGATTACATACTATAATGCTTATCGCATGATATACGTATCCCTCGAAATTGTCCTTGTGATACATTTGAATTTCATCGTTCAGACGAAGGAATAAAATATTTGTGAAAAATGTTGCGAAATTCTTAATAAAGGGGTCTGATAAGATAAAAAAGTCTTTTACTCATGTTTACTAAGAAGCAAGCCTGCGATGATTTTGCCGCACGTAAACCAATTAATAAAAATTTTTTAAATATATTTGTTTAATAGGTTTTTTATTAGCCTAGACAACCACGGATGAGCTATAACAGGTCCTTAAGAGAAAAATACAACAAACTTTTTTAAAAATATTTTCTTTAAAAAAAATTGCGGCGCCAACTCTTGCTGAAAAGCAACCTAAAATGATAAATTGTTTGTGCAGGAATCCAATATATGAATTCAAACCTTTCTAATACAAAATTTGTGTTTTTTCTGCCTGGAATCATTTCGAAGATTTTACAATTTATTTATGATAATTTCACTTCTACTTTCGGATTAAATAATATCGTACTGGGAAAAACGTTATGTAGATACCAAAATTATAGACAGTACTCATTCTTGAAGGGAAGATCATGTACATGAAATTTGTAGGATTTTAAGGCTATGGTGAAAATCCAATATTTTCAACTAAGCATGTACCAAAAAGCTTGGGACAATTTTAAAATATATAATATACACTTTGGAGTATCACGCTCATCTATCTTTAATTAAATTTATTTTGCAAAAGAATAAAAAATTGTTCGTTAATATTTATTTCTATAATTATTCATAGCATTTATTAATTCCCAATCGGCTCGTGCTTTTTGGGACATTGACAGTTGGAAACATTGACACCCGCCAACGGCCGTCTAACGGATATCAACGAATTGAAAGAGAACCCTCAAACAGTATTCCTTTAGAGCCTAAGTTCTAAAGGATGCCAACTTTTACTTCAGCAGCAACTTGATTGAAAAATCAGTTTTTCTGCTTACAATTTTACGCAATCAGAAAAAAGCTGAAGGTATTATCTTTGTCCCAGTGCATCTAATTAATGCCTTTACATTTACCTTAAGATTTACTGCGACTTTGAAGATACGAAAAGACTTTCATATATTTCAACGGATAGTGGGAGAGTTTGTATTTGAAATTTGAAAGATTTCATAGTAATTTAAGTATGTGGAAAGTGTGCTATATAATTTCAAGGAGTTTTATAAGACTTTTGAAGGATTAAAAGTGCAATACAAATTAAAAATGACTTTAAAGTAATTCAGAGATATAAAATAATTTCCAGAGCTTAAGTTATGACATTGCGCTGTACTTCGGATAAATGTGTTATTTCCGTAATTTTAATAAATCATTTAAAATATGTATTATTATATTGCTATATTCACCAAAACAATTAAGGAAAACCACCGCCAATGACAGGACGAGAGTAGAAACCATCTTCATTATTGATAAATGAGGAGAAACTGATTACTGTACCAACGATAAATATGGTGAAAAATGTACCTAATTATTTTTATGGTAATTTATTATAACACATACTTTATGCTATAATTCTTGTTTAATTTATTACATACGCCTGGAATTTTTCCTTTTAAAGAGCTTGTATTTAAATAATCAGTTTCATAAACGACATCTTCTGATATCAAACTTGCTTCATTTGTCAAAAAATTAAGCGATTATACCAATTATGATCTTGGCCCGAAAAACATGTTATTGTCAGTCAAATTCTTAACATAAATACCTCAGTATTGCCCAGAATAAAAGAACTTTATACCCATCCAGTTAAAAAATACTTTTACATGTCCGTAGTTACTTAATATAATTGAACTTTTAAGGACTTTGACTAAAAATATATTTGAGTTCTAAAAGTTTTATTCTTAAAATTCATATTTGTTTCTGGATTGTAAGAGGGATCTTATTTGCATTACAGATTTAGATTGGCTAAGATAAAAAACTTATCTTTTTTTCGTTTTGATAAATGTAAGGCGTAAACGTAATTTCTAACTACTTTGAAGTTTGTCACAGATATGGATTTGAACCTTAAGTAATTAATTTAAAAAAGTAATAGTCGCATCGAGAAATAAAAACACCCTTATATTCTTATCCGAAAAATCACAATGCGGCTTTTTTTTGTTTAAAAAGCTTTTGCGAAAATAAAATTACTTTTTATAGTTGTGCAATTATTATAAACAAAATAATTGTAGAGTTGAAAAATGAACAAAACCATTGCATTCCTGTCGAAAATATCTCGATAGGTTTTTTTTACCAATTTTTCAGCAATTACGGCATTTTTGGTTTATCGTAAATTCACTGTGTGCCTGTGGATACTGATTTAAATCTTATGTAATTAATTTTAAAAAGAAACTAACACTTTGAATTGGAAAAACTTCATCAAGATATTTTCGAGAGGAATGCAATGGGTTTGTTTCTTTTGTTAACCTAACATTTATTTCGTTTATATTAATTGCAGAACTATAAACAGTAATGCGATTGTTCACAAAACTGTTCAAACATAAAACAAAATAGATGCATGAAGATTTTTCAGAGACGAATCTTGAGGTGTTTTTATTTTTAATGCGACTATTAGTCTTTTTTAAATTATTTACATAAGGCCTAAATCCAAAACCATGGAAAATAGCAAATGCATCTAAACAGCAAGTGCCTTAATTGTTTGAAAAATCATTAAAAAGAAAACAATCTGCTTTGAGATATTTTCCAGAGGAATCCAATGCTTTCTTTCATTTTTTAACCAGAAACTTATTTTGTTTCTAACAATTGCAGAACTATAAATAGTATTGTTTAATTATAATTACAAAATTATTCGAAAAAAAGAAAGCAAACTTGATATCCGTTTTAAGACCAAATGTGCCTTTTTCGAATTAAGTATTTGTTTAAAGTTTTGATTTTCAAAAGGTAATTTTATGTAATTTTTATGTTTAAAATTCTACCATTTCGAACACATAATTTTTAATCAGTTTCATTCCAAAGGCTTCTTTAAAGTGATTGCGGTCTTAAAGCATGAAACCAAAATCATACGTATTCACGAAAATGGAGGTTTGAAAATGAGGATTAAAATAATATAAAATAATATAAAATAATATAATATAACCTTCATTTAAAAAAATACACAAATTATTCACGGGTTAAAAAATAAGCGTTCTTTAGATTTTGTGCTCACATTAAAACTTGGGGCATAAAAATTTTGCAGCTATTTTGATTTAAGGTTTCAACTTGATATGATTCTTTTAAAGGGATGAATAAAAATTAAGGTCTGCAACTTTAGAGTGTACTAGCATGATGCAAAAGCCAATAACAGGACTGGGTTTCCTAAAGTAAACCGAAAAAGACGTAGTTCTTTAAAGAATATTATTTTGAAAATAGAGTATTATTCAGATTCGAAACGAAATTTATGCTAAGTAATAACTTAGAAGTTTATTTCGTTTACAGAAAAAATTAATTTTAGATGCAAAAAAGTCAATTTCATAATTAACTTTCACTTTTTACTCCTTGGGTTTAAAAACTTTAATATTAGACACAATGCCAGAATAAAATATTTAAAATTGTACGAACTTGTAGTAGTATCCTGCAATATTGTTCGATTTGAAACTCGAAAATCTAAAAAACTATATAAGTCCCAACGTGTTTCTTAAAACTTATTAATTATCAAAAGGCATTAAAAGCTGTGTTGCACATGGTGTAGAAAAAATTACATTTTAGGAATAATCGAGTGCGCAAAATGAGATTTGAGATGAGAATGTATTGGTTAAAGCCGAAGGAGCTTTAGCAAAAGAGAATTCACAATCATCAACTTACAGCTGTCGATTTGTTGACCTTTTGTTTAAAAAAAGTCTGCACTCAACAGTCGTTTTCAGCTGATCAATTTCTGTCTTCGTTGTTTCATAGCTTTTGTGTTTCGTACTAAAATTTAATGTAATTTTCTATGATTATAACTAAAACCACGCGTTACATAAAAAAATAAGCTATAAAAAGTTTGTAGCTCTTTTTCGGTTGAACATCTCTTGTCAAATTATTTATTTCGTGGCTTTTGTAGTTTGAGCAAGAATTTAATTTTTTTATTTAGATGTTGTTTTTTAAGAATATAGCAAAAACCACGTTTCCTATAAAAAAGTGATCCACGACAAATTTAAATACCATTTTTGGGTGCATATTTTTTTAAATCAATCATGCCTTTTTCTTTATTTTGAAAATACTATTACTCTTCTTGAATTTCGTTTCATCGAAATAAGTCGTAAGGATACATTGTTCAATCTTCAAAATATTAAGAATAGGCATACATGGAATTTTTAAATATTGAAAAAAGTGGTCTGAAAAAATTGTGAACTCCGCCTACAGTTTTCGACATTGAAGGCATGTAAGAAAGACCAATTTATACCAATCTAATAGCTTCTCGTATGAGAATGTAAAAAGCATGCTGCCATCAAACCAAATCAGTAAAGCGGCGAGAGAAAAGGTTCGTCCGTGTTGTAACTGAACTAGCTCCGAGGATTTTGAGACTATCCTGTAAACTGGCGTTCATTACCGAATTAAATATTTATTCTTGGTAATATATCTTTATTTCTAGATCAACTAAAAACCAACAAAAGTCTCTGCCCCGAATATAATACTTATGACTTCCCTGTATTAGAGGTTAGGTTACCCATTGTCTTGGTTGTTCAAAATGGCACACAACTTTAGTTAGAGAACTTTCTGTTTAGCGATATTGTTATGAAAAGTTATTGTATATCCATTATTCAACAATCGAAATCTCACTTTACTATTTCCAAACAAATTTTCAGCAACATGTAGAAATTAGAGCGGTTTTTGGCTTTGAAACATGTTGGACTAAACAAAATATAAAATACAATGAAAGAAAATAAGGAAAGAGTTAGAGGAAGGTTTTAGTTGACTTTTCTTTCTTTCACACGTGTGTGTGTTGTTATTATAAATTTGTTTCTGATAAGCAGGTTATGACGGATAACCATTTCAAAAGAATAAGATTAACCTTCTTTTATTTCATTATTAGGGCATGAAAGATGGTGCTTTACACGTTCCTTATGTTTTTTTATTTGAAAATATCTTCTGATTAGAAATTTAGGACCAACTGGTGTGTCGTCCATTTCTTCTATGGTCATTGGGGTAACAATGCCACTTTCTTTATGTTTATTTTTGACCGTCTTGTATGTGTGGTACCAAAATCGCGGAAATATATTCCAGCAAGTGACTTGGGACTCTCCAACATTGCAAATACGTCACCATTGGACGTTGACAGAATAATTTGTTTG
>JAWWLR010000054.1:76642145-76667849 GCA_035041075.1 Acraspis erinacei | reverse complement strand
TTCATGATCAATTTTATTAAGAAGTCAGGTATGTCCATTGTCTGATTCAATTTGTTTCGAAAAAGAATAAAGAAGGTTTTTTATTATTAATCTGTAGGATTATTTATTGTACTTATTGATTTTAAATTGGCCCTCGCTTTTCCATCTAAGTGATATTAATGAACTGAAAAGGAACCCTCACAAAGTGTTCCCTTAGAGCTTAAGTTCTAAAGGATGCCGAAATTCACTTCAGTCTCAACATGACCCTACTCTGAGTTTTTTTCGACATACAATTTTACAAAATCAGAGAAAAGCTTAAGGTATTACCTTTGAATTTCGTAAGATTTGTGAAGGCTGCAAAGTGATATACAAAATAAATGTACTTTAAAGTAATTCAAAGATGTAAAATAATGTTGCGGGGTTTAAGTTGCGGCATACTATGCTTTACTTCGAAAAAATTTTATTTGCGTATTTATAGTAAATTTGTTTAAATTAGATATATATTATTATATTATTATATTCACCCAAAGAATTAAGGATGACCACCGCAAATGATAGGACGAGATTAGAAGCAATCTTCATTTTTGCGGAATGAGGGGAAACTGATTCCTTTATTAACAAAACATTTAGTTAAAAGTCCACCTAATTATTTTTCGAGTAATTTCTTACAACGCATACTTAATGCTATAATTCCTATATAATTTATTACATATGCATGAGAGCTTTTCATTGTAAGATATTTTTTTATATTTCAGTTATTGGTCTAATAAACGAAATGTTCTGATATCAAACTTTTCCTGCGTTTCTCAAAAAATAAAGCACTTATTCTTTTTCTTACGCATTAATAAAAGAAAAGTAAAAATTAATTTGAATAATTCCAATTGTGCCTTTAGATAAAAAAAGCTAAACAATACTTTTCCAAGTTTATAATATTTTTAAAAATTAATTAATTAATTTTAAAAACATTTAATAATGTTAAACCACACATTAAAATCGTTTCTTGTCTTTCACTAGTTTTTATTATTTCTAATTTTTTTATCCTTTCTTTAATATTTTGTCAAATAAAAAAACAAAAAAATGTTGGTTTTGATAATTGCAAGGCAGCAACATCGTTTAAAACATTTTTATTTAGTTGGATGGTAGTTTAGTGAGTTAAGTGGGCCAAATGTTATATTTGCAATTCTTCGGTTTCGAACCCTGAATTCTTAATCAGTTTCATTTAAAGGTTTTTTGTCTATCAATTTGCGAAAGTTCAAAGAATAAATAAGAAAATTTATTTCTGCGTTTCACGAATTAATTTAAAAAATCGCGGGAAGGTAAATTCTAAAAAAATTCACTGCGAGCTGGGTTTGAACTAGCAACCTTCTCATTGCCTGAACGAATTAAGAAGAAAAATTTTTAAGTCGATTGCTTGACCTACAGGCGTACAAAGAAATAACTGAGGTATCTTTCTCTGATACAAAAAAAAGAAGTTTTAAACAGAAAAAACTTAATATCATATTTTTCTGTCAGTTTTTAATAATTGAATTTAACTCAGGTAGTTTTAAATATTTATGAGTGGAGATTTTACAAATTTCCTTCAGTGACTGTATAATAGTATAAGAAGGACAGAGCAAGAATAAAAAAGAATGAGAGCATGGCTTTAGTTGACTTCCAATCTCTTCTTCGCGGATTTTTTTTGGTCATATGTGGCCGTCCACGAGAAAAGGGACCTAATAAGGAAAAAATATTTTTTTATTTTTTTGCGCCAATCTATAGATTCTAAGTTCCTCTTTCATTTACAATAGTGAGAATTTGTTTAAGTTCATTACTTTTCTTTTTATTAAGTTACACACAGGCATAAGAAGCGAAAACCATCCCCACTGCTCACTACTACTGATGGGTATAGTCGAAGCGACCCTTTGGGAGCGGAGCTCACGGATATGACGCCTAAAGGTGGAGTAGTTAGTGGAGGGGGTGCTTTTGGTAAACGCATCCCCTCTACTCAAATGCTGGCTTGCGAACTCTGCAGCCATATCCCGTCCTGTAAAATTCAGCTTTGACGCATTAGGTCCCTTTTCTCAAGGACGGTCACATATGTAGGTTTCAAATAAACCGGAAATGACGAACGACTATCCTAAAAGAATAAGGTTAACCTTTCTTTATTGAATTATTATTGCATGAAGGATTGCGCTTTACTGTTGTTTCGCGAGATTAATCTGAAAGTACCTTCTGATTATCAATATGGTTATTTACCACATTAAATATTCTATCTTCTCACTCGTATCTCATTAATTATACGAGCCTTGAGCTTGCTCTTGTCAGATATTTTTATTTCATAAATCAGTCCTTAGAAGCAGTTAGATGTAACTCAACTGGGCTTTGTTCGGTAGAAGAAAGCACATTTATTATAATCTTTGTTAACATTTTTACGAAAGTCTTAATAAAGTTGTCTGATAAGATAAAAAATCGTTTGATTTATGTAGGCTCAAAAACAAGCCTAAGGTAATTTTTAGGTGGGTTCGATTATAATGATAAAAACTGATTTAATACATTTGTTAAATATTTTTTCATTAACCTAGATCAAATTGAAGTCTTTCACGATGTCTCTTAGAGCAAAATAAAACAAAGTTTAGAACGATTATTTCCTTTTGAAGAATTTCAGCACCAACGCTTGCTGAAATTTAACTGGAAATGATAAATAGTTTCTAAAGGAACATCAAGTTAATGATACTCATTTTACTTTATAATTCGGATTAAATGATATCGCACTGGGATAAATGTAATGAAATTATTTAAAGTATAGTCCTTAAAAATTCTTGAAAGGAAGATAGTGCACATAAATGTAAAGGTTTTTAGAGGTATGTTGAAAATCCAATTTTATCGACTGCGCACGTATCAAAAAGCCCGGGACTATTTTAAAATATATATTTTACAATCATCTGTCTTTTAAAAATTGGATAAATTTCTTTATTTTTTAATTTAACCTTTTCAAAATTCTACAAAAGATCCTTGCAAAACGTTATTATTGAATCCATTTTCAATTTTACACGGAAAAAAGTATGAACCCTTAACTTTTTATAAACAAATTCAATAGGTGTCAAAACTTGACAAAGAAATGGAGCAACACAATTAATACAAGAACTATACTTTCCCTAACAATATTCTTATTCCCTTTGTGAAATGTAACATGGGACAAATCTAGAGCTCTCTCAACTAAGTTTTTGAATAATGCATCTTTTTTTTTAAAGTATAAGCAGAACAAACATTTGGAATTCTACCTGAATATGTATTTTTCTTGTACCAGCCGTTTATGGCCACCCAGACCTTTCGTTACTTCTATTGACTTTGAAAGTAAACTGGCAAAGCAAAGTCTAACTTCTGGAAAGCAAATTCTTTCAAATCCACCATAACAATTTCACCTAAAATGGGAGAAATGACTAAACCGTTTGATAAATGCTTTTAGATAAAATCGAGTACGTGTTTTAATATTCTCCCATCTATTTTTAATCTCCTGTTGAACTACTTAAATAGGCATACTCGAAAACATTGCAACAACACTCAAAGAAATCGTTACATAGTCATCCGGAACCTTTTCTTACAATAGTTTTTTGAAATACCCATCTGTTTTTAATATTATATTTTGAAGTTCTGGCAGAGTTTTTGAGAACCAAATTAATGTTTTGTTCCTAAAATTTAGTTGAAGTATTGATAGTTTAAATAACTATTCTCAATGGATAGCCATGTTTGTGAATCTTTCTCAACCCATAACATCTCGCAAGTACTGTGTCTTCAGTATTATATCTCACTATACATTTCTCAAATAAATGTTAACCAACGGATGGAAATAAAACCAGTAATTGGATTAGAAACATGTTGACCCTAACAGCATAAGAAAGACAGAGCAGGAATAATAAAGCAGAGAGAGGATGGCTTTAGTTGGCTACCAATTTTTTCCACTTGCACTTTCTTGTTATATATAGGTTTCAAATAAGCCGGTATTGACGAGCGACTATCCTAAAAGAATAAGGTTCACCTTTCTTTATTGAATTATTATCGCATGAAGCATTACGCTTTACGCTTGTTTCACAAGTTTTACTTGAAAATATCTTCTGATTAAGTGAAAGGGACCAACAGGAGTTTCTCTCATTTCATCTGTGGTCAATAGAGCAACGGTTCCACTTTCCATGTTTATTTTCGCCCGTCTTGTATCTCTTAGGCTAGGATCATAGACGTATATTCCGGCAAGAACATTAGGACTCTCCAATATTGCAAAGACATCACCATCGGACGAAAATATAACTATTTGTTCTTGGCTTGGCAGAGGCTCATAGATGTTTCTTTGTAATCTCAGTTGAAGTCCAATATCGGCAGGAAAAGTGAATCTTCGAAGTTTGAATGTCCGTTTGGAGGCCGTTTTGGAAATCAGCCGAATAAACGGAAGTTGATGAAGTTTATGTCCAGGTCCGTGATGAGAAGGAAGCAGGTCGGGTGGATCCATGCACCTACTAATATAAGTATGCCTTGAAGATGAAGGCTTTCCTGAAGAACAATGTTCGGCATGAGGAAACCTAGACCTGGACCTCACAGGAGGAGCAGACATCTCAGGAGATTTAGAACTTCCGGTACGAGGAGCAGCAGGAATAGAGCCACTACTAGTCGAAGTTTCGGACTGGGAACTAACCTCTGCAACAATAAACGGAGAAGTACATATTTTTAATTTACGTAAGGTAAAGTAGAATGGACATTCCAGAAAACTGGTCGGAATACTACTTTTTGAATTTTTTACAAGAATTCGTCTTCTGTGACTAAAATACACCAATGCGATACAATTTTATAAATCTGCGTAAGCGTTTTAATTTAGAACGTAAATTTTTATTCAGCAATTTAAAAATCTCGCCTCGTACCTACTGTATTTAATAAAAATTAATTTACTGGGAATTAAGTTCAAGGCTACTCAATAGTTTGATTATGATTGGAATGGAAGCTTTCAATGTTTGCCCTAAGGGTTTACACGTTTCTAGTACATGCTTCCCTATTCCTTTACACCCCCTCCCCCACACACACCTACTTGGAGGTGGAAGGGGGACCGACAGTTTAAGGTGGATTCCGAACCACCAAGAGCAACCACTTTAAGTACTTAGAGAACTTTTTCTCTATACGTACAAAGTATACGCTTCAGCCCCCACGTCCATCGGCCCAAATTTGTTTCATTATTATTCCTGTTATTGAAATTTATATTCATAATGCAATCAATAGAAGTGAGTTTGTTTACCTCAACCAGCCTTTGCTTGGGAGAAGAAACCCAATTTGTTATTTGCTTCTCTAAAGAAATCTGAACGTATTTCGTTAATTATTTAAACCGTTTACAGATGTAGCAAACTTCCTCTCGAAGGTGTCTGCTAAGATTATACAAAAACAAACTTTTTGTTAAAAAATTAATATATTTAAAAAAATTTTATATATAGTTTATACTTCCAGCGAAACCTATTTATAATTTTGAATTGTTTTTAAATAACATATCTGTTTCTTATTCTCAATATTCTGGGTCTCAGTGAAGTTTGTTTAAGGTTTGTAAACACAAAGTAATGAATTAAATTTCAAGAAATATATTATTGAGATTATGTAGTATAGTTCTTATCACATCAGATACGTGCCTCGAAATTGTCCTTGTGAGATATTTTTATTTCATCATTCAGAAGAAGGGATAAAATATTTGTTAAAATTATTGCGAAAATCCTAATAGAGGTGTCTGATAAGATAAAAAAGTCGTTTAATTCATGTAGGCTTAAAAACAAGCCTACGATAATTTCTTCGTGTGTTTGGCTATGCCCCAACTCTTTCGGAAAAGCAAGTTTAAACTGGAAAAAAACCAAATGAAGATACCAAAATTATAGACAATACTCATTATTTGAAGGGAAGATCGTTAACGTAAAATATTAAGGATTTTAAGGTTACTTTAAGGAACTATTCTAAATTATTTAATATACACTTGAAATATCATGTTCATATTAAATTTCATTAAGAAGTTTGTCTGTATGATATTATTCATAGCATTTATTTATTTCAAATAGACTCGCGCTTTTCGGAAAATGCGCAGTCGATTACGGTCTCACCCACAAAGTCACCTTAACATTTAGGCTGATTTTAAATATATGAAAATATTTTTGAGGCTTTTGGGGCTTCCAAATGCTACACAAAACCCAAGGAACTTCAAAGTAATTTAAATATGCAATATAATATAGTAATAATAGAACTAATAAAAACTATAAAATTCTTTCCAAGCATTCAAGTTAAGATATATTGCGCATTACTTCTGATAAATTTAAAAAAATTAAGGATGGACTATTATATTATTATATTCACCAAAAGAATGAAGGATAAGTAACGCCAATGACACGATAAGAGTAGAAAGCATCTTCACTTTCGCTGAATGAAGAGACACTAATTACTGTATTAAGGAAAAAATTGGGTAAAAGTCGACCTAATTCTTTTTCTAGTTATTTTTTACAAAATATATTTTATGATATGATTCTTATCTAATCTATTACATATGCCTCGAATTTTGTCTTGAGGATATTTGTATTTCAATTATCAGCCGAACAAACAAAATTAAAGCCATACTTTCATTATCCATTTAATTCTTGATATAAATATGTCAGCATAGACTTCAAAATAGAAACAAACTTATTCCTTCTTAAGTTAAAAAATACTTTTCCAAGTCAATAATCTTGACAAAAAAAAAATTAATTAATGAATTTTCGAACTTCAGTAATATTAAACTATATGTTACATTTATTTAATATCTTTCATCAGTTGTTATGATTTCTTGTCTTAACAGTTTCATTTTTAATTTTCATTTTTGTTTCTGGTTTGAAAGTGAAAACTTATGTGTATTGCAGATTTGCATTTATTTGGGAATGAGTTCTGAATTTGAGGAGAGTTTTTTACATTCTCTTCTTAATAAGAAGGTATTGGTTTTGTATAAAATTTCACTTTGTCGGTTGCCATCCAACCTCAACGCTTTGAGACCTCCTAAGTCATAAAAAATTATTTTTACGAAGGTCTCCGTCTGTCTGTCTGTAATCTGTAATAGTACATTTTCATTTGATGCGTTGTTTGGCTTAAAATGATCTACCAGGTTCACTTCTTAGAACGAAAAGACCTTCGACAAGTTATCATCGTTAGCTAAATTTCACTTCTGAATTTCCCGCAGTGGTAGATTTACGAAAAAAGTTTCTTTCTGCCAAACTCAAGTTTTGAAAATCGATAATCGATCATTGATCGAGATGTATTGAAATTTTCAAACAAACAGGAACAACCTCAATACTCATCTTAAATAAGGGAACAAAGTAAATAATTGTTGTACATCTGATTAGCAATTTCATTCCTAACGGTTTTTGTTGAACAGCATTCATGTCAGAGGAGTAATTAATATCATAATGTGTTGAATAGTTAAAATTGGATGACAAATCTAATTGATCTGAAAAGTTAAATGAAGTTCATCAGGAATAGAAATATTAAAACTTCATTATTTTCATAAATTTCCTGTATCACCTTCATTCCAGGTAGTTTAATGACATTGATATATAGGTATACCATATATATTATATACTTGTAAGGTCTTTATCAGCATGTCTGTGGTAAATTTTGAAGACAGATGACTCTGCTTCATTAGATTGCAGATAAGCAGGATGCTACTTTGTTGCAGTTTTTATTTATTTTGTTCGTTTCCCGAATTAAATAAAAATCGCGAGAAAGTAAGCTCTAAAATTTCACTGCTGGCTATTTTTGAACTAACAACCTTCTCGGTGCATGTGAGGAGCTCCACCAACTGAGCTACCGCAGTCCAATAGCAACATTTTCATAACTTGTATTTCTTGAATCTTAGTGTAAAGTCCAATCTCAGTAAATTCTCTATGTCTTCTTTTTAGAGCAAATATATGTAAAGAAATATCTTAGTTGTTTATTTCAGTTATAAACAAATTATAAAGAGGCATTAGAAGCTGTCCATTTAAAAACTTTTTCTGTTAATTTTGAAACAATAGCATAAAAACTTAAACTCTTATGTTCAAGGCCTCAAAATTCAAACAGTTTTGCAAATGGTGAATTGACAAATTTAGCTTTGTATTGGAATTAGCACATTTTTAGAGATGATTTAAATTATTATTAGATATCTTGTAGTTAGTAGCTTTTTATTTCTGGGAAAAATAGAAGTTAGGAATGAAGCATCTACCATCAGTTTTTCAGTTCATGGTACTGCGAGATCTTTGGCTAATTCAAATCGGAGGATCAAACTGACGATTGATCAAAAGACCAAAAGACATTTGCATCAACGGATGAAGAAGGTTGGATGGGCGAGACGGAATTCGTCCCGTGTCCTGTGTCGGATTGATGGCATGAAATCTGGTAGACAATTCACGGAAAGGATTCGAAAGTTCCCCCAAGAAGTGAGGATCTTTAATCAAACACTAGACAAGTCAAAGATGCTGAGAATCAAGCAGCATATTGTTGAGAAGATACGGGTGTTATCTTACGCAAGGGAAGAATACAAAAGAGGGAAAAATGGTTCAGGGAGAATCAACAGTTTCTTGCTGACCCGTCGGGCCTCTTTAGCGATAACCCTATTTCTGTCAAAAATTCGCCCAATCCGAGGGAGATAGAGGCTTTTTGGAATGAGGTATACAGGATCCCGAAAACACTGGCGCTAAAAAAATATCTGATAATATAATCGACTTCAAGGATTTTTGCGACAACCATATAACGTCTAAGGAGGTTTTCATCAATCACTACTGAATAGTTCCAAAAAGCACTTAGGGGTTCGACAAACTTTTCCGCTGCAGGACCAGATGATATGAACAACTTGTGGTGGAAGATGTTTACTTCTGCATACCAACATCTGACCTCGATATTCACTTGAATTAAATTTAAAAAATGTGAGAAAATGGATGGATTTATATGAGTCAGTATGAGGTGGTTTTTCCAGGTTTACAATGCAAACTTTGTATCGGAATTCGAAGTTTCAATTCAAAGAAGAATGAGGAGAATTCTGAATATTAAAGGAATTTAGGATATTCAAGTAACTATACTTTCGATTTTATTCCACTTTTTTTCTGTCTTCCTATAACTGCTGACCCTAAAGTTTCTCAGGGGATCAGCGCAAGAGCGGTTGCGAGTCGTCTTAGAAGAATCACGGCACGCGAGTACACACTCAAGTATATTTCACCATAGCGTGCATTCTAATTGGATTGTTTAGGCCGCCGTGACTGTTTACGTTTCAATCCCACCGTATTCAGTCCAAAGGTATTTGAAAACAACCTCCGATAATGTACTGAAAGCGAGAGTTTGGTGTACTTTAGGGAAGACAGAGCATTTAGGGAATTCAGCAGATTCCAGTCATTCTTAGAAGTGGAGAGTTTCAGAGAAATTACGATAAATGAAGGGATTCCAAGATTTCAGGGTATTAAAAAGATTCAAGGAATTCGGAGACTTCAGGGTATTCATAGAATTCAGGGAATTCGGAGAATTCAGGAAAATAATTTAATAAGCTCATTGGTCGAGAATTCTTTTTCTCTAACAAAATCGAAAAAGCCAAGTTGGGGAAAAAGTCATAGAATGGTTGAGTTGACTTCTTTTCATTTCTTCATGTATGTTGCTCTTACATATAGGTTTCTACTAAGCCGGGATTGATGAACGAATATCCCAAAAAAATAAGGTTCAAACTTCTTTATTGAATTATAAGTTCATGAAGGATCGCAATTTATTCTTCTTTTCAAGCGTTTTATTTGAAAATTTCTTCTGATCAAGTGGTAGGGGCCAACAGAAACTTCTTTAATTGCACCTGTGGTTAGTGGGAATGTTCTGACTTTTCAGTATTGCAAAGATGTCACCGTCGGACGATGAGAGAACTATTTGTTCTTGGTTTAGTACAGGAATGTAGGAACGTTACACTGTACTCAGTGTAAGTTCAGTATCGACAGGAAAAGTGAATTTGCGAAGTTCAAATATCCGTTTTCAGGCCGTTTTGGAAATCAGACGAATGAATGCAAGTTTATCAAGTGTAGTTCCAGGTTCGTTTTTAGAAGGAAGCCTGTTGGGCAGATTCATACACCTGGTTGGCCGATCAGGTCTTAAAGAAGAAGACTTTTCATAAGAACAAAATTTGGGACGAGGAGACCTGAAACTAAACCTCAGAGGAGAAGACCTCTCAGGAGCATCAGAACTTCCGGTACCAGGAACACTACGCAAAGAGCCACAATTAGATGAATATTCGGATTGTGAACTTAATTCTTAAACAAGAAACAGTGCATTACATTTAGTGAAGTACGTAAGGAAAAAGTAGAATGCACATTTCGGAAAATTTTTCGTAAGTTCAAAATCATTTATTCAGTTAATGAAATTCGAAATCTTAAATTAGTTGGGAGTTCAAAATTTTAATGACCCTAGAGAAAGCTGCTTGCCACTGTTTTTCTTTGCCCTAATTTTTAAGTGTAGTCCATAATTCGTTTCTTCAATTTTTCAATCCATTGTATTGCGTTCACAATGACTTTGCCGACTTAATCGCCTCAACGGATAAAATGTCAAAACATAGAACGCTTTCCAAAGATCGAAAATTTGTTCGTAATAACCATGTGGTTGACGAAAAAACGTGAAAGGAAATGCACTTTATTTGTACAAAAACTTAAAAACCTTCAAGTTTTATCTGATTAAAAATTGTTAAAATCAAATTTCAGCCATGAAGAGTTTCCAGCTTGAATATTTCGTTTCTTCATTAGTTTATTTACGACATATTATTTTAAAAAGAGTGAAAAGAGACTTTTTTTATTAAAAATTTTTCTGCTTAATTTACTGCATTCGAATTTTATAGCTCTCCTAAAAAACAGGATTTGTTCGAAAAATTGATCTTGTGTGGAGAGAGACGTACGAACAACGTGGCTTGAAAAATGTGTAGGAGCCTCCTAAGAGAACCTGCTAATTGACAGGTGCAACTACAAAAACGCATCAGCCCATCAGCGCATCCTGTCAATGGCCTGTATTGACACCCCGGAATGCTTTAGATTTTTTTCGATAGACTTAACATCCATGTGGTCAAAAGCATGAAGATTCATCAACACATAGCGAGATGTATAGAGAGAATAATGTCTCTTTGGAAAACTAGATTTACTATCTCATCTGGAGAATATAGTCTGACAACGAAAAACGTCTCTCAGGGCGAAATCATGAGCCCTCTGCTTTTTTGCATTACGCTTCTGCCTATATCTCCCGCTTAACGAAATTCTTCTGGATACCACTTTCGTGACACTAATCATCGCGAGCATAAGGCCATTCATGCATTTCATAGGGACACCCTAAAGATCTTTGCATCTGGTTGAAGCAAACACCAGAGTGCTTTAAATATAATTAAAAAGTATACAGGACATATTGGTATGTAATTTGGATTGGACAAGTGCGCCAAATCCATCTGCCTCAAAGCCACATTCAGAATTTAGCATCAGTAAAGGATTCTCTTCAAAGCAGATAAAATATCTACTTCGGAAGATTTAGACATCAAATGTGTCGGCGTTGAACAATGTATCTGCAACTAACGTACTTGCTGTTTTGGTTCTACTACACGTGTTTGGGGTGGCTGAATTCACGAAGCAAGAGCTTACGGCTCTTGATGTAGCCACAAGAAAGATTATGCATAGGCATAAGTGCTTACATACCAGTTCGTCCGTTCCGTCATTATACATCCTACGCCGTCAAAGTGGACGCGGACTTCAGAATCGCCACTATTTTTGTAAGCGAATTGTTCTACTAAGTACAGAATACATCGCTGCAAATGGCAGATATCCTCTCCTACAAAATGGCCAGGAACCACGAGATGAATGCAAAGGACTGTTCCTTTGTAAAGCCACGGAGACGACAGCCGAGCCCTTCGCTTTAATTTTAACATCGCAAGTCTGGAAATTGCAATACTCGATCTAGATACTTCACTTCTAAAAGCCGAGGTATAGAAACAACATGTTAAAAAGTTCCGCCACGAGCTACTTGACAAGAAAATGCACGGAAGCTTCCACAGAAATGTAGAAGAACATTCCTTGTCCAAAGAGCAAACTTTTCCAAGATGAGAAGATGAGAAGAGCCAACTTTTCTGGAAATAAAATTTTCGGACAGCAATCTCCGTTGCATACTGAAGGCCTGAGATCTTTCTCCAAGCCTTGAAAAACAACTATGTTCATGATCGAATTCTCTGCTATGACCGACTACAACACCACTACCAAAACGACGGCATAGGAGGATGGGCATCAATACCTCTTCCTAGAACTGCTGACCCCTGCACTTTCTCAGGGGAGCAAGGCAAGAACCGGAAATTCGAGAAATTCAGAGAATTCAAGTAATTTTTTAATTGAAGCAATTTAGAAAATTTAGAAAATTTAGAAAATTTAGAAAATTAAAGGAATTGCGACAATTGAATGAATTGAGAGAATTCAGGATAGTCAGAGCATGCAAGGAATTTAGGGAAATCAGGAATTCAGTAAATTCAGGAAATCGAGAGAAAATTAGGAAATTCAGTTAAGTCAGGTAATTTATGCAAAGCAGAGAGTTCAGAGAATTTCGAGAATTCAGGGAATTTAGATCATTCAAGGAATTCAGGGAATTTTCAGATTTCAGGGACTTCACATAATCTAGCTAATTCAGAGCATTCAGGTCATTCAGATATCTCGAAGAGTTCAGCTATTTAAGAAAAATTAGGCATTTTGAGAATTTAGGTAATCCAGATAATTCAGAGAATTCGGTAAGTTGAAGAAATCCCGGTATGTCGGGGAATTTATAGGATTCTGGGATTCAAGGTAATTGAAGGGATTTAGAGAATTCCGGGATGCCAGAGAATTCATGGAATTCACATAATTTAGCGCATTATGATAATTCGGGAATTTACTGATTCAAAGAATTCAGGCAATTGATGGAAATCAAGGATATTAGTGAATTTAGATAATTCTGGGAATTCAGGTAAATCAAAGAATTCAGGAAATTAAGAGAATTCAAAGATTAAAAATAATTCAGGGAATTTAAGTTTTGGCTTTAGAATTTTTCAGGGTCCAAATTACAAGATTTTTCGTTTTCTAATTGTATTGTTTATCATAATCCGACTTCTATAAACTATGGATCCCCACTAGGCAAGGAGCAAAGAGTGTACATCTGCTGAGGATTAAAATTTTAGAATCGATAAAACTTTTAATTTTGTAATAACTAATGTGTGATTAAGAAATTCAGAACCTGTATGCCTCCAGAACTGCATGCATATAAAATTTACAATCAACATATTAAAACTGTCACTTTATCAATACATTTAGTAGACTGTTGGAGATCTGAAAAATGTACAACATTTTTAGATTCGCTATCGAAAGAACATAATTATTGTGGATAAACAAATTTATTAACAAATATAAAAGAAATACAATGATTGGTGTCAAGACATACAAATTGGTCTGGTTCCGTCTCACAAGGTAGATATCCTGATAACCTAAAACTTTCTTGGATCCTGGTGTTCCAACTTATCATTCTATAAGTATGTTACTAATTATCTTATTTTCAAATCCCATTTATACCTGCTATCTTGCATATGTTCTATTTGTTTTATATAACATCACTTTCACGTCGCAACTTTCTTACAATGAACTATTATTTTTGTGTATTCAGATAAAGTACATAATGCAAACAATTACACAGACTCGAAAAAAATTTTCTACAACTCGAGATAGAATACCGTATATATATGATTTTGGGGTCGCTAATCTAAACCCGGGATCAGTTTCCCCATCAGCTCAGGTTCAAGATCAGATGGAGGTCAAATTAAAAAAGACATTGCAACGGAGGAAACCATTGCACCGAAAAGATAAAATCGGTCAAAATGAGCGAAAAAGCATTAAATTGGCGCGAACCACTAGTTTCGGACGTTCTTTGATTCGCTAAATCCGAATACGGGTTCATTTTCACCACATGAGGTCAGGGTGAAGGTTCTCCCAATTTCTGGATTAATAAAATTGTGGAATCACAACTACGGGTTCGAACTAACCACGGATACGGACTTAGCTACACCAAAAACATCTGAGAGTGGAGGTTTTCTCGATTGCCATAGTTCTCTCCACTTCAACTTTGGAATGAGCTTCATCGCGAATTTATAGGGTAAAAATGATTCAGGCTTCGGATTTAGCGACCCAAAAACGTCTCAGGGTAGAAGTTTCCTCCAATGTCATCGTTTTCTCCTCTTCGAATTTGGGATGACCTTCATCGCGAATTTATGGTGTAAAAATTGACCAGTATTCGGATTTAGCGATACGAAAAGCGTCTGAGAGTGGAAGTATTTCTCCGATTCATTGGCTTCCTTTAATCCTATAGTTTTCTTCATTTTGAGCTTCTCTTGACCTTCACCCTGACCTAATAAGCTCAAACTTTCAGCGAATTTGGATTCAGTAACTTCAAAAACGTATGGTTATGGTGCCTTATATCGGGTTGCAGAATTTTTTTTTGTGAGACTGTTTTATTTTTGGGTTTGGGTGTGGAATAATACTAGCAATTACATTAAATCTATTGGCACTATACTGGAATTCCAAAAGCAACCGAAAGTGGTTATATGTCATCTTAAAGTAAAAAGTAAAACACAAGTTGCAATATATCGTTCGCAATACTATTTTGAAACATCACGTTTATTAATAAAGTAATGGTTTCTACTTGGTAACCTATCGTTATTTCTAGATTATCTGGATGCAAATTAAAGTATCTGCTCCTCTGCTATAAGTTGCCCATTTCTGTTTATTGTTTCGCAAATAAATTTTCACCAATGTATGGAAATTAGACCAACTATTGCTTACGTGTTTTTACATGTAGGTTTCTAATAAGCCTGTAATAAACGTACGACTATGCCAAAAGAATGAGATTATCACCTCTTTATTGAATTTTAGTGTATGAAGGATTGCGCTTTACGCTGAGTTTAAGCGTTTTATTTGAAAATATCTTCTGATTAAGTGGTAGGGACCAACTGGAATGTCTTTGATTTCACCTGTAGTCAGTGGAGTAATAGTGCCACTTTCCATGTTTATTTTTGCCCTTTTTACTTTTCTGAGAGGACCATCAATAATATATATTCCAGCCAGAGTATTTTGACTCTCCAGTATTGCAAAGACGTCACCGTTGAACTTTGAGAGAACTATTTGTTCTTGGTTTGGCACAGTAATGTAGCGATTTTCTCCTGCTCTTAGCATAAGTCCAGTATCCGCAGAAAAAGTGAATCTGCAAAGTTCGAATATCCTTTTGGTAGTTGTTTTGGAAATCAGCCGAATGAATGGAAGTTGATCAAGGTTATTTCCAACTCTGTTATTCGAGGGAAGTCTGTTTGGTAGATTCATGCACCTGGTAGGACCATCAGGCCTTGAAGAAGAAGCCTCTTCAGAAGAACAATCTCTGGGAGGTGGAGACCTTGACCTCCATCTCGCAGGAGGAGAAGGAGGAGGAGGAGGAAGAAACTTCTCAGGAGAATCAGAACTTCTGGTACGCGGAACCTCAGGAATGGCGCCACTATTAGATAAAGATTCGGACTGTGAACTTAATTCTGCAAAAAAACAGAGAATCACATTCTATTAAAGTACTTGAAGCAAAGTAGAATGCACATTCCGGCAGATTTGGTCTAATGAAAAAAATTAAAAATCTAATTGCATTTGTGAAGAGCCTCCACATTGAATGTTTCGTTTTGTCATTTGTTTATTTACGATCTTTTGGCCTGAAATATTGGAAGAGACTTTTTCACTTAAAATTTATTTTGCTGAATATACTGCTTCGTCTATGTTTAAGATAGTTTAAATTAAATTCATATGTTCTTACAGAATGCAAATTATTCGCTCACTGATCCATTAACTCTTCATAAACGAACCTGTTAAACAATTTCAAATAGTGCGATAGTAAGAACATTTTATTTGGTAAAAACTTCTTTGTATGCATATTGGAAAGGAATCAAATCACAGGGAAGATCGAGAAATTAAAATCCCTATGGTCAAACCAAATTCTGCCTCCTAGTATTCAAATTCAAGATATCCACAGATTTAACATTTCCGTCTCCGAAGACATAGCTAAAGTTTATCATAGATTTCGTTCTCGGGATGACTGATCACGAATCCGAAGTCATATTTTAAATATTCAAAATGGCGGATACAGCATTTGATACAAGTCGGGGGTGTTTGATTTTGGTTCGAGACGACTTGATCTAAGGTGAGGTGTAGAGAGAGGTGTTGGTTAGCTGGCCTCGAATGATTACGGATTCCCGACGTGGCCCGTTGCTCGTGTTGTTGAGCTGCCGGTGAGAGCCGGTGCTCTGACAGGCCTTGCTCGGTTGTTCTACCGGAGGAAGGCATCAAGTCGTTCCATCTACTTAGTTTCGGTGCGTCGGTTGCTGTTGCTGGATCCTGACGGCTCCCTTACTGGAGATGAGATACCTCCAAGCCTGCAGTCCGTCCTCTTAGAGAGAGAAAGATTTCGAGGTTTACGGGGCTGCAATCGCGTTCTCCGACCTCTTAGAATACTAAAGAGAGAGAGAGAGAAAGAAAGTAAGGAGACTCCGGAGCGGGGAGGAGAGAGCAGGCTGAATGGTAACAGCGAGCGAGAGCTCGGCGAGGCTATTAAAGCAAACTGCCACTAAGGAGGAAGGGAGGGGGAAGAGTATAAGAAAACTGAAATTGAATCGAAATTTTCTTAAGTCTTAGCTGAAAAAAATGATACAGGTACCGTGGACAACTCTAGAAGGTGAGTCCTGAGAGAAGGTCGGAGCGAGAGTGCACTTTTTGGCTCTGTACACCGTCTTTTAAGGTCGGCGGCCAAGAGGCTGCCGGCCTACGGTTGGCACGGAGCTCTTGGCGAATCGCGAGAAGGGTGGAGGGGCGTTCCGGCCGCCTCGGCATCTCCTTTCCTTCTCGTAAAATAATAAAATAATCTCATAAAAATAAAAATAATGTAAATTACAAAATAAGAACTTTAAATAAATCTCTTAAAAAGGTTGGAAATAAATTTACAAAATAAGAGTGTAAAACAAATCTCGTAAAACAAGATAGAGTAAATATATAAGAAAAGACACAAAATAGGTATAAAATTGAATCACAAGATAGAACGGGATAAGAGAACAAATAAGGTAAATCGAACTTCACAGAGAATAGATTTTAAAATTGAATACTCAGCGAATTTGCACAATAGAATACAAAAATTAAAAACATAAAAATAGGTACAAAGATATGAAAGTAATATAAGAGTCGAAGAGCTTAAGGCTAAACTATAATAATACTCGAGTATAAAACGGCCGGTATAAAAATATTACATTATTTTCCCAAGGCTGTTTTTCCCAGCTCCTTTTTTAAAAAATAAAAATAGCTATTTAAAAAAAAAAAATTAGAATTGCGAATTTGTTTTCGGAATTGGTTGGCAGCCGCTGCCAACCAAAAACAAAGTTTAGTGACTCACAATGGCAGGCGAGGTCGCAAAGAGGCCATCAGAAAGCAATTAAGCTCGGAAGATTTTCCCAGCCCGAGTTTATGTTTTGTAAACACGAACGGGGATTTATTCCAGCAAATTGCTTACTGATTGTTCTCAACTTAGGACTAAGTGGACTACATCACATGGTGGACAAAATTGGACAAATTTATTGGATTTTCATAAAAACTTTCACTCAGAGGTTTTGCGGGTGGTTGATATGAACCCAGTGCCCGATTTGAAAAATTCAATATGGCGGATCCAATATTGTGGACGAGTTTTCAAAAAATGAATGGATTTTCATGAAGCTTGGCATCTTGGAGTTTTAGGGACTGTTAACTTTAAAAGTCAGATCAAAATAAATATTTGATTATAATTAGCCACTCTTAAACCCCCTAGATATGAAAAATCATGAAAACCCATTCATTTTGCTAATATTTTTTCGCTAGATTGGATCCTCCATTATGAATTCCTGACAAATGAATGCAGATTTGTAATCAGAGACTGCAAAACAATCAGAGTAAATGGTTCTTATGAAAATCTAACAGCTTTATCAAAATTAGTCTGCCATACTATATCCACATTCTTGAGTTTTTGAAATCTAACTTCAGATTTTTATCAGAAATCCTTAAAACCTATAGACGCCAAGTTTCACGAAAATCCATTAATTTTTTGAACTCTTCGGCCAGTTTGATTACGCCATTTTAAATGTTGCATATCTGACTTCGGATTCATAAGCAGCGAGTCAAAAATCCAATAAATTTTTTTAAATTTCTGTACTATGTGAAATCTGCCATTTTTCTTTTTTAAATCTGACTTTAAATTGGATCCGCCATTTTTAATTTTTGAAACTCTGGCTCCGGGTTTGGAATCAGCGACTTTCAAAATCTATACAAGCTTTTTTTTTAATTTAGACAATAAATTAGTATTAAAACGCCTACATCGAACCTAATGAATTACATGAAAATTCTACAATTGAATACAATTTTTGAAACTTGAGGCTCTTTTCCAATTTTTAACCTCAAATTCGTATTTTATATCCCGAAAAACCTTCTCATAATGACATTCATGCAAATCTATCAGTTTGATACAATTTTCCGAATGGGTAATTTTATTAAAAATTTTGTTTCTAAAAAAAAATTTAAATAGAATTGAAATACATATTTCACTAAAAAGTGGGTTTTAGTGAAATATGTTTGACGTTTTAAACCGCACAGCATAAAGTTGAATTTCAATCCGAATATTATTCAGACTTATATCATAGATCTTATCGCATGAGTTATTTATGGCTCAAACTTTTTCTTGTCAGATGTTTGTATTTTATACTGGAGAGTATGAAATAAATTTTTTTTTCAAAAGTTGCGTAAATATTAATAAAGTTGTCTGATAAGATAAAAAAAAATCGTTTCAATTATGAAAACTAAAAAACAAGCCTCAAATCATTTTCCCTTGGCTAAACTATATTATTTTTAAAAACTCAAGCAACTATTCTTGCTAAAAAAGAACCTGAAATGACAAATAGTTTCTAAAAGAACCCAAAGTCTGAATTCTAACCGTTCTAATAGAGTCATTTTGTCTTTTCTGCCTTGATTCATTTCGCAGATTTTACAATTAAATCATCGTCATTTTAATTTATATTTCTGATTAAGTAATCTCGCAATGGGAAAAATGTGACGAACATACTAAAATTACAGCAGAACACGGTCACATTATGTGACCAGCGTTAGGGTTATAAAGTGCTATAAAAATGCAATGGGGCTTCTAAGTAGTTGGAAGATATAAAAATATTTCAATGAATGATATTTAAGAAGTATGGCGCTTTTTTCGCATACATTCTTAATTTTGTAATTCTAATAAATTTTTTTCAAATTAAATATATTTTTATATTATTATATTCACCCATATTATTAAGGATAACCACCACCAACGACAGGACGAGAATAGAAACCATCTTAATTTTTGCTGAATGAGGAGAAACTGATTACTGTATCCAGAAAAAATTTAGTTAAAAGTATATCTATTTATTTTTCTCGTATTTATGACAACACATACTTCATGCTATAATTCTTATCTGATTTATTACGTATGCCTTGAGTTTTTCCTTGAAAGATATTTGTATTTCAACTATCAGTTTGATAAACGAAATATGCTGACATCAGAAATTTTGCGTTTATGAAAACAAAGCGGTTATATTTTGTCTCTACGCAACTAGAACAATTAATATAATTTAATTTTAATAAGATTATTTATGCGGGAAAATATTCTCTACAACTTTACTGTCTCCAATTTTTAAAATAAATAAATAATCTTATAGTATAGTTATTTGTTTCAAAACTATTTTTGCTTAACAAAAAATTCTTCTAGCGATTTCAGTAATAGAAAAGTTTACTTTCAAAATTGGAAACAGTAGACATGTAGAGAATGTGTACCGGGAAAAAATAATCTGTCATTTATTAAAATGCAATCATTTTTCAAATATTGGTAGGTAGCAAAGGAAAAAAATTCAATTGCAAAAAATATCTGTAAAAGTGAAGTTCTTTTTGTCCAAATTAACATTCATCATAAAAAAATTTGGTTCATTTGAAATGACATCAGTTATAATATTTTGAATGTTGATTTCATGTATTGAGTGGGTCTCCTGACCAGATTCCTACCATACCAACACTTTCTTTAATTCCTGACTTATTTGCATACAAAGCTCCACTTGACGTGGTGCTTTTTTATGATTTTTATTCATTTTCATTGCAGATTTAAATTGAGTTGGGAGGGTGAAGACTTGATTTTTTCTTAATTTGAGAATTTGTTTGTTTGCAATTTTGTTTAGCTGTTGATTCTTTTAATCTTTAAATACAATTTTGGGGCCATAATTGAAGAGGTTAACTATTATCTAAAAAGAATTTATTAATTTGGTAAATTTCTGTTTTTTATTTTAATTTTTATCTATGTTTTTTAGTCTTAATCTGTCTATTTTTCTTTAATCTTTAAGGATTCAAAACGTTTTGAAGATTATGTTGAATTTCTAGGTTTTTATGAAAGTCATTTCGAGGGGATTTTTCGAGATACAAGGCACGAACTTGGATTCAAAATCAACAATTTTAAACAGCAACTAATATTTTGGAGTTTCTGTTTAATTTGTGAATTTTGTAAAAAAAAATAATATTATGCGCCTTGATTGAGGTTAGATTGTATTTTTGTGACATTTAGTGGTGACAAATTATTTTTACACATTGAAAGGTGACGTAAGAGAAAGCTACAACAAGAAAATAATTATTATCGAAGACTTTACAATCTTTAAAAATCTTCCCAAGTTTCTAAAAATTGACTAAAATGAATTACGATCTCTTAAAAAGCTTCCAAATTTCTTAAGCTCCGTGGAATCTCTTGAAACCCCTTTAAAATATTTAAAGTTTTTTTAATCCCTTGAAATTTTTGAAAATTTATTAAAATATTTTGAAATATCTTTTTCAATAACTCGCGTTAAAGTTTCTGAACTATTCTTCATTTTACATCATTTCCGATTTTTTTTAAGTTCCTAAATACCTTTTAAAATAGTTCGATTTTTTCCTACATTTTTTTTAATTCTGCAATTAAAAAAAAATCCTCTAAAATCTGGTAGATGTTTTTAAAACTTTGGAAATTGTTTTAAATGTTTTTAAATATTCTCTTAGAATTGATTTTTTGCCAAATAAAAATTCAATTTCAATTTCCCTGGGAAGCTGGAGAATTTTTTTAAACCTTTCTCCAGTGCTAAAAAGTGAATCAATTTTTTATTCGAAATCTGCAAAAATCTAAATTTTTAAAGTGCATTTTTAAAAAATCTAACTTTCCTATTTATTCTGCAAAATTTAAAAATCGGCCGAAAATATTTCAGAATTTTGTTTACAACTTTGAAAATCTTACGAATTTTTTTGAATATTCTATTAGAATTAATTTTTTTAAATAAAAAATCCTTTAAAATCTTCTAGGAATCTTCCAAAAACTTTTTTATTCTTTTAATACCTTTCACTATTCTTAAACAAACGTATCCTTTTTTTGTTCAAAGTATGCACAAATCTACATTTTGTTAAAAAAATTTGAAATATTTTTAAATTGTGTATTATTTTTGATAATTTTTCGAAATTTATCAATATTCTTTCAAATAAGTCGAAGTTTTCCTAAAATTGTTTTAAAATACTACAAGTTCAGGAAATTGCATAAAATCTTGAAGATTTTTGTCAACAACTCTGGAAATTTTTAAAAACGTTTTTAAATATATCCTCCGAATTCTTTTTAAAAATCGCTTCAACTTCCTCAGAAGTATTTAAAATATTTCCAAATTGACTAAAATTAATTAAAATACCATACATTCCCATAAATTCCTTAAAAGATTTCAAGTTTTTGCATCCCTTGAAATCTATTCAAATTAAATTTAAGTATTTTTTAATAACTTCACAGTTACTTGATTGGCATTCTTTAAAATGACTTAAATAGCTTTGAAATCTTATAACATCTCTTGCAAATCCTTAAATACTTTCGGATTCGTTAAAAAAGTGTGAGAAATTTCTTGGTAATCATCTAATTTTTCTGAATTCATCTAAAATGCCTTCAAATCATTAACAATCTTTTGAGATCTTCTAAAATCATTTAAAGTTTTTAATAATATTTTAAAGCCTCGTTAATATAAAACTATTTTCATCAAACTCCTATATAAACCATACTTTGCAGTCCACCAACTTCAGAAAAGAATATTTTTAATTTATTTTTGTTAATTTTTATTGATTTAATTTTAAGTCACAATGTTAGGAATAAAAAAAGTTTTGTTTAGAAACTCGACATAGACGAGATTACGCATGGTTATAAATAAGATTGTGCCCCTGCACAATCTTATTTTGGGATTAACAAATTAGTGTTAATGCATTTCCCAATCTTCAGTTATATTAAGTGTTCAATTTTAATATTTATTCTATTGAAAATCAGCAAGGAATGGAAATGAAAATAGTGATTTTCTTTGAAACATCTTGGGCCCATCTTAGGGTGGCTATAATTGGTTTTTTGTAAAGCAAAACAAAAAATGTTGAAAAACGAGGAAACAGTAGGAAAAAAATTTATTTTAAAAAGAGGACAGAGAAGTACATCAGTGTTTAAAAAAGAGGAAAATATACGTAGAAAAAAATTTTGAAAATAGAGTGAAAAGTAGGAAACAATAGTTGGAAAGTCAGACCAAAGTAGGGTATAGCATAGTGCAAAGGATTAAATAAAAAAGAGAATTTCCAAACATATTTTCCGTATCAACTGTTTTATTACATTTTGTGTATTACTTTCGAATCCTGATGCATTCTCATCAATACGACAGAATCACACATGTATATTTTTCGTATAGTAGGAATATTAATTAATACTTTATCTTGTGAATTGACGAAGAAATCGTTCAATGTAATTAAATGATAACATTTGTATAAAAGGGGTTCAAAAGTTTATTGAAAAATCAAGATTTATCATTTCAAAAAACTGGACAAAGTATAAAATCCTGTAGGCCAATTCAAACAAGCCCTAAAATGAGGTCATGGTCGAGGAAATCCGGAGGGATGGTCACCCTGCCCCACCAGTATAAAAAGTACTTAGAAGAAATAATAAAATAGTGATTTTTTTAGCCCATAGTAATAAATTTAAGATTTTTAAGCGAATTATCAGAGCAGGAAAGATTGCGCTTTACATGGATTTTACAATTTTTATTAGAAAATATTTTCTGATTAGATGTTTGGGACCAACTGGAGTTTCATCGATTTCTACTTTAGTCAGTGGGGTAGCAGTGTGACTTTCCATGTTTATTTTTGCCCGTCTTGTATATCTTGCACGATTATCAAGGATATATATTCCACCAAGCGTATGAGGACTCTCCAATATTGCAAATACGTCACCATCGGATGTTGATAGAACAATTTGTTCGTTGGTTGGCGCAGGCTCAAATTTATAACCTCCTTTTACTAGAAGTTTCTTATCGTCAGGAAAAGTGAATCTTCGAAATTCGAATGTCCGTCTCGAAGCCGCTTTGGAAAGGAGCCGAATTAAAGGAAGTTTATGAAGTTTATTTCCAGGTCCACTATGAGAAGGAAGCAGGTCGGGTTGATCCATGCATCTCGTGGGAAAAGTAGACCTTGAATACGAAGACCTATTCGCAGAACAATCTCCACAAGAAGGAGACCTGTACCTGGACCTCACAGGAGGAGGAGACATCTCAGGAAAATCAGAACTTCCGTTACGAGGAACACCAGAAATAGAGACACTATCAGAAAAAGATTCAGATTGGGAACTTAACTCTGCAACAAGAAACAAAAAGTTACATTTTAATGAAGTACGTAAGGCGACGTAGAATGCTCATTTCGCAAAATTGTTCGGAATTTCGAAAGCAGTCATTTAATTAATGAAATTTGAAATCTTAAATGAGTTGGGAGTTCAAAACTTGAATTACCCTACACTGAAAAAATTTTGGGCAAGCAGATGTCTTCCTAGTGGCAACGCAGCGCCACCACGGCGGTTGGTGCAATGGCCAGACCACATTTAAGAAAGCTATAGTACCAAACGCGCGAGTAGATCCTTTCCCGCGTGTTGGGAACGCAGCAGTCCCACAAAAGAGAATTCAATTGCCCCACGGTTCCAGAAATGGATTTTGGCGAACAAATTAAGCCGCAGGTCGCAGTTGAGTTTTGCGATCGTATAAACAATTAAGTACACAGGCAATCAATAATAGTCAATGCCTAAACACAAATATAATAAAAATAAATGGTTTAAAAGACATTTTGTTTCCATAAAAAATGTTGTAAACTAACAGACATCTATCAAATTTTTACGAGATAAAATATTTTGATGGTATGACAAATAATTTTAAAATACTTGATAATTTTCTTTAAAGTGAAACAAAAATTTAGACATAAAAACTCATGATGTTTATTAACAAATTAGAGAAATAATTGTTTTATAGTCGTATCTTTTTACGGATAAAAACAATTTTGTTACACAAACTTACTATTTATGATTTTTTTATCCGAAAGTTTTACTCTAAGTCAAGAATTTTATTTTTTATAATAAATTGTATAAACAATTGCATGATAGCCGTGTATAAAAATGATTTTTTTATAAAACTTGATGCGGCTAATCTTATGCTGGAAATTATGTCAAGAATCCTAATTTTTATCATTAAATAAAACACATAGACAATTGTTTATATAATTTGTTAAGAATAATTAAAATCATTAGCTTAGAATAAACATTCCCGTTAAATAACACCATAAAGCAGGGTGTCCAGCGTCCTTAAAAACCTGGAATTCTGGAATTTTTTTACGACAGCTTTGAATTTGAATTTTTTTCTCTTTTGAAACAGTTATTTAAGTGAAATTCGAAAAGTAATTTAAAGCTTTTAGTCTATTAACAACAAAACTTCTCGTTAAGAATAAATCTTGATATAATTTATCTTTTGTTAATTACGGAATAAACGAAGAGATTTCAACGCACTTTTTTTTAGGCTGTACCATTTATTTTCTTGATCGTAATAAACAGACTTTAATATTATATGGTTAAAGTTATTAAATAGTTGAAGCAGAATATAGTTAGGGTACTTATATTTTTTTGTGATATTCAATTTCAAAATAATAAGAATTTCGATTTATATTCAGTTTTAGAATTAGAATGAGCCATGGCCATATAACGGATACTTCGAAATATCCGTATATGTGCAACTTTATACTTCTCTAAGAAGTAATCTATCATCAAAAGTTCACCTGTGAAAATAAAATAAACACGAAATATCAAACCGTTTTTCGCATGAAAACAATCTCGGCGCAACACTCGGCGCGAAACTCGGAGTGGGTATGTCATTCTCCCGCCTAAAGGGAGCGTGCCAGTACCAACACTGTTGGGACTACAGCTATTCTAATGTGGGCACACAGAATGCCCAATAAGAGAGAGGATGTGTACCCAGCTACAAGCGAGCAGCGCGTGACGTATTTGGTGTTGCAGCTCTAACACGTGGGCGAGCAGCTCGCCCAAAATTTTTTCAGTGTAGATATGCTTGACCTAAAGATCTATGCTTATAGTTCAAGTTAAGTGCAGTGTACTTTGAGTGTAGACGAGAGGTTTACAAGAGAGATGGGTATAGACCAGGGATTTGATGATTGTGCCAAGTGTAACGCTACTTTATCAAATAAAAAAAGTTAAATTTGACGCTCAGTAGCGCGCATGGTACCCTAATTAGATAAATTAAATTAACAAAATTTTAAA
>JAWWLR010000054.1:76631905-76642045 GCA_035041075.1 Acraspis erinacei | reverse complement strand
GTAATACGATAGTTCCAGATCAATATAAAAATTCTATAACCCCTTCCTCACACTACTCCCTTCCCCGCCGAGTGAGTTACGCCTACCCCGAAAGGCAAACGGCTTAATGTGTAATATTCACCGAAACAATGAAGGATAACAATCGCCAAATTCACGGCGAGAAGCGAAATCATCTTCATTCTTGCGTAATGCGAATATACTGATTGTTAACATATTCAATTTTTTTAAGATATCTTACGACAACAAGTATATTGCGCATAATTCTTATCTCAGTTATTACATACGCCTCTAGTTTTATTATGATGAGATATTTGTATTTCATTTGTCAGCCTGATTAGAAAAAGTTGCTCACTTTAACGATGGTTTGTTTTTAAAAATGAAGCAAATATTTTTTTAAAACGCGCGTATAACGATTAACAAAAATTAATTTACATAACCACAATAATGATTTTCGCCCGAAATTTTTTTTCTTCAGTTAAATGTTAATAAAGTTTTAATAATATTATAATTTGACCTTCAATTTATGATCGGGTATCGGCGAGAGATCATCGTGGTTCACTCAGAGGGCCCTTTTTGTCTTGAGGGTTGTTTGGAAATTGTGCTATTTTCGCAGGTGTTTTAAATATTGTTTGGATGTTTTGTTTGTTTAGAATTCTTCCTATTTTTCTGTGATACATTGGACGTAGCGTAGGATGGAGGTCGTTTGTCTCTCTCTCTTTCTTTCGTAGGTTGTGGTGACTTTTTTGGTTTATTTCCTTATTCCTTTACCAATTTGTTTGGTTATGAACTCGTTCTCTATTAGGATTTGTTAAACGCTTTGTAATTCCTTTTATAAGTTATCTTTATCAGTTATGGATACAGCACTGTATAAAAGTGAGTTAATCTTTTGTAAACGAATAATTCCAAGAAAAGCAATTTTATGTTTTGTTCAATTTCCATGATGAACTGGATAATTGGGATGTAACCGATTGATGAAATCGAAAAACTTATTTAGTTCATGTAGTCCATGACGCCAAATGAAAAAAGTTTCATCATCGTAGTGAGCCAAAATTCTATTTTAAGTTCGGATTGGTTGAATATTTTAGTTTCTAGATCTTCCATAAAGATGCGGGCTATTACAGGTGAGATTGGATATACCATCGCTGATCCTGAGAGTTTGTTCGTAGCGTCGGTTATTGAAATAGAAGTAAGTATTATTGAGACAGTGTTCCATCAAAGGTATGAGCTGGGAACGGAATATTGTAAAATATGTAATAATATCAATTTTATCAGAGATTGGTACTTTCGTAGAGAGTGGTGCTATGTCAAAACTCATTAGGATGTGTTTGGGTTGAATGTGAATTTTTTTCTCTTTTTCATAAAGTTAAATAATCACAAATCAGACTTTCGCCCGAAAGTTTTTTATGACCAGTCGAATAAAATTCTTAATATAAGTATCTCATTATTAAATGAAAAATAAAAGAATAAAATTTTTGTTCTTAAGTTAACTGTTAGTAATATTATGTTGTAAGGGTAAATTATTTCTTATTGTACAATACACTAAACAACGGATCCTGGCAGCAAGTCTGTATTAGATAGCTGTCGCCAAATCCTCCTACTTCCTATCCGTATCTGTGCTAAACTCCAAATTATAATGCTTCAGAACAAGGCTGCATGAGATAGCCGTCACTAGTATCAAGATTTTCGTTTGATCGAGCCCTTAGATATGTGTTAGGCCTATCCCAGCCGATATTCTTTTGTATAAGGTAGTATGATAAATATGTTGTACCATTAATTTAGGTTGCAATTGTTCTTTCAATATTCTGAGAATTGTATTATTATAAATATAATTTTTATAATACACAAAATGTAGCGAGTAATAATAAAAATACGATAAACAGAGTTTTTATTGACAGTAAGGAATACATAATCATTAAATTAAATAATTAAATTGAATGTTATTAAAAATGGAATAAACAACCATTTTTATAAATAAAAAGTATACTGAAAAAAGTACGGATAGTGAGAATCGAGCGCGCAAACTTGCAGTTATCAGCTTCGAAATACTTTTAAACAAGCTCTATGACCTTCCGTTCGCAAAAATTAATTATATAAATTTTATATCTTATCTTACCCTTTCATAATTTAATAAGAACTATTTATAGATTCATAACTTAAATATTCAATTAATTATGTGAAAATAATTGATATCGAATAATCATTTAATAATATTTGACCTGCTTTACTGAAATACTGGAATATTTGACATCCCTATCTATTCAATAAGTAGGATCACTATGCCGGATAACCACCATCCGCATCGAAAGCCAGCTAACTCCTAAATACAAGCTGCACCTATCAAAGATGTTTCGACTCAAAATACTACTAGGTGTAGTTAATATTATAATTTTTAAGCTTTTAGTACAAAATCCTTTCAGATCACATTGAATGTCCTTTTTTAATATCACGTAAAATTATTTTTTTTTCGGTGGTTTTGATTTGATATGTCTTCGAGTTTGAAGTTTTTTCTTTTTAAGTTTCATTTTTGTTTATGGATTGTAAGAGAAAACTTATTTGTATTGAAAATTTATATTCCGTTGAGAGGATGGATAGTTGTGTTTTTATTTTCTTCCGAATTTGAGGATTGTTTTTTAAAAGACTTTCGTATATTTATAATTTTTATAATATTAAAGCTTAAATATTTACATATTGCCCGATATGAAAAAGCAACCTTTTTTTGTTGATAAATGGAAGGTGAAAAAACAATTTCACATTTTTATTGATTTGCATGGTAGGTTAGTGAGATCAATGGGGTCAAATATTGCAAATTTAATAGCTATTTTAGGACCAAAGTAGAGCTATTCTGATCAATTATTGTTTGAAGGTTTTGAGTTTAAAACTATTCATTTTTAAAAGCTCGAAATATGAGTTTTGTTTACAACTGAAATTTTCGACACGTTCGTGGGTAAGATGTATTTTCAATACCTGGATTCTGAATGCCCCTTTCTCGAAGAAGATGTATTGAGAAAACATGATATACCGGGTTTTCTGCCTAGAACTACGAGAGGTTGGAAAAAATAAACAGGGTATATGTCCTAACTATTCTTTATTAAATTTCAATTTCATGTCGCAACTTTAAATGTAAACACCTGGAGCTATATGAAAGAGATTGATCCAATATCATGTATAAAACAAAATTGTACGCTGCACTTTCGGCAGGTTTCCTAATGCACTTTTTAGTTTTTAATTCTTTTAATACGTGGAGCTACACAAAAATGAAAATGTATGTGAGCTTCCACACACCAAGGGCCTTGATGGATGATTTAGATTAGGATACGATCGTTTTTGCTAATTCATCATCAAAAATATTAACTTCGGGTTTGTGTGGCAAATGGCACTATAATCTATATCCTGTCTATTGATACTATACTGCCATGAAGCCAAACCGATAACAGTGGCAAAAGAGAAATTACGTCAGTGTTGGAGCTGACCTGCCTGAATCCGTTTTTTAAAACCGACTTAGCTTCCGGGATTTAAAGACTATGTCGAATGATGAAGCGTATTCCTGAATTACAGACTTCTTCTTGATAATATATCTTTATTTCTAGATCTACGAAAATCCAATAATGACTTCCATTTTTCCCCCCGAATGTATTGCCATATATTAGTTTCTAATTAGCCGATAATGACACAGGAATACCCCAAAAGAACGAGGTTAACATTTTTTATTAAATTATCAGTTTATGATGGATTGCGCTTTACACGAGTTTTATTAGAAAATATTTCCTGATTAAATAGTTGCGACCAACTGGCGTGCCATTCATTTCTTCTGGGGTCAGTAGGGTAACATTGCAACTTTCCATGTTTATTTTTACCCGTCTCATACGATCTGTATCCTTATTACGGATATATATTCCAGCAAGAGTATTAGTACTATCTAGTATTGCAAACACTTCATCATCGAACGTCGAAAGAACAATTTGTTCGTGGGTTGGCACATTCTCATACTTATGACGCGCGACTAGGAATTTAAGTTTTTTATTGACAGGAAAAGTGAATCTTCGAAGTTCAAATGTCAGGTTGGAATTCGATCTGGAAATCAGCCGAATAAACGGAAGATTATGAAGTTCGTTTCCAGCTCCGTGATAAGAAGGTAGCAGGTTGGGTGGATTGATGCACCTGGTTGGTTGAGGAGGCCTTGAAGACGAAGACTTGTCTGAAGAGCAATGTCGGATACGAGGAGACCTGGACCTGGACCTCACAGGAGAAGGAGTCCTTTCAGGAGAATCATAACTTCCGGTATGAGGAACACCAGCAATGGAGCCATTGTTAGACAAAGATTTAGACTGTGAACTTAACTCTGCAACAAGAAACAGGGAATTACATTTGTTCAAATCACGTAAGGTAAAATAGAAAGCCTACTCCGGAAAACTTATCGGAATTTCGACATCAGTTATTCAATTGATGCAATTTGAAATCATAAATAATATGGGAGTTCGAAAATTGTATGAGCCGAGCAAATGTAGGTTCCACTGTATTGGTCTGCCGTTCATTCGATAGAATTCAAATTATACGCCTACTGATCCATTTATTTCTCATAATCGAATTTGATAAAAAATTGATACTAAGTAGTTTGATTATCAATACGGTTCCTTATCACAACATAAATAGTCCATTTTGTAGTCTCAGCACAGATAAAAACGTCTAGTTGTGCCAACCAGATGACTCTAGTTACGCGCGCCTGGTAAATTCAAGGCTTTTGGAAGAAGAAAGCGAATTTTCTAATCGCTTCTCTACAAAATCTGAATAAATTTCGTTAATTATATAAACTATTACGAAGCTTCGAAAACCTCCTGCAAAAGCCGCCTGATAATTTTACACAAAAAACTTTATTTTTTAAAACTTCATTATGTTAAAAAAGTTATATATAATTCATAAATAGTGGTAAAATTTATTAAAAATTTTAATTTCTTTTTCAAAGAACACCTCTGTTTCTTAGTTCCAGAAAACTAGTTCTCAGTGAAATATGTTTGAAGTTTGAAACTACAAATCATAAAATTCAATTTCAGTAAGAATATTATTAAAAGTATGTAATATAGTTCTTATCGCAACATGTACCTGTGCCACGAAATTTTTCGTGTGAGATATTTATATTTGAGAATTTTTAAACTGAATCCGTAAATATATTTTTGACAAAGCCGTCTGCCTGTCAGTCTTGATAGGACGCGTAGTTTTTGTTTTATTCGTGAAAAATAACATTAAAAATAGAAAAGTAAACTTTTCACATAGCATTTATAAGATTTGAAAAATCAATTGTAAATCAAAACTTTAAGATGAACAGCTCACGATATGAAGTAAATATATACCAATGAAAAACACCGTTTTCTTAAAAGCCCTACGAGATGATCATAAAAAGTTTTTGCATTTTTTTGAAAATTCAAGGTTTGATTGCACAAATAATAATAAAAAATCATAAATTCCATTTTGTAGTCAAATAGTGCACGATAGGAAAGAAGATGAATAAAACAAATTGTGACTCCAAAAAAGATTTACAAATTGGTTATTAACTACTTCTTGATAGGACACGTAGTTTTCGTTTTATTCGTAAAAAATAACATTGAAAATTAAAATAAATAAATAAAAATCGTGGAGGAGCGGTACAATTTACGATAAAATAATGTAAGAAAAATTGTTGAACCGAAAAAGAGCTACAAATTTGTTATGAAACACTTTATTATAGGACGTATAGTTATGGTGCTGTTCATAAAAATGTCATTAAAAATAAAAATGGAATACTTATGGGAGAATAAAAAAGATACGCGAACGAATTGATAGACAAAAGTCGTTCGTCCAAATAAGGGATGCAAATTTTTTATAATTTATGAAATATTCCACAATATCTACTGCGTAGAATAGTTCCTATCTCATGAATTATAAGAGCCTGGACCTTGTTCTGAAGAGATATTTTCTTTTCAGAAATCACGCCATTGAAGAATGTTGGTTCAGACGCAGGAATGGAATATTTAAATAATATCGCTAAAATGTTATTAAAGGTGTCTTCTAAGATAATGATATAAAAAGTGATATAATTAAATTATTATATTTACCAAAAGAATTGAGGATGGCCAGCGCCAAGGACAGGGCAAAAGAAGAAGGCATATACATTTTTGCAAAATGAGAAGAAACTAATCACTGTATTAACGAAAAATGTAGTTAAAAGTGTATCTAACTGTTTTACGGGTAATTTATTGCAAAATATGCTTGATGCTAGAATTCTTATCTGATTTATTACATTTGCCTCGAGTTTGTACAATTCTGAGATGTTGGTATTTCAGTTATCAGCTGATTCTAACCATGCTTTGTTTGTGAAAATGTAGTCAGATTTTTTTTTATTACGCATGTGTAGCAATGAAAAAAATTAATTTACATAATACCAATTATAATTTAAAAATTATGATTTTCGCACTTCTGTTATTGTCACAACTTTCTAGGCTGAAATATATTTCGCATACCTGGATACTGAAGGGAACTTTGTCAAAGAAGATGTATCCCAAATATCTGAAATACCGGGAGCTTTGAATGATGATAACCTTGACTTTAGAAATTAGCTTTACTGGTACAAAGGAAAATTTAGCGATTGCATTACATTCATAAATTTTGAATAAAAATAAAATTTTAAAGGAGCTATGGGAAAGAGATTATTACAATATCAGGTTAGGAAAAAATTGCACACTGCATTTTTTTTAAATAGATGAAGGTTGAAATATGGAAATAATATGTGAGCTTCCACAAGATAAGGGCCCTCATGGCTTATTTGGTTTAGGAAATAATCGCGTTTTGCTAAGCCATAATCAAAACCATTACTTTCGGGTTTCATTTTCCATTTATTTTCCAAATAAATCAAGCAGTTCGAAGACCAAATACAGGATTACATATTTAGGTGAATTAGTGGTGAAGCATAGAGAACTAAATTATGAGCTATTAGACTGATACAGTGTTATTCTAACTCTAATAATTGTGATAAAGTGCATTGTTCATACAATTAAATAAGGCGACCTAACTAAATATAGGCATCAAGTTACAGAAGTCAGATACGAAAGATTGCAAGGATTGGTTGACAAGATCAAAAGTATCGCCATGGTCTTTGCAAAGATCATGAAAGGCCCCACATATTTCAAAGATTGGAGAGTTTACAGCCGAGGTTTAAGTAGGGAAATAAAATTTCATTTTTTCTCAAGCATTCTACTGTTATAATGCAATTGGAGACGTGAATAAAGGATACCTATTGTCAAAGGGTCCGGTTAGAATCTCAAATAAAAATAAAATCATTGAGACTTGCCGCCTATTTTCTGCCACACATTCATTAAGTCTGTGACAAAGCAGCTGATAATCATACGCTGAAGGGTTAAGTGACACCTTGTTTCGAAGTTAAAAAATCTTTTGTGACGTTTATCTATCATTTCAGAGAGATACTTAGATTCATGGTTCCAAATAATCGAACCTTATTCCAAATTTCACTAACAAGAGCGTAGTAAAGACTACTAATCGTAGATTCCTTAGTAAACTTACTTCATGATCTAAACAAAAATCCCAGATATCTATTTGCTTCACGAATCATATTATCAATTCGAATACTTACATTTAATTTAGCGCTAAAATAAATACCCAGATGACATATTGTTAATATTCTTACAATACCAATGTTCTTTATCCTTGAATCAAATGCAATCATTCCTTTTTTCTTCGCAGTAGATATAACTTTACATTTCCTGGGCTTATATCCAAGTCACTGCTATCTCAACAAGTTACAAAATTATTCAGATCATTTTTTAGCTTGTAGCAGTCTTGAATACTATCTGAAGATACATCTATTTCTGCATAATCCGCATAAAGCAGACCTAGAAATTTAATAACATTATCCGCATAATTCATAACAACATTAAACAGAAGCAACTCAAGGTTAGAACCTTGGTGTACCTCAGAAGTGGGTGTGAATGAGAATCAGGAATAGCCTGAATAGGAATCTTACTATAGCCTTACGATCCGTTAAACAAGAGTGCATGAGATTCAAGATTTTATCCTGTATGCCTAATTCTTTCAGTGTAAGTAAGATTTTTTCATGATCAATAGAGTCAAATTCTTTAAATATATCTGTGCATATTACATGAGCCTGTTTATGGATTATTTACATTTCTTCAGTTTGTTCTCTAAAGGTTATTATATTACTCACCGTTGATCTACGAGTCACAATGCTATGTCGTGACTGCGATAAAGCTGGAGTGAAATAGGAACCGATAAATGCGCTAATTAACTTTCCTAATAGGTTAGAAAAGTTTCTTAAGAGACTGATAGGCCGATAATTCATAATCAGAGATTTATTTCCTTCTTTCAACACCCGACAAAATTTGGATAATTTCCAAATGTCAGGAAAAACTCCTATATCCTGCGGCTTATTAATTTCAATCCCATTATAGAACATTATACCAGGAATCCTCAAATCTTTTTTTAAATTATTGATTTACGATCAGAGGTTTGGATTAGAGCTAATACTAGGGACTATATTCTATCTATTGATACTATACTGATCTTTCGAAAGCGACCGTAAGGGGCTAGAGTTCCTGTTAAAATGGAAGCTGTAACACAAGTATTAATATATCGTTCTTAAGATGTAAATCCACATTAACGTTTTAAAAAGCGTACTGTCATGAAGACCAAACGATAAAAGTGGCAAAAGACAAGGTGCGTCTGTTTTGGATCCGACATGCCTCCATCCATTCGTTGAAATCGACAAAGCTTCGAGGACTTTGAGAGTATCTTGAAAGCCGATAAGATTAATAACACAATTCAACTCCAAAATTGGTTGGGCCAAAGCATAGGCTTTGGACCAACTAGGTCAGCTTGCGCGTTTGATTCCTGCCTCGTACTCTTGAAGAGGTTCGACGACCCATGTGGTGCACACTAGCTTAGTAAAATAAGTTTTTTATATCCTTAGAGTCGTGGGACCGGTAACTCTGGTGAAAACGGTTCTATAAGTGCACAAAGCCGTTTCTGTAAAGGAATAGGGAAGAATGTAATAGAAAGATGTAAACCCTTAGTGGAAACTAAGTTTTATTGCATTTCAAATAATGCAATTTGAAATCACTAATGAGGGGGATCTTGAATCTGTTTAACTCTTGCGAAAGTAGATTCCATTTTAATGATATGTCGCTTATTTTATAAAATTCACATTATTCGCTTGCTGATTCATTTACTCCTAATAATCGAATTTGACCGAAAATTGCAACTAAGAAGTATAATTATCATTCTGGTAATTTTCTAAAATATCTACGGTATAGTATAGTTTCTATCTCATTACTTATATGAATCTGAACCTTGTTCTTGTGACACCTTTGCATTTCATAATTTAGGCCATGCAACAATGTTGGTTCAGATGCAGCAATAAAATCTTGCTAAAAAATATCGTTCGTTCAAAAAATCGTTTGACTCATGTATACTTCAAAACAAGAATACGATAATTTTTAACATTCTTTATAACTATTTGCTTGTAAATCATTTCAGCAGTAGTTGCGGTTATTTCGTCCATTGATTTTATCTGAGAAAATGGAACCTAATTTTAAATAGTCTTTAACAGAATGTACAGCCTACGATTTAAATTAATTATAATCTTTATTTCTGCAATGAGAACTCTGTTTTTAGCGATGTTCTCCTAATCAGATATTTCATATCACTAATTTGTCGATAAAAATTTAATTCATAACTCTCAAATAACTTTTTAACATCACAGGGAATTTATATAAAATATTGGGTTTGAAATAGTGTGGTCCTAGAAGTATAAGATTACAGAGTGGGAATAATGAAAGATCAAGACTATGTTTTTAGAGGACTTTCATTTTTTTCCTCATGCATGTTCTTATATATTGGCTTATAATTAGCCTATAATGACGGAAAAATTCCCCAAAAGAATAAGGTTAATATTTTTTATTGAACTATCAGTGCATGATGGATTGTGCTTTACTCGAGTATCACGACTTTTATTAGAAAATGTTTCCTGATTAAATAGCTGGGACCAACTGGCGTTTCATTGATTTCTCCTGTAGTCAGTAGAGTAACTTTGCCACTTCCGAACTTTATTTTAGCCCGTCTCACACTATTTTCATCCTT
>JAWWLR010000054.1:76583328-76596142 GCA_035041075.1 Acraspis erinacei | reverse complement strand
GTAGAGTTGTGTGTCAGGGAGCGGCAAAAATTGTAACGAAAGAAGCAAGACGACGAGGGCGTTTAGAGCAAGATGTCTAGCGCAAGTGAGGGGAAGGATCTCTTGATGAGGAAGAGAGACATCCAAGAGACATCCGAGAAAACTTCTAAAAGTGGAGGGGCAGTCGATGGAGGAGGCTCTCGGACTCCTGAAAAGCGAGATCAGGCGTCTGAGTAAGGACGCAAGTGGGCTATGGAGCAGATGGAAAATATGGGGTATTAACTGACGGTCAGACATGCGAAATGGGAAAAATGGGTAAAAGAGTTGAGGGAGAAAGTAGAAGGATTAGAGGGAGAGGTGGTGTCGGTGAGGAAGGAAAAAGAAGTTAAAATGAAGCAGATGAACAAAGAGATTTCGGCGTGAAAGAAAAGGGTGGAAAGAAGTTTTGAGATAGTGGATGGTAGGTCGGAAATAAAAGTAGGTGTCAGGGTTGAGGTCGAGAAGAAAGGTATTTGGGAGAAGGCAGAGAATATGATGAACCGCCTTTACACCGATGGACGGCAGGTTAGCTACACGCGCATCGTACTGTTGGTGGGAGAAAAACCTTTCCCCTCGGAAACGACGTGATAGAAGTGTTTCCAAATCCTAAAATTCAAATGCGCCAACTGATCTAAACGGTCGGTAACCTAGGTCATCGAAATTAAAGTAGGTAATCCTTCCATACCGATCTTTTCGGGACGAAAGTTTTGCTCCACCCTATAGGTCTAGGCACGTGTAGCCAACCTCTTCCGTGTAAACCAGATCATAGAAATGAAAGTGGGAGATCGTATGAATAAAAAGGAGGAGAGAGCGGATAGGAAAAGGGTAATGGCAATGGAGTTCCGAATGGAAAGAAAAGGCAGAGATGAGAAATAATATTTTAATAGGAGGATTGAAGCTAATGAGCGGTGAAGAAGGGGAGAGGGTGGAAGCGTTGCTACAGAGCGTAGGGTGGGTTAAAGACAAGTTAGGGAATATTAGACGGGATGAGAGAAAGGAGATCGAGGTGGTGATTGTGGAATTGGAGAGCTGGGAAGCAAAGTTCGGGGTAATGCGAAACAAAAGTAGGATAAAGGAGCAGAAGGTTTTCATAGATCATGGTTTTGAAGAGAAAGTAAATAGCAGTGCAAATAATGCTGAAAGACAGGGTGGGAGGGAGAGGAGTGCAACACCAAGGTTGCTGGAGTTGACGTGCCTGAATGAAGTAAGACTATTCTGAAAGAATTAGGTGTATATTTTTCTATTGCATTAACATCGCTTGAAGGATTGCTGTTTACACGTTTCTCAAGAGTTTTACTTGAAAATTTCTCCTGAATAGAAGTTTAGAATCATCTGGAATCTTATCTTTTTATTCTGCAGTCAATGGGGTAACAGTGCCTCGTTCAATGTTTATTTTAGCCAGTATTTTACCTCCGTAAGAAGTTTCAAAGACATACATTCCGGCAAGAACATTAGGACTCTCCAATATAGAGAAGACATCACCGTCGGACGTTAAGAGAACAATTTTTACTCGGTTGGTCTAGGGCTGTTGTAAATTTCTCCTATTCTCAGTTTAGGTCCCGTATCGGGTGGAAAAGTTAATCTTCTAAGTTTGAATATCCGTTTTGAGGCCGTTCTAGAAATCAGACAAATAATTAGAAGTTTATCAAGTTCATGCCCAGGTCCACTATGAGAAAGAAGCCTGTTGGGTAGATTCATGCACCTGGTAGGACGAAAAGGCCTTGAATACGAGAACTTTTGGGAAGAACAATTTTTGGGGGGGAGACCTCCATTTGCACCACTGAGGAAGACGAATCCTTTCAGGATGATCAGAACTTCCGGTACGAGAAACAACAGAAATAGAGCAGGAATTAAATAAAGATTCGGACTGTAAACTTAATTCTGCAACAAGAAACAGAGAATGGCGTTCTTTAAAAGTATTCAAGGCAAGATAGAATGCACATTCCGTAAAATTGGACGAAGTTTCGAAATCAGGCATTCCATTAATCCAATTTAAAATCTTAGTTGAGGAAGAACTTTGTACCTGAATCTACAACCTTCTTGTGATTTCGTATGCCTCTGTCTATACACCGTTCTTTTTAAATGTAGTTCACAATTCTTTTTTTTTGCAATTATCAATACATTGTATTTCTTTTGCAACGGCTTTTTCAGCTTAACTGATTCTACTAATGTCTGAATGCTGCATTTGTCAAGATCCTTCAGCTTATTATTTGCTACAAAGAAGGAGCCATTAATTTAAATAATAAAAATCACCAGTCGTTTTTATTAAATATATTATATTAAGGAATTTAAAAAAATGATAAATTAAAAAAATTCAATTCCAGAAATTTGATGAGATTTAAAATTTTCGTCTGCTCCGAGGAAATATATAAAAATTGTTAGCGATTCCCTTCTCGTTTTATTAGAGTTAATTTGAAAATAGTATATTCAATTCAAAAGCGACTGGCTTTCAGTAAAATTGACGAAAGCTGTAGATCGAATTATCAGAACAAACACTCGTTGAACCAAAAAAGTTCATTATAGAAACGTTTTATTATCGAAAGAGAAAAATGCGCTCCGCAAAAATTTACCATATACACAACAACCTGAGGGCAGACGGAACAGGTGCGGTGTGACTATAAAATTAAAAATGGTAACCCATATGGGAACCCTCAGGTCGTGATATTTAGGTTCAATTTTTGCATCTTTGCTTTTCCAATCGAAAATGCAAAATTTTTACGTGAGATTTTTTTCTTATAATGCGTATTCCCGGAGATATATCGATATCTAAAAAGAAACAGCCTTTATAGTTTATACCTACACTGCTTGTCAAAAGTTTCAGGACACCTCTTTTTTGATGACTGAAAAAGTTCACTTAATTTCGATCACGTCAGAGCTGACATTTTTTCTCTCTAAAGGGTTGAGTGCTCTAAAAATTCTGTACAAAATGATCCCAGGGTAAAACCAATTTTTCTATTTTTTAAGTAGATATTGAAAAAGCAGTGTCAATTTCAATGTTTTCGTACATTGTGATAACTTCCGCAATAATCAATTTTTTTAAATGTTCTTGGGCTCATTTTAAAGCTATTTATCCACATTATCGAAACAGCTAATTAGCATGAAACAACTTTAAGTTATTGCAGTTTGATGGAATTTATTTTAGATTTACGCGCAAAACGCTCTCGCGATATTGATGGAAAATAGCTTAGGTTCTCGCCATACGATCATCCTGTGCTCATTTTTTGAAGAATTTAAAGAGCATTCAATCCTTTAGAGAGCAAAAAATTCAGCTCTGACATAATCTAAATTAAGTGAAATTTTTCAGTCATCAAAAAAGAGGTGTACTGAAGCTTTTGACCGGCAGTGTAGAGTTCAAGATTATTTATAGAGTATGAAATTGGATTTCAATAAGAAGATTATGGACAGGATATTGTATATATATAGCTCTTAGAGCAAAATCAATCGAACTTTTGGAAAACCATTTGCTTTTAAATTTAAATTTAAATTTAAAGAATACAAGCACCAGCTCTTTCTGGAATGGAATCTGAAAGGATAAATGGTTTCCAAAGGAACCGACGGTATGAATTCTAACCATTCTAATGGAGACATTTTGTCATTTATAAAATTCCAAAGGTTTTAACTGCGCCAGGATCAAAAAGCGCAGGGCTATTTAAAAATAGGTTAGGTATTTCCATTACTCATTTAAATTTGATTTAGAAAAGGATAGGAAAAGTTTTTTCTTGTATTTATATCTATGATTATTCATAGTTAATATTTATTATTTTCAAATTGGCCCATTTTTTTCGGAAAAGGTGCAACTTGAAAACGCTGGCATCCGCCAATAGCTATTTATCGGATATCAACGAAATGAAAAGGAACCCTCAAAATTAATTGCTTTATTGTCAAATAATTCCTCTAGTATGCCAACTTTTGCTTCAGCCACAACATTACTGAAACTCAGTTATTTCTGTTTACAATTTAACGCAATTATAGAAAATATAAGGATATTATTGTTTATCCACAATTTGAAACTAAGACGTAAATCTGCATCAATATAAGATGTCAAGAAAGCCCGTAATATTATTGTAGTATTCTGCTGCTGATAAAATTTAGAGCTTAAAATTTAGTATGATTGTAAAGATATGAAAAGATGTAGAAATTTTGAATTTAAAATTTCAAAAATTAAGAGGCATTTCAGAGTATTAAATGTATATTATATAATTTAAATCAATTTCATAACATTTGCGAAGGTATCAATGTGCTATACGAATGCAAATGTACTTCAAAAGTAATTCAAGGATATACAATTCTCTCCAGGGGCTTAAGTTAACATACATTTGGCTTCACTCCAACAAATTCTTATTTTTGTGTTTCCACTTTTTTTTTAATTCAGATACTTTATTATATTATCATAGTTATCAAAATTAATAAGAATACCTACCACCAATCACAGGCGGAGATTAGAAAGCGTCTTCATTTTTTTAAAATAAGGAGAGACTAATTACTTCATGCCATGACTCTTGTCTGATTTATTACGTATTCGTCGAGCTTGTCATTATGAAATGTTTGATTTTCACTTATCAGTCTGATTGCATAAATTTTATTATCTCAGCCATGCTTCGTTTGCAAAAATAAAGCAATTATTTTTCTATTATGCATCTATAAAAATTTTTAAAAATTGATACTAATTATGCCATTTATGATTTTCGTCCGAAAAGTTTCTTACCGTCAATCGAATCGTTAATATGCTGGCTTGATTTGAACCAAAATCCTTCTGATTACATTTGAGAAGTTGTAGCAATTGAGATACCGCATTTGAGCAGTGGAAATTTTGGAAACTTCAGTATCTGGATCTTAATGGAATTTGTATTTCTTCCGTTATGTTCCAATTGAGCGGAATTATCTGCATTAAAAATTTAAGATCGAATGACAATTAAAAGCCTTAAAAAATGTGCCATTTAATAACAGCGGTAGTTAACTTGGTACATATCTTCACATTTAAGCAGAATTTTTTAGAATTTTCTTCTTGCGATTTTTAATTAATTCCTGGAAGGAAAGAAAGAAATAATGTAAGATGAAGTGACATACTATTTATCAACAAAGTAGAATAGTTAGGACAGCTTTTTCAAAGATATGTGCTTTGTTTCATTTACTATGAAGATTGAGTTGTAATAAATTATGGACGCTAATATCTTAAAGGGTATGAGTTTTAGATTTGAAGATTTATGTTTTTTTTGTTATTATTTTGAACGCCGCATTGAAAATTGGCCAATTTTATTTGTGTATTCGGGGGAGAGGGTAGTAATTTTGTGCGTAAACTTTAATTGTATCTATGCTTTCATGAAAAATAATTTCTTATGTCCAGATACTATTTTAATATTTTTGTAGAAGCTGAATATTGAGTTTGGGAATAAGAAACTTTCATGTTTTAAATGCTCACTTACGATTGAGAAAATAAAACCAAATGAAAACTTAGTCAAAAAGCATAAACCGCTAAACTAAAGCTGCGAGAAAGTTGCTTTAGAAGGCAAAAAACGGATGGATTGGTTCTTGGATTAACTATAATGTTTTATTTACCATCAAGAACTTCCTGTTTAGCTATCTCAACATAATAAGTTATTCTATATTAACGATTCAACGATTGAAATCGTATTTCACCACTTTCAAATAAATTTTTTAAAAAAGCATGAAAATTAAACAGAAAATTGACTTTCAAACGTTCTAGCCCTAGCAGTATCAAGCATTCAAAGAAGGAATAAGAAAAGGCTATGGAGAAGGGAGCGATGCTAAGACTTATACAAAGGAAGCGTAATGATACCAATAATGAAGAAAGGCAAATGAGAGGAGGTTAAAGATTATAAGAGTATCGCACAGATGCGAACACTGTATGAAGTATATGTGACTGCTTTGATGGTGAGATTGAAGAAAGAAATTGAGGGAAAAACATAGAGCCAGCGAATCAGCCAGGGTTTAGAAAAGGAATGCGTGGGATGGACAACATATATGTTCTGAACTATCCAGTAAGTAAGAGGCTTAAAAAGGTTTCAGTAAAATTGATCAAGGCTGTGGATCGAATTATCACAAGAAATACGCGTATAACCAAAAAAGTTCATTATATTAAATTTTTATTATCGAAAGGGACCAATAGGCTCAGCAAAACTTTACCATATACACCACAACCTGAAGGCAGACGGAATGGGTGCGGTGTGACTATAAAATTAAAAATGGTAACCCATATGGAAACCCTCAGGTCGTGATATTTAGGTTAAATTTTTGCATCTTTGCTTTTCCCCTCGAAAATGCAAAATTTTTACCTGAGATTTTTTTCTTATAATGCGTATTCCTGGAGATATATCGATATCTCAAAATAAAAAAATATGCTGTATAGTGTATACCTACACTGCCTGTCAAAAGTTTAAGGGCACTCTTTTTTGATGACTGAAAAATTTCACTTAATTTCGATTACGTCAGAGCTGAAATTTGTTCTCTCTAAAGGGTTGAGTGCTCTAAAAATTCTGTACAAAATGATCCCAGGATAAAGCCAATTTTTCTATTTTTTAAGTAGATATTGAAAAAGCAGTGTCAATTTCAACATATTCTTACATTTTGAATAACTTCCGCAATAATAAATATTTTTAAATATTCTTTGGCTCATTTTAGAGCTATTTATCCACAGTATCGAAAGAGGATTAAAAAATATTGATTATAGCGGAAGTTATTGAAACTGTAAGAAAACATTGAAATTTACACTTTTTTCAATATCTACTTAAAAAATAAACAAATTAGATTCATCCTGGGCTCATTTTGTGCAGAATTTTAAGAGGATTCAACCCTTTAGAGAGAGAAAATTTCAGGTCTGACATAATCGAAATTAAGTGAACTTTTTCAGTCATCAAAAAAGAGGTGTCCTGAAACTTTTGTCTAAATCACATAAATGTCTTTCACTAGCTCTCTTAGAGCAAAATTAATCGAACTTTTGAAAAACTATTTGCTTTTTAATTTAAATTTAAAAAATACAAACACCAGCTGCTGCTGGAAAGGAATATGAAATGATAAATGGTTTCCAAACGAACCGAGGGTATGAATTCAAACCATTCTAATGGAGACATTTTCTCATTCCCAAAAATCCAAAGTTTTTAACTGCCCCTGGAGCAAAAAGCGCGGGGCTATTTAAAAATATATTAGGTTAGGTATTTCCATCATTCATTTAAACTTGTTTTAGAAAAGGATAGGAAACGTTTTTTCTTGTATTTATATCTATGATTATTCATAGTTAATATTTATTATTTTAAAATTGGCCCACTTTTTTCGGAAAAGGCGCAAATTGAAAACGCTGGCATCCGCCAATAGCTATTTGCAGGATATCAACGAAATGAAAAGGAACCCTCAAAAGGAATTGCTTTATTGCTAAATTATTCCTCAAGTATGCCAACTTTTACTTCAGCCACAACATCACTGAAACTCTGTTATTTCAGTTTACAATTTAAAACAATTATAGAAAATATAAGGATATTATTTTTGATCCACAATTTGCAACTAAGACGTAAATCTGCATCAATATAAGATGCAAAGAAAGCCCGTAATATTATTAAAGCGTCTTCATTTTTTGTTAAATAAGGAGACACTAATTACTTTATGCCATGACTCTTGCCTGATTTATTACATATTCGTCGAGCTTGCCATTATGAAATGTTTGATATTCACTTATCAGTCTCATTGCATAAATTTTATTATCTCAGCCATGCTTCGTTTGTAAAAATAAAGCAATTATTTTTCTATTATATATCTATAAACATTTAAAGAAATTGATTCTAATAATGCCATTTATGATTTTCGTCCGAAAATTTTCTTACCGTCAATCGAATCGTTAAAATTTGAATAATTTACAAATTATTTTTATTACTCGATTCGTGGAATAAATAAAAATCGCGAGAAAGTAGGTTCTAAAATCTTCACTGCTTGCTGGATTTGAACCAAAATCCTTCTGATTACATGTGAGAAGGTGTAGCATTTGAGATACCGCATTTGAGCAGTGGAAATTTTGGAACCTTCAGTATCTGGATCTTAATGGAATTTGTATTTTTTCCGTTATGTTCCAATTGAGCGGAATTATTTGCATTAAAAATTTAAGATCGAATGAAATGTAAAAGCCTTAAAAAATTTGCCATTTAATAACAGCGGTAGTTAACTTGGGAGATATCTTCACATTTAAGCAGAAGCTTCTTGATTCAAATACAGCCCGCAGTTAATTTTTTAGAATTTTCTTCTTGCGATTTTTAATTAATTCCTGGAAGGAAAAAAAGAAATAATGTAAGATAAAGTGACATCCTATTTATCAGCAAGCTGATAGAGCACATTCATCTGCAATGCAAATTTGACATTTAACAATAGAAGTTAGTTCTCAAAGTTATTAGTAAGCAACAATTTTGCATTATAGATATAATAAAAGGATATGATGATCGTTGTTTTTCAAATAATTCTCTCTTTTGATTAATTTCGAATGTTAAATTTTGCTGGTTACTAGAAAACCAATTTTTGGAGAACGAGAAAAAATCTGCTACAGATCGGATTTGAACCGGGAACGCCACTAAATACGAGAGGCGCGTATGAGGCAGATTTTTAAAACAAGGAACACGAATTTTGAAAATATGAATCTGAGGTAAAAAAAAGAACAATTTAATTTGAAATTCTTTTTAAATCATTTTTGAAATTCAAGTTCTATATTAAACAAAGTAGAATAGTTAGGACAGCTTTTTCAAAGATATGTACATTGTTTCATTTACTATGAAGATTGAGTTGGAATAAATTATGGACGCTAATATCTTAAAGGGTATGAGTTTTAGATTTGAAGATTTATGTTTTTTTTAATAATTTTGAACCTCTCATTGAAAATTGGCCAATTTTATTTGGGTGTTCGAGGGAGAGGGTAGTAATTTTGTACGTAAACTTTAATTGTATCTATGCTTTCATGAAAAATAATTTCTTATGTCCAGATACTGTTTTAGTTTTTTTGTAGAAGCTAAATATTTAGTTTGGGAATAAGAAACTTTCATGTTTTAAATGCTCCCTTACGATTGAGAAAATCAAACCAAATAAAAACTCAGTAAAAAAGGATAAGCCGCTAAACTAAAACTGCGAGAAAGTTGGCTTAGAAGGCAAAAAAACGGATCGGTTGGTTTTTGGATTAACTATAATGTTTTATTTACCATCAAGAACTTCCTGTTTAGCTATCTTAATATAATAAGTTATTCTATATTAACGATTCAACGACGGAAATCGCATTTCACAATTTTCAAATAAATTTAAAAAAAAAGCATGAAAATTAAACAAAAAATTGGCTTTCAAACGTTTTAGCCCTAGCCGTATAATAAATTCAGAGAAAGAATAAGGAAAGGCTGAGGGGATGATTTCAGTGAATTATTCTTTTTTCTTTCTCCTGTATGTTGTTGTTATATATTGTTTTCAATTAATTTGGTAATGAGGTACGACTATCCTAGAACAAAAAGGTTTATGTTTTTCTATTGAATTAATATCTCATGAAGGATTGCGCTTTACACAAGTTTTACGCATTTTATTTGAAAATGTCTTCTTATTAGATATTGGGCACCGACTGGAGTATCTCTAATTTCTCCTACGGTCAATGGCGTAACCGTGCCACTTTCCATGTTCATTTTTGCCCGTGTTTTACCTCCGTAAGAAGTAACAATGATATAGATTCCAGCAAGATTATTATAACCCTCCAATATTGCGAAGACGTCACCGTCAGACGTTACGAGGACAATTTGCTCTTGGTTTGGTAAAGGGATAAAGTGATTTTCTCCTGCTCTCAATTTAAGTCGAGTATCGGAAGGAAAAGTAAATCTTCGAAGTTCGAATGTTCGTTTTGAAGCAGTTTTAGAAATGAGCCGAATAAATGGAAGTTTATCAAGTTTATATCCGGGTCCATTAGGAGAGGGAAGCCTGCTCGGTAGATTCATGCATCTGGTACGATGATCATGCGTTGAAGAGGAAGGCTTGTCTGAAGAATAATGTTCGGCACGAGGAGACCTAGACCTAGATCGCGCAGGAGGAGACCTTCCAGGAGAATCAGAACTTCCGGTACCAGAAACAACAGGGATAGAGCCAGTGTTAGATAAAGACTGGGACTGTAAACTTAATTCTGCAACAATAAACAGATAATTAAATTGTTTTAAAGTACGTTTGGCAAGATCGAATGCACATTCCGGAATATTTGTCGTGGTTTATAAAGCAGCAACTCAATTCAATGATGGAAACAGTTTTTGTTTTACAAGATTCAAATCGAAGATCTTTTACTTTCCTTGCCTGAATTGCTACAGATATTCGCAGAAGTAACGTACTTTTTATAATATTTGACGAAATATAAAATTTTCAATGTTTATGAACAATTATGGTGGACGAATACACTTTTATTTTAGGTTAAAGTAAAAAACTCAGCTTTGGAATACAAACAGCATAAGTCTCATTTGAATTTTTTGGAAAAACTTATTTAAACTTTTTCCGAATCAAATGGTTTCTACTATTCGACCTAACTTACGTTCTAACTTAAGGTTCTACAAAATACAATTATGAAGATCATAACTCCTGTCTGTTAAATATTTTATTCTATTTTATTCAAAATAAAATGAAAGACTTGTATAAATTTAATTCCATAAACATGGAAATTTCAAGAATAGTTAGAGTTTATTAATGCTTCTCCTCTCCGTATTAATTCATTTAATACAAAATATCAATTTCAATTCAAAATGGAGTTGAATTTTTATTAAATTCATTGGTTTCTAGTGTCAAAAAATTTGAATTTAAGGCCAGAAGTAAAAAACCGAGCTAAGCAGTCAATTGTTGGAACTTTACTACAAAAATGCTGTGTTGTAATGAGAATCTTTAAAATAAATCAACTTTTCCAAATTGTGGTAAGTTATCTTCAATTTAGTAAATAGTACTTAATTACTCAATAGTGGCTCGAATATGAAAAAGTGCCAAATCTTGCATTAAAATATTGATGAAACAAGAAACAAAAAATAAGATAAATTTATTGAAAATTCTGTACTATTTTATTTAATATTATGATGATTATTCTGGTATTTTAGCACAATGCAGTTTTTTTTATTTTGAGACTTCGAAATATCTCAGCCCAATACAATTTTGCCGTCGAAGAGATTATTTCAGAAAAAATAAAATAAACTTTTGAAAAACGATTTGCTTTTGAAGAATTCCAGCAGCAAATCTTATATATGCAGTTTTAAATGTTAGATTGAAAATCCAATATTTGTAACTGAGAATTGCATAAAAAGCGCGGGATATTTAAAATTATATAATATATACTTTCGATATCACGTTAATATTAACTTTTTTTAAATTGAGGTATTTTCATCATTCATTTGAATTTTTTTAGGGAAGAATAAGAAATTTTTGTTGATATTTATTCCTATGATTCCTCATAGTATTTATGGATTTCAAATAGGCCCGCGCTTTTCAATGAAGTTCATAAGAATTGTCATGGTTTCAAAGTGGTCTACAAATGCAATCGGACTAGAGAGTAATTCAAAGATATAAAATTATATCCAGGGATTTAAGTTCACATACATTGCGCTATACTCCAACAAATTGTTATTTTCATAATTCTAATACATTTTTTAAAAAACTAAGGTACTCTGTTATTATATTATATTTACCAAAATAATGAAGGGTAACCACCGCCAATGGTAAGACGAGCGTAGAAAACATCTTCATTTTTGCTGAATAAGGAGACCCGAATTACTGTAGTAACAAAAGGCTTGCTGAAATATTTATCTAACTCTGCTCTGCCTCTTATGAAAACACATATTTTATGCTACGCGTTATATCTCATTTAGTAAATATGCCTAAAACTTATCATTCTGAAATGTTCGTATTTAGTTACCACTCTGATTAAAAGAAATTTTTCATCTCTACCACGATTCGTTTGTAAAAATAAAGCGTTTATTGTTCTATTACCCATCTTTAAAAATTAACTAAAATTAATTTGAATAAACAAAAATTTTCATATTTTTAATCGAATTCCTAATACGAATATCGCAGTATTGACTCAAAAATAAGAAACCAAATTTTGTTCTCCCCTGTTAACAAATACTTTTCAAAGACAGTCTTATTTCATAAAATCTCATTCATGAATTTATCAAACTTCTAATAATTTAAAAATATAAAGTGAAATTATTTCTGGAGATGAAATTAAGTTATACCTACGTGTACTGTGGTTGTCTCGCAGTCATTAGAATTTTGTAAATTGTTGATTCGAAAAAGTTTTTGTCGGGAAGTATCTTATGAATACCGAGGAAGCAGACGAAAATGTAGAAACGGTTGAAAGATAGGAGAAGCGAGGCTTAAAAAAATATTTTGTACACAACACCGACACTTGAGACAATATTGGAGGAAGAACCCCAACTTCTAAGACTTTATCCTTCCTTATTATAATGAAAATTTGGTCATTTGCAGTGGTAAACGGAGTGAATGTGAAATCTTGGGAAATCAAGTCTGGACGAGCTAAATCAATAAGAAGATGGAGAGTTTCCTTAGAGGTCCATCTGTCGGCTTCTCTTGTAACTGCACAATTATCTGCACCAAGTCTAAGCTGATAATTATTTTTCTTATTTACTTTAGCAAATTTTTCTTGGAGACATAATGGTTGAGATTAAAAAAAGGGGAACGTGTCGCGGGACACGCATTGGGAACGAAGTTCCTCGTTGCTTCCTCGCATTGAATGATTCGCGCACTCGAGAGAGAGAGAGAGAGAGAGAGCCGGTAGTGAGAAAGAGAGTGCGCG
>JAWWLR010000054.1:76460180-76471163 GCA_035041075.1 Acraspis erinacei | reverse complement strand
TAGAGAGCGCCAGGAAGGCTCTTTGGCGATTGTCTACTTGCCGCCCGAGCGAAGCGAGGGCGGAAGTGATACGAGGCAGAGTAGCCTGACGCCCTTAATACGCACTATACTTTTTGTCCTTCCCACGATTAAAACAAGCATATTAAGCCATTTTTCTTTTCCGTTTCTCATTCGCCTTTTCTTTACCCCTTGGCACTTTTCACCCGTTCCCCTTTCTAGTTTTTACTTTCCTTTCCCCATTTCCCCTTTACAATTTCCATTTACCTTTCTCATTTCCCCTTTCATTTTCCTTGCCTTCCTATTTTCCCCATTTCCCTTTTATTTTTTGCTTTTCCGCATTTTCATTTCTCATTTCCCCTTCCCTTTGCACCATATCCGGTTTCTCATTTTTTCCTTCCCTTCTCTTTTCCTCCATTCCCTTTTACTGTTTCGCTTTCCCCTTCCCCTGGTAACCTTTCCCTTTTCATCTTTTCCCCGTTTCATGTAACCATTTTCTCTTTTTCCCATGCCCTTTTCATTTCCCCTATTCCCCTTTCCATTTTCACCATTTTGCTTTTTCCCGTTTCTCTATACCCCAGTTCTTTTTACCCTGGTTCTTTTTCCTTTTTTCCTTTTTTTTCTCTTTTCCCCTTTTCTTGTTTTCCGATTTTTCTTTCCCATTTTACCCCTTCCGGTTTATCTTTTTCTTCTTCCCTTTTCCTTTTACCTATTCCTCTTTTCTGTTTCCCTTTCCTCTTTTGATCTTTCCTTTTCAACCTTTCGCCGTTCCCTTCTCGCTTTTCTCTTTTTCCTATTTCCCTCTTTCATTTGTTCTTTCCCCCTTTTCATTGTACTATTTTCCCTTTCGTAAATATTTTACGATAATAGGCTTAAAAGAAAATATAATTCAAATTACAATATATATTTTTGTATTAATGAAATTTTTTCTTTGAAAATTCATATTTTTGACAATTAAATTATTTTGGAAGAAAATTCAGCAATTTGATTAAAATATTTTTCTGTTTTGAAAGAAAAATATTACTCGGTTGAAAATTTATCTGTTTTGTTAGTAATTTGATAATTTTTGGTTACAAGTCGATCTGCTTCGGGATAAAAGTTCTTTTGTTTATTTAATTAATAAAATTATTTTTCGTTTATAATTTTTAAATTTTTGTTCAAAATATCAGCTATTATACTTTTTGATAAGAACTCATCTTTTTTGGTTGTGAATTAGTCTTATTATATTAAAATTTAACAATTAGTTAGAAAATTGGAGTATCAGTTTAACCAAAAAAGGTGAATTCTTATCAAAAAATATAATAGTTAATATTTGAACCTAAAAAAGATTTTAAATACAAATTGAAAGCAGTTCAATTAATTAAAAAAATAAAACGAATTTTAAATAAAACTGTTAAAGCCTCAGCCTAACCTGAATAATTTTTAGCTAAATAGTCACATTTTTGCTCGAAACATATGAAATCTATAATTAAAAAGACCAATTTTCCAACCAAAAGGTGGAATTTTCAACAAAATAGTTCAAATATTAATCCAAAAATGTTTTTCCAGCCAAGAACAAAAAAAATCGACCTAACTGCTGAATTTTCAAGTGAATTTTTATGATAAAAAGACGAGTTTTCTTAGAAAAGATATATTTTTAACTCGAAAATGTAAATTTTCAATAGAAAAGTTAATTTACAAACAAATAGTTGAATTTTCAAGTATATCGATATTATTAATCATATTAATATTTATAATATTTAATATTTATCAAATCATTTTTAACTCTTTAAACTTTTTAAATTAATTTTGTAAAGAAATTGCTTGTATCGTCAATAAAGTCATCCGAAATAGACGAGTTGTGAAAATATTTCTTGTCATTCTATTTTTGAGCAATAACTTGTAAATAATGTATCAGAATCCCGGATGCGTGACTTGGCCGAATTGAAATTTGAAAATGTTTTTAACTTTTTTCGTATTATATACTTTTTTTAGTTAATATGTACAGTCGAAAATATGTTTATATATTTCTACGAAGCTATTAGTTTTTTTACATTTTATTAATCGGATCTGAAAAGATTAAATATTAATTAGTTCAATTTTACCATCTTAAAAATCTGCATTCAGTTAGCACCTCCACAATCGAATTTCGGCATTCTCTACAGCTCATTTTTTTTACTTTTTTGGACGTCTTGTGTGCACCAACTAAAATTCTAGAATCCTTTATTAAAAAAAAAAATTTCTTGTGGAAGTGTTCGCTAAAAATAATAAAAATTCAATGCCCTAAGAGCGTTCGGCTATTTTGGGCCCTTGAATTCCGCAAAGAAATATCCCTTAAAAAACACTCAATTTCCAAAATCAAAGCCTTTCAAAATATTTGAAGTTTTTACAAATATCATTTGTTGAAAATTAGTCTTTTTCAATACAAATCTAATATTTTCTTTAAAAAAATTTTTTTGGCTTTAGATTAAACCAGTTTGTTGCAAAATCATCTTTTTGGTCGAAAAATCAATTATTTTGTTAGAAATTAAACTAATAATTTGGAAACTTGACTTATAGCGTTGAGTGGAAAATTTAAATTTTTATAAAAAATTCTTATAATTTGTTGTAAATTCGTGCTTCTGTGTATCAGATTAATTTTTTCTTTTTAAAAATTTATCTTTTTCGCTGTAGATTCAACTATCTTCTTAAAAATTCCTCTCGTTGGTGGCAAATTACATTATTTGGTTAAAAATTAAATCATTTATTCAAAAAGTAAACAATATAGAAGATTCAATTTTTTTGTTAAAAATTCATATGGTTGAGTGGAAAATTTAACTCTTTTGTAAAAAATTCATATAATTTGTTTTAAATTCGTCCCTTTGTGTATAAAATTATTTTTTTGGTCTTGAAAATTCATCTTTTTGGCTTTAGATTCCACTATTATCTTTAAAACATCCCTTTTTCGTGGAAAATTCAAATATTTGGTTAACAATTAATTTATTTATTTTAAGAGTTAACTACTGGGTAGAAAATTAACTTTTTTTGGAAAAATCGTTGATTAAAATGGAAAATTCAACACTTTTTTAGAAAATTCATATAAATTGTTGAAAATTACTCTTTATCACAAAATAATTATTATATTTTTAGAAAATTCTTCTCTTTGGCTGTAGATTCAGCTATTTCGTTAAAAATTCGTATATTTTAAGAAAATTCAACTATTTGGTTAAAAGCTAAACTAATTACTTAATTAAATAACAGCTAAGTAGAAAATTAAAATTTGTGTTGAAAATTCATATAATTGTTTAAAATTTCGTCTTTTTGGGTATCAAACGAATTTTTTCATTTTGAAAATTTCATATTTTTTATTTTTCATGTATAAAATAATAATTTCTCTTGCTGTTTTCATTTTCCATTTATGATTTTATTTTTAGCTTTTCTCTTTAATTTTTTATGCTAAATCTTAATTTAATTTTAATTCATAAACACCTTTGAATATTTCTCTTATAATATATATCATATAATTTTACAAAAAATGGGGATTTCGTTTTTAAAACTAACAACATTGCAATCATATATAAAATACAGTTCTATTAAATTCAATTTTTTTCTTTTTAATTTATTTTATGCTTATTGCCTAGTGCCTATTCCAAATTCTTTTTAAGAAATAAATTCGTAAATCTTGAGAAATCAGTTCAAGTCGATTTATAACTTTTGTTGGCTATTTTCGTAATTTCTTTTAGTAAGATAACTTGTTCGTTTCAAAACTGATCTCTTTTGGTAAGCAAATCTAATTTTTTGGCATAAAATTCAACTATTTTTACAGAAAATTAACTTGATTTGCCAGAAAACTCAACTATTTGGTTAAAAATTAATTTTTTGCTGTAAATTTACTGGTTTATTGAAAATTCGTCTGTTTGATTTTAAAATTGTAGAAAATTCAACTATTTGTTTAAAACTTAACTTTTTGTTAAAAATTAATAATTATGCAGGTGAAAAAATTATATGTAGTTTATATATAGTGGATAAGACATTGATATTTTTCATTTTTTTATGTCAAAATTCTACCATTTGGTTATAAATTAATGATTTTTGTTGAAAATTTATGTATTTTGGTAGAAATTCTAAATTCGGATGAAACTTTCCTTTTTTATGGCAAATTTCACTCTTTTGTAAAAAAATTCCTCTTTTTGGTTCTAAAACGCTAGAAAATTTAAATACTTTGTTGAAAACGCACTTTTTTGTTTGAAAATGGTAGAAAATTCAACCACTAAATATGCAAATGTATAATTATTGAAAAATAGTTTTTTTTTAAATGAAAACATAACTATTTCATTTTTGGTTAAAATGTTTTTGATTTCAATATAAAAATCTTTTCTTGTTCCAAATATCAAATACTGAATTTTTTGTTATTATTTAATCGTCTTTGGCTAAAACTTCCGAAAATGGATCGAAAGTTGTTAAAGCGTCTTACGTTATACTTGAATGACCGCTAAATTTAAAATGTAGAAAAAATTTTTGATTTTCGTTTTTTTTTCAAGACAGAAAAAAATAAATTGAGCTACATCAAAATCTCTGTTTAGCCAATTGCGGTTCAGTAATTGCTAGAAGTGCTGGTAGCGAAGAGGGAAGACGCAGTGCGCGGATACTCACATTCTGTGATTGCGCAATATTCTGCAATCCGAGAGTCTGGTGTACATTATAAATTAAAATCATTTTCAGAAAGAATAACGTAAAACTTATGTATTATCATTTATAGTGAGGAATTCGGGAAAACTGGGAAAGGAGTGAAAAGATTTAAGACAATATATTTTTAAACAATTCAAAAAGTTGTATTAATTAGCAGAGTTATATAATATATAACTAATGTTACAGACTAAATAAAATCACACGAAACTTATGGAGAGTAGAAAATTAATCAAATGGGTCCAAACCTTCTCCATTTCAGTAAAAATTTATTTTTTTGGTTACAAATTTAACTAATTTGATGATAATTAGTTTTTTTCGTGTTTTCTTAAAATTATTCGATTTTTTTCCAAAATTTGGTAATCTTGCAAAATTGCAAAATCGTTCGTTTAAAATTTTTTTAAATTCTTATTCATAATTTTTGGAAATCATTTAAACGTTTCAAAATCTTTTTGAATATTATCTTAGTATTAATTTAAAAAAATAAAACATGATTTTTAATTAGCCCTGGAGTCTCAAAAAAAATTCGTCAATTCGAAATTTAAATAATTTTATATTCGGAACAGTTAATTTTAATAGATTATTCAAAAATATTTCAAAACATTTGAAATGATAATTAAAAATCTCAGAGAAAAATCTGAAATATTACAAAATCAGTAGATTTTATTTTTCCGAATTAAAAAAATAATAAGAAAAAACTCAACAATTTTCGAAGATTGAGAGGTGTACAAGGTCTGTCCTTATTCAAAAAAAGAAATTTCTAAATATTCGTGAGAACATTTTTATTTTGTTAATTTTTCAAGTTTAGAAAATAAAAATAAAATATTTAAATCTTATAAATTCAAGAAAGATTTATTAGAGATTAAGAGATTATAATATTTTTCAACTTTAAAAGATTTTTAGAAATATATATTTTTACAGATTCAAAAAAAAACTTTAGGAGCTTTAAACGAATTTCTAAATGTTTCAAGGGAATATATATTTTTTTACTTCCTGGGAAAATTCAGTAGATTATAAGGCAACTTTTCTACATTTTGAATGATTTTTTTTAAATTTTAGGAAAAATTCTCATTAGTTGAAACTTCCTCTGTTTGGTTAAAAATTAATTTCTGCGGTTGAAAATTTTACTATTTTGTTAAAAGTTAATTTCTTTTTTGGTTGAAAATTGATCATTTTAGTCAAAAATTAATGCACTTGGTTCAAAAATAAATTTTTTTAGTTGAAGCTTTATCATTTTAGTTGAAGATTCCCTTTAACTATTCCATTTATTTTGTAACATTGACCTTTCTTGATTCAAATAGTTACCTATTCTATTTTTTCGTGTAGAATCCAATTTTTTGGATGACAAAAAGTTTAGTGCAAAATTCGTTTTTTTTTTAAAGAAAATTCTTCAATGAGATTAAAAATTAATTTCTTCAGCTGAAAATTCGTTTGGTCTTATTTGAAAATTAATTTTTTTAACTGAAGATGTAACTAAAACATTTTTGATGAAAAATTTTTGTTTTTAGTTGAAAATTAATTAATTTTGCTGAAAAATCTTTTCTTCTTATTTCAAAACTAATTTATTTAACTGAAGGTGTAACTATTACATTTTTGCTTGAAAATATATTTTTTTTTAGTTGCAAATAAATTCATTTTGCGGAAAAACCGTTTTTTTTGTTGTTGTAAATTTATTATTTTAGTTGCAAGTTTATATATATATATATATATATATATATATATATTTCAAACTACTTTTTGGTAAAAAAATTAATATTAATAAGGATAGAAAATAGAATTTTTAAAATACTAATTTAAGATGCATATAAATGCTCATTAAATACTAAACAACCTCTAGCACTTAAAATCTTTTAAACACTGCACTGTTAAAAATTTCTCTTGGAAACTTCCACGAAATACAAGGAATTCATGAAAATCACTGAATTCGGGAGTTTACAGAAAGAAAAGAATTTACGGTACTTACAGCAATCAATTAATTCACGCAAAGCTTGGAATTCACGGAATGTCAAGAATTTTTCGGAATTCAAGTCATTTACTAAATTTATTGAATTCGCGAAATTCATGAAATTCACGGAATTCGCGGCAGTCATAAAATTTACTAGAGTCAAGGAATTCATGGAGTGCATAGAATTCACTGAATTCAAGGAATTCGTGAAAATGACTGAATTCAAGGATTTCATGGAATTTACTAAATTCAAGGAATTTACTAAATTCAAGGAATTTACTAAATTCAAGGAATTTACTAAATTCAAGGAATTTACTAAATTCAACGAATTTACTAAATTCAAGGAATTTACTGCATTTTGGAAATGCGAGAAATTTTCTAAATTGAAGGAATTCATGGAATTTCCTAATTTAAGGGGTTCGTGGCGTTTGCTAAATACAAGAAATTCATGGTATCCATAGAATTGACTAAATTCAAGGAATTCATGGAATTAATGAAATTCAAGGAAGTCATGGGATTCACGAAATTTCAGGAATTCAGTAAATTCTTTGAATTTCACCTAAATTCAGCGAATTCTATGAACACCATAAATTTGGCTATTTCAAAAAATTGCTTGAATTCCTAAAATTCCGTTAATTATGCGAATTTCATGGATTTCTTAAATTTCTTCAATTCCGTGAATCCTGTTAATTCCACGAATGAATGAATTATGTGATTTTCCCGCATCCCATTCATTCCATTGTTTCCATAAATTGCGTGAATTCCTTTAATTTCATGATTTTCGTGAATTCCGTAAATTCCTTGAATCCCGTGAATTCAGTGAATTTCATGAATTGCTTAAATTCCATGAATCCAGTTAAATCAGTGAATTTTATATTCCACAAATTCCTTGAATCCCGTCAATGCCATAAGTTCTGCGAATCCCATGAATTTCATACATCCATACATTCTTTGAATTCCTTTAATTCCTTGATTTCAGTGAATTACTTGAATTATATGAATTCTTTGAATTCTCTCAATTCCTTGAATTTCTTAAATTCAGCAAATTTCGTGAGCTTAATGAATTTCTTGAATTCCGTGAATTCCGCGCGCTATATGAGTTCCGTGAATTTCACAATTTTAGTAAATTTTGCAAATTACTTGAATTTTGTGAATGCCATGAATTCTGTGAATTCCGTGCATTTGGTGAATTCCTGCTTTTCACGAATGATGCGAATTCTGTGGATTATGGGAATTTCATGGATTTCGTGAATTTGACGAATTTCGTGAATTCCTTGAATTTCGTGATTTCCTTGATTTACGTGAATTTACTATGCACCATTTTGGTGTAAAAACGCTCTAATACAGGAATCTTTAGCGAGGGGAAATTTGTTTCCGAATGCTCATGGGCCACATGTCTTGTTTCCACCATTACACTGTAGAGGGTGGTAAAGTAATATTTTTGGTCAAAATTCATGATCTTTTGACATAAATAATATAGAGGTTTAATTCCTTTTGGAAGTTGTGGATGAATACCTGCAGAATATAGGAAAAATACAGAGAATGTAAAAAATCGTTTTTGATCGGAAAAATTGATATCCAATTTGAGAGTTTTTAATTAAAATTTAGATTATCGATCACCATGAACGATTAGGTATTAACTTTTACGTGCTACACATTTTTTAAAATATATTTTTGCATGGCGATTTTCAATCCGACCTTAAAATTACTCTAGGACTTTAGAGTTCTGAGAAAAATGCGTTTGAAAATGCTATTCGAAACCCTCAAGGTCTGAATTATTTCTACGCAATTACATTTTTCCATTAATCGTATCTAAAGGTTTTTGGGTTCGCTGATTTCAAATGCGAAAGGAAAATGTAAAAATGTTGAATTTTGACTTTGGACTGGAAATCAGACCTAGAAGGTTTCGAATAGCAATTTGAATCGCTTTTTTCTTCGAACTCTGAAGTCCTAGATTAATTTTAAGGCCGAATATGGGATCGGAATGTAAAAATCTTTTTAAATAAATGTGTGGCATATAAACGTTAATGCCTAAGGGCTCATGGTTATCGATAATCTAAATTTTAATTACAAACTGTCATCTTTGACGTCGATTTTTCAGGTTGAAAATGTTCTTTTTTACATTCTCTCTATTTTTCCTATACATAAAAACGCCAATATAGGATCGACTGATTTAATAATTCCAAGAAATGCTGACCCACGGAAATTCACAGGCGTGTGGCTGTGTGTGTGGCGTGTCAACAATGGGTTGCCACTAGCTTACAATAGACTGTTTAGGCTTTTTCACAGACTGATTTTGCCTCAAAGCCAGTGCGAGTCAACCTACGAAACTGTTCTTATATAGGCCTTCTTGTGTATTTAACAGGTATGCAGCTGAAACTTCAAATAGGATTTATCTCTCTATTTTATTTTTGTCAAAAGATAATGAATGAGTAGAGGTTCATGATAGTAGAAATGAGACAAGTTGTAAATGAGTATTTGCTGCCGAATTTCCTTCGCTAATGAGATCTGCTATAATACAAGCACTGGAATTCTGAACGGTGACTTCGCGACTTACAACACTTACAATACACAGTGTAAAAAATTTTCGAGGCAATTTTCCCCAAAATCGTGTGGAAGTAAAATACACCAAAATTCGAGAGTTTTGCCTAGTCCGCCTTGTAGAAATTTTCCTAAAATAATTTGTGAAATATTACAAAAGAAATTTTGGCTTTTTTCCAAAACAGATTTGGGAACAATCCCTATTTTTTTAATCTTACTGAAAATTTAGGGCATCAAAAGCAATGCACTGCAAAAAAAATTTAATTAAAAAATCATGTATTGCATTCTGACCAGAACAACACAAATTTACGAAGAAAAATCTTTGAGATGAGTTCAACATTAATAAATGTTTTCCCCAAAAATGGGAAATATTATTCAAAATATTGTGCTAGTTCATCAAATACTTTAGGACAGAATATCTTTCTAAGAATACGATTATACTTCAAGATTCTTTAGAAAATATACCTAATCTACCTAGAAAATTCAGAATTATTTTGGTAGGATTCTCTATATTCACTATAAATAATTCAATTCCCCACACTGTGAGGAACATTTCAAAACTTTTGTAAACATTACCATTTGTTTAAGGAAATTTCCCCAAAAATTATAGGTAATATCTCATTTTGTAAATTTTGGGAAATTTTCACCTATTCTTTAGAGAATTATACGAACTTTTTGGAAAGTTCCCCCAAATCTTGGGGAAAATGATTTCACCAACGAAAATGTGCATTTTCCCCACTAAAAAGTGGGGAAAATTATCGAAATTTTTTACATGGATTGCAATTTCGTCATTTAAATATAATGTTTGCAATTTTACTTTACGCTTGTATTGTAGAAGTGTTGTGGAATTGTTATAAAATTCCTAAAAATTTTTACAGTGTCTGCATACCTCTGATTTTCCTAACCTTGTGTTACGGCTTATGTAAGATAATATTAAGGATAATGTGGATAAATTTGATTTCCTGGAAGAAACGTGTCATAACCAAACAGGTTTTGGTTTTCGTTTTCTGTGTGTTTGGTATTCTTGTTTTTCTTGTTGTAGATCCTGTAGATGTTGTTGTTCCCAGAGGTTTGATCCTCCTTGATTATATGGTAATTGACCATATTGTCCTAGTTGTTCTCTTTGTCCCATTCCTGATTGTTGGTACGGATCCTGGCATTCTGGCATTCTTCCTTGCATGCAATATAGTCCGTTATCGTTTTGTAGTTGCCTTTCCTCTTCTTCCATTAGTTGCAAATTGCATAGTTGTAGTTGTATTTCTCTTAATTTTGCTTCTTCTTCACTTTGACGCATATGGTGCAACGCATCAATGAAGCTCATAGTAAATAGCGTCGGGTTCGGGCATTCGGCCTGGGCTCGTTTACGCTGCTTGATTATTTGAATTGCCCTCTCAGCACTTCTCTCTAATTCAGCCGGGTCAAGGTCCTCTTGATATGAAATCCACATCATTACATTGTTTAGCCATGAACGAGTACGAATGGGATTACAGCATTGATGATAGGGATGATCTATTTGAGTAAACTGCGTCAGAGAATATATGTTTGGAATGATATCAGAATTATACAGAAATCCATACAGCCATTCACCAACAATTATTGGCCGCCCACCTGGAGCATATTCGAGCAAGTGAAAGGCGCTTAGAGGCCTTGGTGAAACTGGGCATGGAACCCTTTCGGTTTCGTGCATCACAGCTTTGTCCTTGCCCATTCGGGATTTGGCTTTCCTCGGGGTGCTAGTACCTGTAAGAAGAAAATACTGCTATACAACGTTGAATGATTATGGGTTTGACAAATTAGGTTTAATGTGCGAGCTTTAAACCTTAAAGCACACTCTTATGGATGGCAGTCCTGCAGAC
>JAWWLR010000054.1:76438367-76450222 GCA_035041075.1 Acraspis erinacei | reverse complement strand
GAGGGGAAATTCAGTGTTTTGAAGTAGGGGCGAGGAAGTGGGGGTGAGATACTAGTGGGGGAGAAGGAGAAATTAAAAGAGGAGGCTAAGTGAAATGAGGAAACGAAATGTAGGTGTAGTGAAAGAAAAACATGTAAAATAATAATAAATGGGAAGTGAGGGGTAATTATAAGGGAAAATATGGAAAGAACAGGGAAAATATAGTCACTGAGAGGGAAAAAGCGGATGAGGAGTAGGAAAAATGATATGAAATGAAGGAAGAGTAGGCGAATCAAGGGAAAATGAAAAGAGGGAGAGTAGGGGAAAGAAGGGTCATGTTAGTAGGTCAAATGAATGATAGAGAAGTAGTGGAAGTGAGAGGAAATTACGGAAAAGATTAGTAGTGGGGAAAATTACTAGAAATGATTGTGACCAGGGGAAGGGGTGTCTTAGCTGGGGAAATGAGGAGAAGGGGGTAGTAGAGGAGAAATGCATTAATGAAAGGAGGAGCAAAGAATAAGTGAGGGAAGGGATATGTAGGGGCAATAGGGGTGAAAATTTACGGAAGAATGACTTTCACTAATTTTTTTATAACTCAAACCTGTCTTTATAAAATTATTCATAATTGCGAAAAATTAGATTTTCAAAAAAATAGAATTTTTTTATCCAGTGATTTATTTATATTTTGGGAAATTGATCGATATTTTTGCTGATTTTCATCTCATTTTATTATCGAAAGATCTGGCAGTATTGTCATTCCACATTGTTACAATACAACGAATAGATACAATTATACAGTACTGAAACACACGGAAAATGACTTAAGTCAGAAAATCATATTTCTATTACACATTTTTTATATCCCGTACCATCTGTCAGAATCGAATTTTTATTTCATTGTTTAACTTCATTTGGAACAAATTTTTTTAATTGTCGCAATCTACAGATTTCGAGAAAGACAAAAACCTATCTGGAAGTTTAAAAAATATTCCTCGTCAATTCATAGTGATATGTATTTTCATATAATCCTAATTCAGAAACTCAATAAGGCCATATCATAACTATCCGATTCCTACCTTACCGACATTTTTTGCAACAACTTGTGAAAATTCCAAAACAAATTTCAAAATTTTTCCTTATGCCTTTTAATTAATTTCACACATTTGAGAATCATATCCCAATCCTTCAGGAAGCATGTTTTTGCAAAATAAATGTCGGTAAAGTAGGGATCGGATAAGTATGAAATGGCCTTAAATAATATAAATAGAATAATAATTTTTAAATAATAGGAAAAAACTAGATTTTGTCAGTTGGTTAACAGAGATGAGGAGCAAATAATTACACGACAAAAGTATCTAAAAGGTTATACGGATTCACGCTTAGTCTTACAAAAATATTCGAAAGGCACTTGATAAAAATCTTAGGTTGTCACGAGACATAATCCAGTACTTAAAAGATGTCTACTCGTTTTTTTTTATATATATATTTATATATACTCTAAAAGTCGGAAATAAATAGATGCTGATCGACCTTCATTTACAATTTCTTGAAATAGTCCTGTGAAATTAAATAAAAAATTTTGTTTGATTAAAATTTTGATGCGGACGTTCTAGTTAAATACTGCTTCCGGTTAAGAGTTAGGTAAAAAGTTCACTGTACTCTATTTTTTAAGAATAATAATTCCTTTAAAATGGACGCTACTAGACCTCTGTTCGTCAAACGGTTAACGAGAATTTAATTTGTTAATTAAGAGTTGCGTGTTTTTGAAAAACGTACGTTTTGATGACTGTTTTATTTAATACTAGAATTAAATCATTGTTTAAAAAAATTCCGATGTAATTTTTTTGTATTAAATCCTTGAAGCGGAAGTTTAAAGAGATTCAAAAATATTTTTTTAGTTATTAAAATTTTAGAAATGGTGAAAGAGGGGACAATCTTTGTTTAAACAATATAGCGGTCGGAAAAATCGTAAAAATTTAGATATAACCTTTTGGGGAGAAGAATGAGAATGATTGTTTTCCCAATCTTCTAGATGAGGAAGATTAAATGAATAAATATATTTTTTCAAAAATGTTAATTAACAATTTCGCAGAGCTGTACCAAATGAAGGTAGAAATTTTATTTTTGGTCTCTGAATAAAGTCTAGAACATAAAAATTTGAAATAAAACCTTTTGGCCGTCCAGAATTTTTTACAATTGTTATAAGCAATGTAGTCAAACAAATTCTCTAGTAAATCAGTTTGTTATATAAGAAACGTATGTTTAATTATTAACAGTATATGATTACAAAAATTGGCAATTAATAGAGAATTTATAAAAAATTTATATATTTAAAAAATTTTAATTAGCAATATTGCAGAATCATTTTAAATTAAGATTCATTTTTTTAATATTTTTAAATGAGATATAGGTGACAAGAGTTTCAATTACACTCTTTTTTGCCTATAAAATCTTTTGTAATTGTTTTGAATAAGTTAATTATTTAAATACTTCAGTGAATTAGTTTTCTGAAAAATAACAATTTTTATTTGGAATGATATTAGGTAACGAAAAAAGATTATAAATTGAAAATTTATAAGCAATTTATAAAGTTATAAACAATTTAATTTAATAGATATTTGTTTTTATGCAAAAAAAGATGATTGGTTCTTTTCCAATGATTTTTGATTATATTTATATTTAATAGTATTTTTTACCAGTTCCATAATTTCATTTTTATCTTCTCTTGAAAAAAGGAAAAAATGTTAAAAATTATAATCTGGTAGTAAAATATTGATAATAAAATTATTTTTACACCTATAATTTTTAATTTTTTCCAAAAATTTCTTTTTTGAAAAAATTCCCTTCTCCCTATCACCTTCAAAAAAATGAGAATATTCCTATAACAAGTGAAATTAATTAAATTTTTCTCTTCTCGGAAAACAGGCTACACTTAAATAACAAATTAATTTCTCATGAAATATTGGACGCAATGAGTTCTAGTGGAAGTTTCATAAAAGAGATTTTTATGCTCTACAAATTGGTTTATATGAATTTTTGACGTATCTTTTAACCGGAAGCAGCAATTTAAGCAAACTTGTAAAAAATCATTTCAATTTCCACTTTATTTGAATAAAACGTCCATCTAAAGACTGTAAACAAAAAAAAACATTATATATTTTTTTCGAGCAGAAATCTTAATTTTACTATTCTAGAACACTGTCCACAAGATTCCACTAATTGGAATATGGAATTTATAAGATTTGAAAAATAATTTTCAACATACTGAATCGATTGCATCGTAAATTAATATTATCACCAAAATAATTACACAATATGCATATGCCGTATACGTGTATGCATAAACTTTATGTACCTATTTCTAGAGGTATATATACATCTTATGAAAAAGTTTAATCGATTCATTTTTTTTATCTGTACAGAAACGCAGGCTGCACCAATCATGCCATGGTCCAATTTAATTTGAAAAACAGGGATAGAATTACTCGAAAAATTCTACTTTTTATGATTTATTTTCCAGAAATTTATTTTATATAAATATTTTATTACTTGGTTCTTGAGTAATTGGTCCAATAAGAAATATTCTATCAAAATCTGTTTGATATGAATAAACGTAATTTCAAATATCTGTCTCAGGAATAAATCAGTAAATTTATATTTGAAGAAATGAGAATGACAACTGGATAGGGAAAAATTTTGAATTTTTTCGTTCTCTTTCAAGTAATTTTGCACATAATTTATCGATACGAAAGACGGTTGCATAAAGACGAGAACTCGAAAACGCTTAAAAATTATTGTTGAAGCGTCTCGTGATATCCAAATTTAAAAACTTTGAATATTTAATTAAAAAAAAAATGACTGTTTGAAGTTTTCTGCCCCATCAATATTTTTATAATAAAATTAAACAAATAAAATAATTTTTTTCCTAAAATTAAAATACTTTTTAAAACACAGGTTGTCATAAATTAGTCAAATATTTTTTAAATATTTTGAAATTTGTTGTTTACACGCTGTATAGTTTAACGATTTCTATGAAATAAATAAATAAATTGAAGCTCAAAAGTTGAAAAAACTTTCAGTGAGGAATTTTTTACGCATCATTCAGGTACGATTTTTGAAAATTTTCAGATCGATTCATAGAAAATTGGCGGAATAAGTTATTTTGTAAGACAGCATTCTATGCCGCCGGCAGCATGGAGTGCTATTAGTCAGCATACTCATTGCTGGCGTCGCACAGTGGGAAGAAATGAACTTTTTTCGTGAATTTTTGGGGAATCATAGAATAAAAATAATTTGATCATTATTCCATTTATTTGCTATAAAAAAATGTTATCAACAAATTAGCAAATAGTTTTATTATCGGTGAAAAAATTCTTTTCGCTAAATGTGCTTCATATTAATCTAGGAATGACATTTATTTTCGAAAGTAATTGAAAAGTTTATAATAACTATTGTTAAATTTAAGAAAATTAAAAATTAAAAAAAATTCATTGAAATAAATAAATTAAAAAAATTAATTCGAATCGAGTATTTTTGTTTAAAATATTTATGGGTCCAAATGAAAATTTTTTGTGTCCAAATATTAAAATTTGAGATTTTTAAATTCTGATTTTCTTCAATCGCCCAAAGGACTTCAGCTGTTGCTTAAAATAACAAATATTTATTAATATTTGATCAAATATAACAATTAAAATTTGCATAAACAAATTAAGTAAAAAAAATATTTTCACGGGGAAATAAATGCAATAAAATCATGGTTTAATTTGTTTTTATCCTTATCCAATTCATTGTCGTTTAAATTAAATTCTCGTTTTAAATACTTTTAAAGTATCCATTTTATCTTGATAAAAATCCATTTGTTTGGACAAATATTAAACCGAAAAAATTTTTTTTAAATTACCTAAAATTATTTAGTACTTATATATATTATTTAGGAAAAATCCCAGAATTAATGAAGGAAACAAATAAAAAAAAAATTAAAATAAAACCTTAAGTTTAAATATTTTTTTCACAAGAATTGTTAATAAAAGTGGTTGTTTTCAATATTATAACTTTTATTTTCATTGCATTAAACTTTTCTTTGTTTCGTTTATTAATTCTGGGATTTTGTGTTAATAATAGATATAAGTACTAAATAATTTTAGGCCCTTGTAAAATTATTTTTTGGGTTTAATATTTGTCCAAAAATCATTTCATATTAAGACAAAATGGATACTTTAAAATTATTTAAAAATAGAATTTAATTTAAATGAGAAACAATTGGAAAATGTTAAAAACAAATAAAATTATAATTTTTTCCATTTATTTTCCAGTGAAATTTTTTTTAGGAGAAAGCAACAAAATTTTGAATTTTTTTACATAACTTGTTTATAAAAATTTTAGTTGTTATATTTTATCAAATAATATTAAATAATTATTATTTTAAGGAATACCTGGAGTCCTTCTGGCGGTCAAATTTTAATATTTTTCCACAAGAATTGTTTATAACAATGGTTATTGTAAACTTTAAAATTATTTTTGTAATTAAATGTCATTCCCATCTTAATGTAAAGCACTTTTAGCAAAACAAATTTTTTTTACAGATAATAAGACTGTAAATTTGTTCACGAAATTTGTTGACAACCAATAAATGGAATAATAAACAAATTATTTGTTGTCTATGAGTCCCTAAACATTGATTTAAGACAATAAAAATGTTTCCGTGATCAGTTGTTAAAGCGTAGCAAATTGTTATGTATCAAATTCCATACTTTGTGTGGAAAAATTATTAATAAACAAATAGGGGAGACAAAAGTTCAGAGCATCAAGCCATTTAGAATTTAATGAACTTCAATTTCTTTTTAATTCAAAATAGGACCAAAATTGAAGGCATTGAAAATTTTTGAACCAAAACTGTGCATTTCCTCCCACTATTTTTCGTCGTGTGCATTCTTATAAAATATCTAATTTCTTCAATTATTAATGAATGGATCTAAAAATTTCCAAAAATCTTCCTTTAATAGAGAGGATCGAATGCCTCACTAGAAATTGTTTCAACTTTGAACTTCCCTCGATTTTGGGTGCAAAAAAAAATTATCGACCGTTCTCAAATTTCAATTAATTATTTATGCACAACAATATAATTTATAAAATTTTGTGTGCATCACTGTATTTCAAAATGAGCTCGTATTTACATAAATTAAATTTCTTTTTCTTCGAAATTTGAATATCTTGAAATGGTTGTACAAAAATAATGTTTGGAGCCCTCAATTGTTAAATTCAAATTGTAAAATTTGAACAAATTATTATAATTTTTCAAAAATTTCCCATTTAAGAATTTATTGCCAAACATTTTTCTCTTCATCCCGGTAAATTTAATTCTTGGTCCTTACCCAGTTGCTACTCTCATTTCTTTTTTTAACAAAACTTGTAAGTCTATTTTTGGCAATTCCTGACGCGCAATTTAATCCGGAAGATTCGGGATGTTAATTAAGGATTTAAGTTTAATTGTATATGACGTGAATTTAACCTAGAGAATAATTAAAGCCAATCGCGCGATCTTTGAGTCAGTCTCTATTTTACGAACCAATAAACCCTGAACGGGATCGTTTCGACGTTCATTAAATGGCAACATTTTTGATCCCTTTAAATGGGTTGGCACATCTTTGCAACCACCGGCTGATCGTTAAAAAAAATTTCTTTCAAGGATCGCCAGTGATTTGATATTTTTATTAATATTTTTTTATATAAATATACATTACTGTCGGAAATTTTCTACACGACTGGCGCGAATGCTACTAAAAATCACTGATCACTTTGACAAACAATAACTTCATCAGAAAAAAAAGATCGACATTTTTTTTAATTTCTTCAGAAAGCTCATGAAATTACGCTCGAATGACCAATAGTAAATATATTTATGACTTTCTGCATAGGAGATATCACGCGAGAAGAAAAAATTTTAATTAATCGAATTTTGTACATCGACTTCAAATAATGTTATGATCTAGAAATTTCTTTGAAAAAACTGAAATTCAGAGGAAGCAATCTTTAAAGTCTTATTATTATTTTAAAAGGAAATTATTTTTTAATAAATTATAAAAAATTCGAAAACTATTTATATTTTTTTCTAATTTTAATAATTAAATTTAAGTCAATATTAAATCCGGAAATCTATAAGAAGGTAATAAATATTATTAGTTTGTTTTTAAAGTTATGTAAATATAATTTTCCTATCCTTCCTTCTAAAATTTAAAAAAAAAACTGAAATTTCTGAAATTTTGAGAAAGAAAGTTAAATTTTTTTATTTTAAAGGATTGTACAAAATATTAGAAAAATACAAGTAGTTTTGAAAGAAATTTAGGACTTTTAGAAGTTTTAAAGAATTGAATAAATATTATGTAAGTTTTCAAAAATATTTTCAAGTCTCAATATAATTCTAATTTTTTCAAAAATTCTAAAATTCATAAATACCTTCCAAGAGGATTCGCTTTTTTTAATTATACAAAATCTGTAAAAATTAAAATCTTCCACAATTTTTCTAGACATTTTGAGAAATATTCAGAATTTTTTATTTAATTTATTATAAAAATTAATTTTTTGATGTAAAATTATTTAAATTTTTTCCTAGGAATCTGAGAAAAATATTGATTATATTTTTCGAAATCATAAAAAATCGCTCGAAATCTTCTCAAGTTTGAAATTATTTTTTAATATTTTCAAACCTTTCAATATCTTTTAAAGTCACATGATTTTTTTAAATTTTTGTAATTTTTCAAAATGAAAAATTTGGCATTAAAATCCTCTGCAGTCTTTTTCGATTTTTTAAAAAATGATGTGTTATGTTTTCAAATCTTATTCAATTTACTCCTTATATTCATTTTTCAATCTAAAAATAAAATTATTTAAAATTTTTTCAGAATTCCTCCAAAAATATTTTATTTACTTGAATATTTGTTTCAAATTGTTTTTAAATCTTCACTAATTTTAAATTATTTTTTAATTTTCTTAACGCTTCTAAACCGTTCAAATATCTTAAAAATTATTCGTGTTTTTCCTAGTTTTCTTTAATCCTGCATAAACATCTAACCCTTCAAAATAATTTTAAAAATAGTTCGAATTTTCCTCAATCTTCTAGATTTTTGAAAATCTTGATAAATTTGGTTAAATAGTCTCTTAGAATTTATTTTTGAAATAAGAAATCGTTTAAAATTTGCCTGGGAAATTAAAAAAAAAAATCATTTTCGTAAGGCCTTTAAAATATTTTAAAAAGCTTTTTCCGAAATCTTTATTCTAAAAATTCATATCTTTCCTAGTCTTAAATTATTTTTCAATCTTTTTAACACGCTAATATATTTTTAACATTTTATTTTAAGAAATTCAAATCTTTTCCTGATTTAAATTATTTTTGGATCTTTTCAAAGCTTGTAAATATATTTTCAAATCTTCCAAACTGCAAATTAATTTTTCTAAAGAAAAGCAAAATAATTTTAAATTCTTCAAGAAATTTTATTGTTGGTACGCTAATTTTTTTGTCATCACGACCGACAGTATTTGTTACAAGTACTATAATTTAATTTTTCTCATCTCTTAAAAAGTGTGAAAAAATTAAAAAATTATAACCTGGTAGTAAAATATTGATATTAAAATTATTTTTCAATATTAAAATTTTATCTTTTCTTGAAAATGTTTAGAAACATTAAGAAATAAATTGAACCATACAATACAATTATTTTAAACCCGTTAAGATTTTTAAAGTTTGTTTTAACTCAAATTGAAGGTAAAGTTTTAGAGATGTCGTCCAGTGAATTTTAGTTTTTTGCGAAACTTTCCAAATTTAAAGCGCTCATTGCCGACTGAAACTCGACGTAAAAACGCTTGCACATTTTTAGTCATAATTCGGGAATCCTTTAAGATTTTTAAAGTATTCTTGGCTTAAATTAAAGGCAGGATTTTAGAGACGAATTTATGTAAATTTTAGATGTTTTCAAAACTTCCCTAATTAATAACGCGAGCTAGATTTGAGATAAAAATACGAGAAATTCTCGACACAAAAACGCTTGGAAATTTTTATTCATAATTCAGTAATCCATAAAGCTTTTTAAATTTTTCTTTGCTTAAATTCAAGCCAAGATTTTAGATGTCAAATCCTGCAAATTTCATATTTTTTCCGAAACTTTTAGGAGTTTGAGTTGAGTTACAAAATCCAATAAATTCTCGGTGAAAGCTGTGATTACCGACTGCAAATTGTTGCAGATACGCTTGGACATTTTCAGTCATAACTCGGGAACCTGTTACGATTTTTAAAATTTTTCCGCCTTAAATTAAATATAGAATTTCAAACATTCCCTTCTGTAAATTTCAGACTTTTGTTACAACTTTTCTGAGATTTATCGCGAGTTGAATTTGAGGTGCAAAATTCGAGAAATTATGGACTTAAAAAACAACAAATTCTCACCTAAATATTCTCTTCAAAAAGTTAGAAATACTTTTTCGAGGGTTCATTCGACGTGGAATTTAAAGAGCTTTCTAAAAATGAAATAAAAAATTTATAGCTTTTTTTTGACCGGAATTATCTTGTGTCAAGGTCGTCAGTAATTTTTGGTACAGGTTGCGCTAGCCGTCTGGATTATTTTCGACGGTAGTGTATTGATAAAAGGATTTTCTTGACATTTATCAATTTTAAAGGACATGAAGGTTTTCGCAATTTTTAAATTTACTGTCTTCTTTGCCGAAGAGCCATGTGAGCATTTGTCTTGCTTTCATGCTGGCTCGAACCACACCTCTGGATTTGTACCAGCGTCCACTGCTCTCCCCATTTCCGGTTCTGTTGTCCAAATGTCCTTGAACGACATTCAGTCGAATTTGGCTCAGGGTTCCAACCAGGAGATCGTCAACATTGTGATTGATTCCCACAGAAATCTCGATAAATTTTATGCGGTAGGTGCACGCCACACACTTTCCATCTAAAATTGAAAAAATAGGCTTATCATTTCGTTTAGAGTCGAAAATTAATTCGAATTGAGTATTTTTGTTTAAAATATTTATGGGTCCAAATGAAAAGGTTTCATCTCGGAAGACTAAATAAGAAGATGCTAACTCGTGGAGTTCAAATGAAAACGTGCTTCAGAGTTGAGGGCGCTGATGTTCCCAGTACATTTTATATGGGATTTTGAAGCTTCGGGAGTTCGCCACGTGAATTAGCACCTTTTTATTTTGTCTCCACGAGTTTTTTTTCATTTTTTCTCCACCTTTTTATTGTAGGTTTCCGAGAAAGAGAAGGAAAAAGAGAAGGAAGGAGATGTGGTTGGTTGCCTTCTCATTCTTCTTTCCTCTTTTTTATTTTTGTCTGAAATTTTTGTTTTTAAACCAATTTTTTTCAGATTCCAATTGGAGTTGGTTTGTTTTGGTCCAAATTTGGTCGTTCGATTCTTATTGTTTTTTTACAGGAGTTTTCATCAATATAAAGACAATCGAACCATTTCATTTTTTCAAAAATACGAATTTCCAACCAAAAACACTAACATAATGCATTCTTTTTATTGTCAGTTTGATATTTCAAGTCAAACGGATTTAGTTAGAAGTAATTCGTAAATTTTTCTTTAAAACCCAATTATTTTTATAAATGTATTGATTTCCGATATAAGGTGCGAACAAAAAACAAAAATTGATTTAAAATTTTGAATTTGATCATTCTGAATTAAAATCAGACGAATTATAATAATATTACCAAATTTATGATTTTTTAAAATTAGAAATAATAAAAATTGACAAAAAACGCTAACATAATACGATATTGTTCCAAATTGTACATTGTTTTTTTAACTTTAATGTTTCATTAAGAAATCACTTCGAAAAAAGTTTAAATTTGAATTTTAAAAAAGTGTTAATCTTATTCGAAATCTGATCAGGGTGGCAATTTAAAGTAATTAAAACAGAACTGCAATTTGAAACACTCAAAGTAAAAATCTTTTGATTCTTAAGCCTTTTAAATAAAAACTTGAGAAATTCTTCATTCGGAAAATTTTAATTTAACTGCTCAGTAAATTATAAACATAAAATTAAAGCTTGCACCACTTTTCAATTGAAGTAATAAAATTCTTCTTAATGCATACTTTTTAAATTAGAATTTTAATCATTTTAATTACTGTTTATTCAATAATTGTTACACATTTAATTATACAAGATAATTCAAAGCTTTCATATGGAAATCAAACAATTTTTATAATTCTTTGAACTGAGAATGTTGGCTTAAAAGTTCAAACGAAAAATGGTAAAATTGTTAAGTAAATCACTTTAGCATTATGAAATTGTAAACTGAATAATTTGATGATGCAAAAAGTTATCAATTAACTGATCATTAAAAAAGGAATTCAAATCTAAGTCTTAGATGCCAACATAAGCTAAAATTTCGAAAAGTTGTGAATTTTCTTTGAAATATAATTTTTTTATACAAAAAATGCCAATTCCAGAAAAAAAGACAAACATGTCCGAGTTTTTTTAAATATTCTAAATCTTATTAAATGTATAATGATCTTTAAATGAATATACTAATCTTCGAAATAAAACGCCAACATAACCTAAAATGGTTAAAAATTATGAATCTTCTTTGAATTGTAATAACTATTGTATAAAAATTTTAATTTCCGAAAAGGAGCACAATCCGAAACTGTTTAAGCTTGTAAATTTTATTATTTGAAACAAAAATCATTAGATTGAAATTGAATATTTTTGTTTAAAAATATCAAAATTGGGTGAAACACACCAACATAACCTCGAGTTATTAAAAAATTATTTGCTGTAAAACACTAGTGTAACTTAAAATTCCGAAATTTTGATATATAATTATTTTCACTTAAAAATGATAAATTCCATTATTAACCTCAAACAAAATATGG
>JAWWLR010000054.1:76404998-76426194 GCA_035041075.1 Acraspis erinacei | reverse complement strand
GTTGTAATAAACTGATACAGTGTTAAGTAAAACAAAATGATTCATTTTTTAAATACTTTCTTTTACGCCTAAACACAATGAAAATTAATTTTATGCTTAAAAAGACCAAAGGGGATTAATTTTCTACAAAAAAATATGAACTTTCATCTGATTATATAAATTCTTAATCAAAAATTTAATTTTTTAAACTAAAAATTTCAGATTTTAACCAAAAAAATTAAAAGTTAATTTTTCAGCAGAAAAATTAATTTTGAACAACAAAATGAATTTTTTCAAAAGCAGTTGGAGTAGTTCCAATTTAAGCAAAAGAGGTAATTCGTCAATTAAAATTTTTAATTTTAACCCAAAAAATAAATTGGTGAGAAATTCAGTTTAAAATTCAATGAAGAAGTTGAATTTTCAACTTGAATGAATTTTCAACAAAAATAATAATAGTTGATATTTCTACTAAAAAAGACTTTATCTTTAAATAAAGAACAGTTCAATTTAACAAAAAGAGATGAATTTTCAAAAAATGAAATAAACTTTTAAACAAATATTTCATTTTTTAAACTGAAAATTATCCATTTTTAACTAAAAGTGATGCAGTTAAATTTTAATTTCCAAAAAATGTTGCAATCAAAATGATAATTTTGAACAAAATAGTTCAATTTTTAACGTGAAAATATTAATTTTTAAATGAAAGCTTTATTTAAAAAAAAACGGTTGCATTTTCATCCAAGTATTTAAATTTTCATTTAATAAAAATAATTTTTAATCTAAAAAATTAATTCTAAACCAAGTAGTTCCATTTAAAAAAATAGCAATCATCGAAAAAAATTATGAATCCTATCGTAAAAAATATAATTTTGTTGGAAAGTATTTCGACTTTCAACTAAGAAGTTGTATTTTCGATTTCGAAATTTTTAACCAAAATTGGTTAACCAAGGAGCCGAATTTTCAACATAAAATGTCAACTTTCTACCAAACAGTTAAAACTTAAAATGAAGAAAATTAATTTTGTACCAAAAAAAAGATCAAAAGCGATTCATTTTCTACAAAAAAAGATGAACTTTCTACAAATTATTAAAATAAAAAAGATCCGATTAACCCAAAAATAGAAAAGTTAACTTTTGATTTAAAAAAATTAATTTTCAACAAGAAAACGAATTTTTTACAAAGCAGTTGAATTTTCAACCAGTTTTATTTTCCAAAAAATAGGAACATTTTCCGGTATCAAAATTAATTCTGAACACAAAGAAAATCTTTGTAAGAAATTTGGTTTAAATTTCAATCAATACGTTGAATTTTCAACGAAAAAAAATAATAGTTGATGTCTACGAAAAAAAATTGAACTTGAAATAAACAAACAGTTGCATTTATTCAAAAAAGGCGAAGTTTTAACAAATTAGATCCATGTTAAAGCAAACATTTGACTTTGTAATAAAAAATATCAGATTTAGAAAAAATAGAAAAGTTAACTTTTTATTTAAAGAAATTAATTTTCACCACTAGTTTCATTTTCAGTGCTAGAGAAAAACGTTCAACTACAATTGTGAATCTTAAGCCGAAAGAATTAATTTGTTCAAATTTCAACCAAGAAGTTGAATTTTCAACATGACTGAATTTTCACAGAAAAAAATAATAGTTAATATTTCAACTAAAAAAGATTTTATCTTGAAATAAAAAAAAGTTAAATTAAAACCAAAAAAATATGAATTATCAAGAAATGACATAAAATTTTAACCAAATATTCGTTTTTTAAACTAAAAATAATCAATTTTTAACCAAAAGGGAAGTAGTTAAATTTGAATTTAAAAAAATTTGTCAACAATAAATGGAAATTTTCTACAATGAAGTTGAATTCTTAAGTCAAAAAAATGTATTTTCAAAGAAAAGGTTAGTTTTTAAATCAAAACTTGCAATCTTAATCAAATAATTAAATTTTCATTTGTGAAAAAATCATTTTTAACATAAAAATTAAGTTTAAACCAAGTAGTTCCAATAAATAAGATAAATTTTGAAATAAAATGATTGATTTTATAAAAAAAACATTTGTTAGGAAACTAGCTCAAAATTCAAACATGAAGTATAATATACAACATTAAAATTTTTACCAAAATAATTACTTTGTTAACCAACCAGACCAATTTTTAACCTAAAATTTAAATTTTCTACCAAATAGTTACATTTTCAATTTAAAAAATTAAGTTAATTAACAAATAATTAATTATTTTTGCTACAAAAGATAAATTTTTAATAAAAAATATAAAAGTTAAATTTTCACTGAAAAAACTTAATTTCTCATAATAACATTATTTTTCTACAAAAAAATTGAATTTTCAATTATAGGTTTATTTTAAAACAAAGATTGGAATTGTCAATCAGGAAAGACAACATTTTAAAAATTTACACATATTTTCAAACAAATATTTAACAATTTTAACTCAAAATTATCAATTTTTAACCAAAAATGAAACATTAAAATTTGTATGGGTAAAATAATAATTTCTAAGACTGAAACAAATTTTATACAAACATTTGAATTTTCCACCGGAACAAATTTGAATTTTTTATTTAAAAATATATGCTTTGAAGAGAAAATATAATAATATATCTTTGAAGCGAAAAAGATTTGAGGCTTTGAAGTTAAAAAAGTGATTCTCAGATAAACGAATTTGGAACGAAATAATGATACATTTTGAACCAAAAATGGTGAAATTTTAGAAAGAAAAAAAATTGAATTTCTCATTTTTAACAAATTGTATAAATTATTGACCAAACATTTGATGTACTAAAGTAAAAAAAAAATTTTTAACCAAAAATATAAATTTTCACGAAAAACTTAATTTTTTGACCAACTATCTCAATTTTTAAATAATTAGTTAAATTTTTATTTAAAAAACTTTATTTTTAACCAAAACAACCAATTTGAATAATCTAATTTCATTTTCAATTAAAGAGATGAATTTTCAAATTAATTTATGCAACTTTACCCCAAAAATGGATTTGTTAGAAATTAGTTCAAAGTAGTCCAAGAAGTTAAAATTTTACATAAAGAATATACATTTTTAACGTCGAATGTAACAGTTGACACTTCAAGTAAAAAAGATTTTAGTTTGAAATCAAGAACACTTAAATCAAATTATTTTTAAATATGAATTGTCACTTTAAAAAATATGAATTTCTGAAGAAATAGTTGAATTTAGAAAAAATCAGCTAAATTTGCAATCAAATATTTTTTTTTCAAATTAAAAAAGATAAATTTTTAAATAAAGTCGGAAAAGTTTGAATCTCATTAAAAAAATGCAATACTGAATGAAACTTTTTACAAAGCAGTTGACTTTTCAATCAAATAGTTAAATTTGCAGTTAGAAGTCTTGATTTCTAAAAAATCGAAAAATTAAAAAGATGAATTTTCAAAGAGAAATGTAAACATGGAAACAGGGATTATTTAATTTGAAGGTTTATGATGAAATCATTTTCTAAACGATAGATTCCGAAAATGAGAGTCTGTGGTCTGGTAGTCACTTAAATAAACAAATGTGCGCATGTTCATTGCCAAATTGTTATTAATCAAGAGATTTGCAAACCTCAAATGACCTTCGATCGAAAATAATATTATTGACATGCGCAAGTAGACACCTGCCAACATGTCAAAAGGTAGCATCGCAATTTCAATTTTAGAAATTACCATTTACATAAGTTGAAAACAAAGATGAAATCTTCCTATTCAAGAATTAATTAAACATTAAAATTTTCTCTCCTCTAACTAAATAAAAATGCTAAAAATAAATAAGTTCGCTCGTTTAATTCAGAAAAAGTATTAAAATAAAAAAGATTGACAGTAAAGAATCTGTCTAGCCTTTACACAATTCAGATTTTATTTTAAAAATTCCAAATTAAAAAATTAAAAAGTATATTTTCAATCATTATTTTAATCGGAAGAGAAATGTATAAAATAAAGAATCTGACCTCCTGCAACAATTAAAAAAAATTAATCAAAGTGTTAAATATCGAAAAATCACTCTTTTAATTCAGAAAATAATAAAATGCTAACATTTCTTTCCTTCCAAGAGTATAAAAATATTAAAAATAAAAAGGTTCCCTCCTCCTCACTTCGAATAAGAAAAATTTAATAGAAAGCTCCCTTGTTCAATTCAGAGAAATAAGAAAAAAACATTTCCGTCTTTTCCACACAATAAAAATTTTAATAAGAGAAAAAAAGTTAATACAGGTAAAAAAATTGATATAAAAAAATTTTACTTTAAAATTTAAAAAATTGTAAACTTAAACTCATTATAAATAACATTAAGTTGTGTATTATCAAAGAAATGTTCTGATGATTAATACTGTAGTAATTTTTTTCACAACTTTTAAATAGCGCGTAAAAAGTGTCTTTTTTTACCTTGAATAAATCCAATAACCGATATTTTATCCATTTTTATTTTTTGTATTAATTTAAGTCATTTTAAAATTTTGTAATACACCTAATTATTTTAAAATTGGTTTTAATTGATTTTTTAATGGCCAGTTTAAAAAAATGATTTTAAAAAAGCAAACGAAATCAAGAAAAAATTTTATTTTACCAAATAGATGAATTTTCAATTCAAATTATGAATCTTCAAATAAAAAATCTACTTTTATCAATATAGTTGAATTTCAAACAAAAAATATTTATTTTCATCTGAGATAATACATCTTTTAAAAAAATGATTTTTTGGCAAAATAGTTCAACTCTCGAACAAAATATAATAAGTTTTAACGAAAAATGTTATATTTGGTAGTCAAACAAAAAATATTTTTATTTTTTATTCAAAAAAGGGTTGAAAATTCTAACAATTTTTATTTTACTTTACACGATTTAAATATTTTTAAATATTCTTTTTAAATTAATTGAAAAAATTAATTACCTTAAATATTGCCAGGAATATTCTGAGAAAAATTGCTTTGTCTTAAAACGTCTGAAAATCTTTCAAGACATTAAAAATTTGATTTCAAAACCATAAAAAATCTATATTTTGTTTTGAGTTTTTAAAAATTTTTGAATAACTTCTCAATATCTTCTAAAATAAGTGAAACTTTCCAGATTCTTTTTCAATAATTTTAAAGATATTAATGTATAATTTATCCTCTTAAAATAAATCTTTGGAAATAAAAAATTATTAAATTGAAAAGTATTCGAATTTTTTTATAAAATTTTGTGATCTTGCATAATATTTAAAAATATTATCTGGAAAGAAAGTTTCTAAAATAAATAATCACTTTTAAATGCAACCGATCAAGTATTTAGGAAAAATGAATGCCAGATTTCCGTTAATTTAATTAGACAAAAACAATGGAATTTTCAATCCAAAAAGACAAATTTCTCCTTTTGTAAGATAAATTTAAAAAAATAATTTTAATTTGAAAAAAATAAAGATTCCATTTTTTACCAAAATAACATATTCAACTGTTTGACTGAAACGAAGCAAAACGCATTTTTAACAAATTAGTATTTTTAAGGAAACAGACCAATTTTGAATTCGGAAAAATGAATTGTGAATCAACTAGTTATATTATTAATTGAAAAATATTTTTTCTAAACAAAAAGGCGAATTTTCAACCAAATAGCTGATTTTTGAACTTATACATCATACATTTTATAATGAAAAAATTTTTAACCAATATTAAAAAAATTTTAAACAAAAAATTTATTAAAAAAAAATTAGTCTTAAGCATATTAATATTTCTAATCCAATAGATGATTTTTTCACTAAAACACTTGCATTTTTTACTATCTTAAAAATTCGAGAAGATTAAAAACAAAAATAAAACAGTCCCCTTAAATCACATTTCGGCAGTTTGCAACCAAGCTCAAATTCATCAAATTCGGGATTTTCGAGAATTAAATTTTTTTATATAGAATACAAATTTCGAGTAACTATTCATTTTTTTTGTTTATTTTTAATTTTATATAAATATAATATTCCTAAGATTTTTTAAAAGTTCAGGTATGTCAAATTAGAAATATCAATAAAAAAGTAAATTTTCAATTAAATAGTGGAATTTTTAATTAAAAAAAGATAAATTTTCAAAAGAAAAAAATCATGAACCAAAATGATGAATCGCTAACCAAAAAAATATACATTCAACCAAAGTAGTTCAATTTTTAACCACGTAGTATAATTTTCAACAAAAAAAAAGCTGGACACTGGATTATTCCTAGGAAAGTAATAATTTATATTTAAATTTTAACATATTTTAATTTTTAACCAAAAACAGATTAGTTCATTGAAAAAACAATAGTTAAATAAATATAAAAAAAATTCAAGGTTAATTTTCTGTTAAAAATGCGAAATTTCTAACAAAATACTTAGATTTTCAACCAGATGGATAAATTTTAAATTAAAATAATAAATCTTAAACGAAGAAATTGAAGATTTAACAGAAAATATGAGTTCTAAAAGAAAAGTATGCAATGAGAAGAATTTTCAATCAAATAGTTTAAATATCAACCAAAAAAGATTTTTATTTAAAATCGATCAGTTGAAATTTTATTAATAAAGAATTGAACCAAAACAGATACATTTTAATACCAAAAGACGGATTTTCAAGCTAATTGTTAGTTATTTTTAAACAAATTATTCACTGGTTACCCTTCAGTGCTTATTTGCCTAAAGGTTATATCAATATAATTTCCCTTCTATCCTCGAGAAAAATATAGAAAAAAATTTGAAGTTTTAAGATATTTGAAAAAATATCTAGAGAAATTCTAAGAATTTTTCTTTCAATGTACAGTTTTAGAAAAATGTATGACAAATTTGAGAAGTATAAAAGATATTAAAGGCTTTTTTAACACGTTTTAAAGACTTAGGAATATTTTTTATTATTATTTTATTGGAAATCTTTCAAAGTTTAGTTTTTTTAATATTTCTTAAAATGAGTTCAATTATTCCTAAAATAGCTTTCGAATTTTCCAGAATAATTTTTCACAATTTTCTAAATCTTTTAAAATGTTTTAAAATCTTTGTTCGGTATTATTTTTAAATAAATATTCAAACTTATCTTTTTAGAAAGAATGGGAAGATTTGAATATTAAATCCACACAGAATCAATTCTGCTTCTGAAAATCAAGTTTAGATTTGGTTAGAAATGTTATTTTTGGTATAAATATCGGATTATTCGGAATCATCCTTTCCAGTGACTAATAAACGGAAGCCAAAGGAAGTGTAAGCTAATTCGGTAAGAATTTCAGGAAAATCTAAATGGATAGTAAATTCTGAGTTCGCGGGACGGATTTGAAATAGACGAAGTCGAAGCGGAGTGAGAAAATCAGACGATGAACAGACGCGAGTCTCTATGATGTGCGTTTAAATAGCGCAACGCTGTACAAATTTAAACGCGACACGTGTTCCTAGACTTTTTTTATCACTTCTCGGTAAATAACCGTTTTACTTAATTTCCCCCCGCAAAGTCTAAACACACTTCCAATTCCCGATTTTCCGCGACCCTCTTCTTTTTCCACTCTCCTTGGCCCCGATTTCGTTTTTAAATTAAGTGAAGATAATTTATTTTTCACCTCTGTCAAGCTGCATCGAAAGCGAATCGATTATTTTGGTACAGGGCAAGGTATAAATAGAAAGCGAATTAATGAGTTTATTGCCTTCGAGAGGAAAAAAAAACATCAGAATTGCGGGACCTTATTTTTTGTTTTATTTTTTTTATTTGAAAACATACGATACTTAAAAACGGGTAGAATCTATTCAAATTAGCACTTCTAAAAGTACACAATATAAACAGCATTTTTTTCCTTGCTTATTCTCTTCCGGAATATTTTTCTCTTCCAGAGAAAATATTACCTAACCTGTCATTTTCCATTCCGGCAGTTTTTGCAGAATTTTTATTTTCTCTTCCGGCAAATTTTTCTCCTCCAGATTTGTTATCACCCTATCTCTTTGTAAAAGAGAGGGGAGTAACTAACATTTAATTTTCTATTCTAGCTTTTTTTTTCTAGCTGTGAAAATGTGTTAAATGGTTTTGAGTTAAAGAAGTTCCATTTCCAAATTTATTAGACATGTAAAATTTGGAAAAAAGGATAATATTTCGAATAGAATAAAAAGGAATTTAACTTGTATAATTTCTGAATAAAAACCTTTAAAAAGGAATAATTTGTAACCGAAAAAAAATTTAATAGCGAATCTTTCAAAATTCAAAACTATCAAAATAACATTTTTGAATTTAGACCATTTTTTAGCATAAAGTTGAAATCGTCTCGTTTCTAATGCAAAGCGTTCAGAATTAAATAATTTTATTTTTAATTCAAGAATCTCGAAATTTAATTATTTCAGAATCAAATTTGAAAAGAGAAAAATTTCAAAACTACAACAATTCTAAAAAATATATAATTTAAAATGCAGAGAAATATCAATTGTTTTATTTCTCATTAGAAGCGTTAAAAATTGAATAATTCAAACCAAATGGTTATGAAAATCTAGAAACCTAAATTTTTATTAAATTAAGAAAATTATGATTTAACATAAAAATTGATTAGACAAATTTGTCTACAATCAAAAATAAATTGCTTTAATTTGCACAGTTCAAGATGGAAAAAATTTCAATTCTAAACCATTCGCAAAAATGGAAATTTATCGTACACCATGCAAATTAAGAAATTAAAAATTGTCAAAATTATTATAAATTGTTTTTTTTTTAACCGTGTTTAAAATTTTTAACAGTTTTGAACATGTTTTATATGAAAAACCTCCAATATTCAATGCCTAGTTCCAAAATCTTATCATTTTTAAGGCTAAAATTTGAGAAATAATTGTCTTAATTTCTCATGGTTTTAAATTTATTCCTTCATTTTGAGATTTCGCGATTTCCAAGATTTTGAGAAAACGGAAAGTTTTTTGATTTTAAAATAATCATGAAATTATTTAGAATATTTAAAACTAAAACTATTAAATTTGTAACTGACTAAAATTGAATTGGTTGAATTTTGAAAAGTATAATAATAGTCAAGTTTAAAATGGTTAATTTCCAAACGATTTAAATTACTTAAAGTAATAGAAATTTTTAAGGCTTTTAGTATAAAAAAGTTTATATGCAACCATTTTTCGCGAATAATTTTTTTTTAGTTTTGGATGAATTTCAGATTTGTTTAAGTTTCAAATTTCTTAAGTATAAATTTTCTTATTTTTTAATATTCCTGATTTAAAATTACTTTTTTTTAGAATCTTTTTTTTAGAATAATTCAATTTTTACGGTTTAAATTTGGAAATGATTTTTTTTAAACTCTAAAAATGAAGGTGAATTTATTTTTTTGTTTAAAAAAAAGTTTGTCTATCTAATTTTTATGTTGTCTAATAATTTTCTTAATTCAATGAAAGTTTAGAATTCAACAATTTTAGAAGCTTTAACTTGAAAATATTGGATTTAGTTATAAATATCACCTCCTTCCTAATGAATTTTTCTAAATCTAAAAATTTGAGATTGAAGTTTTTGAATTTGAAAAGCTTCTACTTAAATTTTTTTTAGTTTTAAATCGTTCAACTTAAAATGCTTTTATTCAGAAATTTGACAAAATAAAATAATGGATAAACTGTAATTTTCAATAAATAGGTAAATTTTCAAGCTAAAATCAATTTGTGTAGAAGCCAGTTGAATTTTCAACGTAGATCTTTTGTATAATAAAAAACAAAATTTCATTTTAGAGAAACGAATTTTCTTTAAAAAAAGACAATTTTTCAAACAAAAGTTGAATTAAAAAAAACTTGTTATTTTAACAGAATTTTTGAATTTTCATCAAAAAAATAAAATCGATTATTAACTAAACCAATTGATACAAATTTTTAAGTTTTCTTATATCTAGTGCATTAAAACGCTAAAAAGTTATATCATTCATTTGGAAGGAAAAGTCTAGCATTTAAAAAAAAGTTGTGTGAAAACTCAAAGTCCAATAAGACCGCCATTTTGAAAATTTTCGAAAAATATTTGTTCGGATTTTTTTTCTATAAAAAATCATAATTATATCCTTCATTGGTACCACATCCCATTCCGATATGGAAATTGCCTTTATTAGATAACGTGAATTTCACCAGCTGGAACCTTTCCACTTGAATTTTTGAAAAAAATCTCAGGATTTTTTTTTTAATCTTTAAATCTTCAAATAAAAGGAACGAATTTAAAAAAAAGAGTAGAATTTTTAACCAAATAGTTGAATTTTTCAACAGCAAAGATGAATTTTTAACCACATCGAAAATAATTTTTTTTAGTTGAAACCAAAGATATTGCATTAAAAAAAGTTGCCAAAAATGTCAAACTTCCAGAAGTCTCCTATTTTTTATCATTTTCGATCAATATTTGTTCGAATTCTTGTTTCATTATCAAAAAATCATATACTCTCAATTGAAACAAAATTTCTTTTCAATATAAAAATTTCCATGTTTAGAAGACGTGGATCTCATAACCTGTAACCTCTCAAATTCAATTTTTGGAGAAAACGAAATAGTTTTAAAAAAATCCTTACATTTTGAAATTATAGGGACGAATGTTAAACGAGATAATTAAATTTTTAACTAAATAGCTGAATTTTCACCATAGAAAGGTTAATTCTCAATCCATTTGCCCAAATCATAAAGAAAAAAAGAATAATTTAACCAGAAACACTTGTTTCATTCAAAAATAGTCTTCAAGCTAACAAAAATCATTTTTTCGAAGACAGTTGAATTTTTAGCGAAGAAGGACGAAAGGGCCTTTTAAACGAAACGGTCGATTTTATTCTAAGCTAGTTATATTATTTAGTTATCAAGTTGAGTTTTCAATTAAGAAAAAATGAATTTTCAAACAAATTGTCGAATCCTGAAAAAAAATTGAACTTAAATAAGAAAAAGTTGAATTTCTAGGAAAATCGTTGTATGATAAGCTAAAAAGACAAGCTATTTAGAAAAAAAACTAAATTTTCAACCCTGTCTGATGAATTTTCAATCCAAAAGATAAATCTACAAAACAGTTTAATTTTTCGAAAAATCGTAATATTTTAAAAATGAAGTTGAATTTCCAACCTAAAAAGATGAAGTTTCAACACAGCAAATATTAATTACACAGGCACAAAAAATGTGCACAGCTAAAAAAGTGACTTAGAGCATTGTAGTATTTGCCTAGCATAGTCTAAATCTGCATTGATTGGAATTTTCTGCTTCACAGTATTTTTTTTCGAGTTTAAATTTTTAGTTTAGGTCAAATTATCAGCATCATACTATAGGAAAATCATTTTTTTCTTGTTGTGAAATTGATTCTTTGATATCCCTTAGACAGGAAAAGATTTTCGTAGTATTTAGTCGCAAACCAAATTGTGTTGCAAAAGTTGTCAACAATGGAATTAATTTTATTATTATTATTATTATTAATTTAATTTAATTAATTTAATGTTACAACTACAAAAATCTTCCTTCTGATTATAAAACATTACATTTCTTTAGAAAAATGCCAATTGTTCATAAGCAAATTGTACTTTTATACTCCTAAAAGAAAAAAAACGTTTGCACGTTATTCTACCATTTTCCTGTAGAGAAATTTTAAAAGGAATACGAAGTAGTTTCTATTATTTCACGGGATATACATTTTTTAGTTGCAACGCGGGAGCACTTAGAGTTTTGTGCGTCATACCCTCGTCTATTTAAGAGAATAGTATTAAATATTCTTTTCAATAAAGTTCAATTTGTTAACAAACATTAGCAAAAAAATTTCGTTTGCATTCAAAACCTAGGAAAATCTTTTCGAATATTAGGGCTATCAAAAAATTACTTTAAAAACGAAAAACATACTTCAGATTTTTTCGCTGTAAAAGTAATTTGTGGCTATATTTCGTTTCAGTTTTTTTGTTGAGTTTTTTCTTTAGTTTTCTTTATTTAGTAATTTTTTTTATATTTTACTATATGTACCTTATGAATCAGATGGTAGGCAATGAGTAGGTTTGATTATGAATGAAAGAGCGAAGCAGAATCTCAGAGACCATGATTTTGTATCTCCAAGATTGTTGTCGGTTAGAATGAAAGTAGGAATCGGAAGATTATTTATCATAGCGTGCAGCGCCTAGGCAGAGAAAGAGTACTAGGTAATTTTGGGAATTAGTTAGGTTATTCTTAGAAAAGGGATTGTTTAATAGAATTACTTGGTTTAGATTAAGAATAATCTACATTTACACCTGTTGGAGACGATGTACCTACAGTATAATTGAATTTTTGGAGGGATCGTCCGAGTTAAAGTAATATTTACACGTATTTTAACCTTTTCGAATTTAGACACATTTTTTCTAAATGTGCATATGGCAACGCTGTTATCACGATTCCAGATGATGAATTTTTTTGCTAGAACATTAAACTTTTTGTTTAAAAATTCTTCTTTTTTCTAAAAAAAAACCACTTTTTGATTTAGAATTCTTGAATTATGTTAAAAGCTCCTTTTTCGGCAAAAATGGATTTTTTTGTCTCAAAATTAAACTTTTTTAGTTGAAGCTTCAATTATTTAATTAAGAATTCGAGAAATTTTATTGAAAAGAAATTTCTTTATTTTTAAAAATTCAACTTTTTGGTTGAGAATTCTTGAATTTTGTTAAACTTCAATTTTCCGATAGAGAATTAATTATCTTTGGTTTGAAAAATCTGTTTGTTAACAAATTTAACCATTCGGTTTTAAAGTGAAACTATTTTCTTAAAAATTAAAAAAAATTAATTTTTTTTCTTTCTTAAAAATTCAATTTTTTGGTGGAGAATTCTGGAATTTTATTGAAAGTTCGTCGTTTTTGGTTGTAAATTAATCGTTTTGTTTAGGAATTACTATTTTTAGTGAGAAATTTACCTTTTTATGAGAATACTTGAATTTGGTTAAAAATTTAACAATTAGGATTTAAAGCCTAACTACTTTCTTAAAAATGAGAAAAAAAATATTTTCTTTTTTTAAAGATTCAACGTTTTGGTTGATAATTCTTGAATTTTATTAAAAACAAGTCTTTTTTGCTTCTAAATTTATTTTTATTTAAAAATAATGCTTTTTAGTTATAAATTCAACTTTTTGGTTGGAAATTTTTGAATTTTGTTAATAGTTCGTTTTTTCCAATAGAAAGTTAATATTTTTCTTTAAAAATTCATCCTTTTCTTAAAAATTAATCTCGTTAGTTGGAAATTTAATAAGTGGATTTTAAAGCTAAACTACACTCTTAAAAAATCCCGTTTTTGGTTGAATATTAAATATTTTAATTAAAAAAAAATCATCTCGTTGGTTGGAAATTGAACCGTTTTGTTGAAAAATTCTTTTTTTTTTGGTTCAAAAATTACTTTGGTAAATTAAAATTTCCCTATTCCATTTTTCGTCGAAAATGATACTTTTTAAAGTGAAAATTCAACTTTTTGTAAAAATTGAACTATTTTCTTAAAAATTCGTTTTTTTTTTTTGAAAATTAATCTACTTTAGTTGAAAATTCAATTTTTGGGCTGACAGAAACAGTATTTTATTGTAAATTTATATTGTTTGGTTCCAAATTAAATTTTTTAATCAAAATTTCATATCTTTGATTTGATAATTCAACTGTTTTGTATAAAAAATTGGCCATTTTGTTCTGAAAGTTTTATAATTTATTTTAAAAAAGTCAAATATTAAGTAGAAATTTTTTTTTTATATAACAGAAAATTATTTTTCATGATTAAAAGTTTATATATTTCATTTTTGTTTTTAACACATACTCTGAAAATCAGTTTTTCATTTTAATTGTTGATTTATTACATAAGTTTATAATTCACCACACGGTCACGTAGACAATATAGACATATTTGCAACTTGACTCGCTATAAACAGGAAAAAGAATCAGTATTACCGTAAAATCCGGGTTTACCTCAAGGCTAAGTTACTTTCTGGAGGGGGAAGAGGTCATAACCAAATCAACGGTAGTCGACGATGGGGTGGGGAGGGGTGTCAAAAATGGTTTAAAATTGATAAAGTAGATTATGGATGATTCCTAAGCAATAAAGATATAGAGGGCGCATCTTCTATTTTTTGGGATATTATTGTTAGACGTGAGATCAAAGTGTGTGGTACTGCACTTATAGGAAGAATGTCTGGTGATGCGTGGTGGAATGATGAAATCCGTGTATCCCTTCACGAAAAGAAAGAAGCGTATCTAAGAAAATTGAACATCACAGACCTTAGCGATGAAGACAGAAGAGTCTTGAAAAAGATTACAGAGACAGAAAGAGAAAAGGGAAAATTATTGCCAAAGAAAGTAAATTTGAAATCGAAACAGAAGAAGAGAAGAAAATGCAAATCAATTTTGAAGGAAGAAGGAAACTGCTTTATAACATGGCTTTAATCAGTGTGAAAGAAAGTAAAAGTACAGAGTTAGGCAGCATGAGAAACAGCAAGGGTGAAATGCTATATGATACAGACTGGATACTTAACGCTTTAAGAGATTCTTTTGAGGAAAAGAGTTTTATGCGCATTTGTAGACAAGTGTTAGATAAGAATGCTTTATGTCCTCATGACTATTATATTCAAAAACAAGTATCTAAGATCGGCCCTCTTTGACAAAGAAGGTGTCGATCTCGAAACAGTGAGGGTACGTGGGTTAGCGTTCGCAGATGATAACGTTATTATGGCAGAGTCAATCAAAAACAAATAGATTTGAATACAAAAAATCTCAACAAACTTGAAGTCCCATAAATGCTGAATTCAAACCAAATCTCATTCCAACATGGAAACGGCAATGATCAATGACTTTGACTACACCACCAAAATCCTCTCAAGTGCATTCTTCATTTTGAGAAAATGTGTTTTACTGTCAGTTCGTTTAGTTCGGGAGATGAGTCTTGAAATATTAGGTGATTTCGAAGAGCACATAACCGCAAAATTTATCGCTCAGTGTTTAACCAGAGCTGCACTATTACATGTGGCGAACTGATTTCGGCCGTTATGGCTTCGTTTTATTGAACAGTTGGCATTAATTTTCTAGCACCCATGCGGAGGAAGGCGTAAATTTTACAAAACCCATTCCTTTTTTATTAAGAGCGCAATAACACGAAATTAGAAAATCTTCTACTGCCACAAACCCAACATTGAAACCTTTTCTGCAAATTTTTTTCTTCTTATGGTTAGTGTTATGTGCAATTACACTTAACTGATATTGGGATCCTTTACCTAAAGACTTCTCGGACATCGGTTCTATTTTTAGAAAAACTCGAACAAAAACTTCTGCCAAAGAACAAATGTATTTTTGGTCTTTTTTCAGGAGAGCACATTGCCTTAGTTGAGTCAATAAAAATATAGTATCTATATGAGAAAAATGTTTGGTTAAGCACATTTTGATCGGTTTGTTCAGAAACTGCGTCAAGTAGTCAAAAATCTTTTCTTTGATTTAATTTGATAAATTCCTGAAATAAAATACAGAAACTTGATGTTTGCTCTCAAAACAGGGAAAATGGGGTGAATTTTTAAGTAAATAGGTGATTAAATTATTTTTAATAAAATTAATTAGAATTAAATTTATTTAAAAAAAGATTAATTTTCTACAAAAATGTCTAAGCTTCAACAGGTGAGTTGAATTTTCACAACAAAAAGTCCAATTTTTTAGAAAATAGTTGATTTTTAAACTTAAAAATTATTTTAGACCGAGTAGTTTTGTTTTCTACCAAATTGTTGAACTTTTTTTAAAAGTGTGGAATTTGCAACCAAATAGTTAATTTTTCGACTAAACTGTTCAAGTTTTAAACATAAACACTAATTTTTAGCGGCACACAGTTTTATTTTTAGAAAAATAGATGAAAAATCAAAAATTGATAAAAAATTTTTTTTTTTAACACGGTAGAATTTCCGAACCAGAAGGATGATTTTGCATCCAAAAAGAAGTATGTTCGATAAAACCCTCAAATTTGCTACCAAAATGTGACTTTGTAAAAAAATGTAATTTTTCACACAATAATTAAAGTATTTAAAAAAAATTCAATTTTGACGAAAGTTATAGTTCCTTATACTAAAAAAATATTTGAATTTCAAATAAAAAGCGTTAAAACTAAACAAAAAACAGATAGATTTATTACCAAACAGTTGCACTTTTAGAAAATAAATATGAAAATCTTCACAAAAGATATAAATTTTTAACCCGGAAAGATTTTTTAAATAAGAGACGACAAAAATTTCACCAAATTTTTGAGTTTTCAAACAGAAGACGTTTTAAAACAAATTGCCTAATTTTCTACAAAAATAATAGAATTTCTAACACAAAAATATAAAAATTTTCAACAAATTGTTTGAATTTTTCAAAAAAGAATTAAATTTTCAGGAAGATAATGCATTTTTTTAACCAAGTTGATGCATTTTTTCAACTAAAATAATAATCCTTAACAAACAAAAATTAATTTTTAACAAAAAAGTTCAACTTCTAACCAAGTTGTTAAATTTTCAATAAAAAAAGATGAATACTCAATGAAAAATATAACAATTTATATTCCAACTAAAAAGTTATTAAATTTTTTAATAAGAAACAGTTAGATTTAAACAGAAATGATGAATTCTCAGCGAAAAATTTAATAGCTGATATGTCAACCAAAGAAGATTTTAATTTTAAATGAAAAATAGTTTAATCTAACCAAAAGAGACGAATTTTCGACAAGTTAGTAGATTTGGCAACAAAAAATATTTTTAGTTTAAATAAAAATACTTGCACTTTTAACGAAAAAAGTTGAAATTTGTACGAAAAACTGTAAATTCCCAACAAAGAAGCGTTTTCATGAAAAATATTTTCAAAATATTTACCATGATTATAATATACCAAGAATTAATATTTTAACTAAATAGTAAATAATTTTTAACAAAAAAGTTTAAAATTCAACCAAAAATTCGACTGATCAATCAAAAAGATCAATTTTCAAAAAATGCCACAAAATAATAATTCTAAAAAAAAGGGTAATTTTATTTGTTCTTTATACAAGAAGAAACCGTACGTTCAACAAAATTATTTAAATTTGAAGTGAAAAAAATTAATCTTTAAATGAAAAAATTCAAGAAGTTATTAAAATCTCAATGAAAAATTTAACAGTTGAATTTTCAAATAAAAACAATCCATTTTTAACAAAAATTGATTAAATAAATTTTCAGTACAAAACATTAATTTTCAATTAGAGAAAAAAAAACGAATTTTGAACCAAATAGTTAAATCTTCAATGAGATGTTGGCACTTTGAACCCAAAAAGATTAATTCTAAACCAAATACTAAATTTAATATTTTCACGGATTCCAAAAAAATCAAATTCTCTAACAACTTTTTTTTAACCAAATTAATTTTTGTAATTGAATAAAGCTCGATTTTTTGGATTTTCAATTAATAGTTTTGGTGAAATAAACAAAATTTTATTGCTTCTATTACAACCAGATGGTTGATTTCGAGACCCAAAGTTTGTCCAGCGTACAAGATTTATTTTTAAGTTAATAAAAAAATATTTTAGATTCACAATTAGTTTATTTATATTATTTATAAAGAGAAATTAAATTTCCTTAATAATTTTTCTTCGCAAAAAATCTACGGCTTTTATGATCATTTTACTATTACTTAAAGATTTACGTGCAAAAGAACTAACCAAATTTTTGAGAAAAAATATAAAAATAGTAATCATTACTCTCGATCATTAAATCTTCTTTCAGAATTAAATTAAGAAAAAATTGCAAAAGTAGTGCAGGTGAAAGGTTGTAGAGATTCATAAGGAATTTTTATAAGAATTTAATTTGATATTAGCGTTTCAATTTTCCGTAAGACTCTCGCCAAAAGACTTCATTTTACTTTCAGTGAACGAGCTTCCACTCGGAAATTAGTTTATTCCTTGAAAGTAATAAATTTCTTATTCCGAAGTTTACTATTTCCTAGAAATATATTCTTTAATAAGAATTTATTATCGATATTTTATACAGGTGCTTCACGAGTAGACCAAAGGTCTACCGAATAATTAAATTGTTATAAATAATAATTGTATTTTTAACAAAATAGTTAGATTTTCAAATATAAATCGGAATTTATAATCAGGAAATTTTTATTTTCAAATGAATAGTTCCATTTTCTACCAAATCGTCGCTCTAACAATAAAATAGTTGAACTTTTAAGCTAGGAAAAAAATTATTTTCAAAGAAGGTACTGATTTTAACCAAATGGTTCAACTTTCAGGTCTAGAAAATAATTTTTTTCATGCAGAGTTAAATTGCTTACCAGAAGAGATAAATTCATGAAAATAGTTTATGTTGCCTTCTGCAAAAAGGCATTTTCAATAGAATAGTAGAATTAAATATAAATAACCAGAAATAGTTGAATTTCAAAGCCAATCAGACAAGTTTTTAACTCGAAAAGCAGAATTTAAAAAACAAATTTAATTTTCAACCGAGAAAGATCAATTATCTATACCATAAGATATTTATGTCCTACCCAAAGAGAATTTAAAAAAACATAATTAAACGAAGAGAAAATAATTTGTAATAAAATAATTGGATCCTTACCCAAATACCTAAATGTTTAATCAAGAAAGAAAAATTTTAAACTAAATAGTTCAATTTTCAACAAAATTTGTTACATCAAAAAATGAACTCGACAAATTTTCAGTTGCAGAAATAATTTTCAATAAATAATTGAATTATTAAACAGGCAAGTTCGGCCAAAAAAAGAAGAAGTTCTAACAAACTGGTAGAATCCTCAACCAACATAATAAATTTTCAAGGGACATTAATTTTCAAACCAAAAAGTCCAATTTTCTACGATATAGTTGATTTTTCTTTTTAAAATGGATACATTTCATAATAAATAAATCAATTCACAACCAAAATAAAAAAACCAGTTTTAACAATAAACTTAGATTTAAAAAACGGAGTGAAACCTAAAAAATAGAATTTGGAACAAATAGTTAAACTTTCAGGCAAGCAGTTCAATTTTCAACCAAAAAAATATACATTGTTAACCCACTGCTTAAATTTTCAACCAATAATTGGAATTTATCACCAAAACTTTTGAATTTAAACGAAAAAATATTTATTTTTAACAAGAAAATTATCTTCTACAAAGTAGTTAATTTTTCATATAAATAGCTCAATTTTTAATCAAGTTGTGGTATCATCAATCAAAAAAGTAATCTTCTCATCAATGAGTTGAACTTTCTGCCAAATAGTTTATTTTTAAACTTACGACGGATAAATTTCAAGAAGGAAGCAATTATTTTTTAACCAAGTCTTTAAATTTGCAACCAGAACAAATTTTTTTAACGAGATATTTACATTTTTAACTAAATAGATGAATTTTCTACCAGTGTTCAGTTTTCAAGCAAAAAAAAGAGGAATTTTTCAAAAATCATCAAACTTTTTTACGTGAAAATATTATTTATCAACTAAAAAGATAAATTTTTAACTGAAACAGATTAATTTACAACAAAACAGTTGCATCTTTAACCCAAAAGCTTTTAAGACAAATTTTTAAAAAATATATCAATTTTCAAACAAACAGTGGAAGTTTAACATGTAAATATCAATTTTTATTTGAAGATAAAATTTTTGAACCAAAAACAGAACAGTTAAATTTTCAGTTGAAAAAATTAATTTTCAACAAAAAAACACAAATTTTCAAGCAGGCAAACAACCAAAAGATGAATTATTTTCAAGAATGAAATGATTTTCAACAACAACAAAAATTCAACCAAGTAGTAGAACCTTCATTTTTAAAAAATGTCGAATTAGACCAAATCCTTTTAAAAAATCAATTTTTAACAAAAATTTTTCTTCAAAATGATATAGTTAAATTTTCAACCAAAGAGATGAATCTTCAACAAACGAAATTTTACTTAGATCAAATTAAAAAAAAATATTTTGTGTTAAAACATAAAATAAAGAGTTTTTAATAAAATAGTTATATTTTTAAAAAAACCTATTAAAATTTTCAACTAGATATTAGAAGTTTTATCGAAATAAATAAATTGCGAAACAAAAATATAATAATAAACTTTTAAGCTAAAAACAGTTAGATTTTCTTATTGGGCTCTATTAGCTCAGTTCGCATTTGGGCGAAAAAATGAGAAAAAGGGAAAAAGGAAAAATTTCTTGAAAACAGGATGAAAAATAAGAATTTTTGTAAAATAAGGAATTTCAACTATTTGGTTGAAAATTGTATTTTTTGAAATTTCTGAAAATTTAATTCTTAGTTGAAAATTAAATTGTATACTTGATTCTAAATTCTTGTACATTTTTTTCAGTTAAAAAATAATTTTTATATCTGAAAATTTAACTATTCTATTTCCAGCTGAGAGTGATTACATTATAAGTTGAAAATTCAACATTCTTCACAAAAAATGCGTGTTTCTGGCTGAAGAATTTAACTAATTGTTTGGAGCTGCAATTTTTTTTTTTGTAGAATTTTAATCTTTTTTTTCATTCACTGTTTTATTTAAAATTAATCTTTTTCAGTTTGAAATTTAACAACATTTATGGTTCAAGGTTGGGCTAATTAAAAAAAAATTAATGTTCTTAAAAAATTACTACTGTGGTTGACAATTTAACCTATTACCTAAAAATTCTTCATTTTTATAAAAAATTAATCTTTTGGTCTTCAAATTTTTCCATTTCATTCATGGGTAAAATTGATACTTAATAATTTGAAGATCGATCTTTTACAAATTAATGTTTAAACTATACGAGTCAAACATTTAACGATTTTTTTAAAAATTCATATTTTTTTGTTCAGTTTTAATAGTCAAAAATTGGTGGTTCTTTTTCAAGAAGTAAATTTTGAAATTTAAAATTTTCTTGTTACATTTTAATTTAACAACTTTTTTTATTCCAAATTACAACTGATTTGATGAAAATTTATGTCTTTTTTAGAAAATTATTTTTTGGTAGAAAATTCATCCACCTGGTGGTAGATTCATCTTTGTGGGCATAAACTTTTGTTATTTGGTTACCAAGTTTACTATTTTGTTGAGAGTTTAATTGTTTCCGTCAAAAATGCTTTTTAATTAAATTGTAATTTTTTTAATTTAACCGTTGCGTTAAAATTGAATATTTGTTTATTTAAGATTCAAATATTTGATTAAAAGTTCAACTATTTTGTTGAAAATGTTGTTCCACATTTTGAATTATTTTTTAATGAAATATCTACTATTATATTTTTCCTTCAGTTTCTTTTTTTTTTTTATTTATTATTTTTTTAATTATTATTTATTTATTATTA
>JAWWLR010000054.1:76373581-76392612 GCA_035041075.1 Acraspis erinacei | reverse complement strand
TTACATTACATTACATTACATTACATTACATTATATTATATTATATTATATTATATTATATTATATTATATTATATTGGATTGGATTGGATTGGATTGGATTGGATTGGATTATATTCTATTCTATTCTATTCTATTCTATTCGATTCTATTCTATTCTATTGTATTCTATTCTATTCTATTCTAGGCTATTTCTTTAATTAAAAAAAAAATTATTTTATTATTTTTTTATTTATTTTTTTTATTATTTTTGTATTACCTTGATAATGGCGCTGTATGAGTGCCGAAACGTTGGTGATTTTTTTTATGAATGTTTTCTTTATTCTGATTTGATAATAGTAAAAATAAAAAAATAAATAAAAAACGAAAGAAATAAAAAGAGAAGGACGCGGATTTGATTGGTTGCCTTCTCATTTTTCTTTCTTCTTTTCTATTTTTCTCTAATTTAAATTTCTTAAATTTTAAATTATGGTAAATTATTCTGAAAAAGGTAAATCGACTCACACAAATTTTCAACCAACAAAGATTAGTTTTTAACAAAATTGTGGAATTTTCAGGTGAAAAAAATTAACAAAAACAAAAAATTTGTAACAAAATAGCTTGATGTTAAATCAAATAAATTACTTCTGCACTAAAAATATAAACTTTTAACTGGAATAGTTTAATTTTTAGTTCAAAGATAAATTTTCAACCAAGATGCAAACATTTTTCAACCAATTATTAAAATTTTTAATGAAATATATGAATTTTAAACTAGATTTTTAACTCTTCATCTGGAAAATTTTAAATTTCAGCTAAAAAGTAAATTTATAACTAAAAAACAAGTTTCCAACGAAATAGTTCAACTTTCAACCAAAAGCCTGAATATTCAACTGAAAAGATAACTTTTTGACGAAATTGTTGAATTTTTAACAAAACTGATAAACTTGCAAAAATAGTTCATTTATTTTTTAATCAAATAAGTCAATTTTCAAAAAAATTATAAATCTTTAACTAGAATAAATTAATTTTCAGTTTAGAACTAAATTTTCAACCAAAAAGCAGAATTTTTTCTAATAAATATTTAAATTTTCAATGAAAGATATGAATTTTCAACTAGATTTATAACTCTTCATCTGGAAAAGTTTAATTTTCAGCTAAAAAGAAAATTTGTAACTAAAAAATAAGTTTCCAACTAAATAGTTAAACTGTCAACCAAAAGCCTGAATATTCAACTGAAAAGATAACTTTTTTTACAAAATGGTTGACTTTTTAACAAAGTTGATAAACGTGCAAATAAATTGTGAACTTACAAAGAAGCAAATTCCTTTTCTACCAAAAAGACGAATCTTTCACAAAATAGACTAAACTCCAACAAAATAGTTGAATTTTTGACTAAAAAATATACATTTTCTATAAAAATAGTTAAATTTTCAGTTGATATAAATTAACAAACAAAATAGTGTAACATTAAACCATAGAAACTAATTTGCAACTAAAATTTAAAATTTTCAATTGCAAGAGTTTAATTCTCAGTTCAAAAATAAATTTTCAACCAATATGCAAACATTTTTCAACTAATTATTTAAGTTATCAACGGAAGATATGAATTTTCAACTGGATTTATAACTCTTCATCTGGAAAAGTTTAATTTTAAGCTAAAAAACAAGTTTCCATCTAAATAGTTAAATTCTCAACCAACGGAATGAATATTCAACTAAGAGGATAACTTTTTGATCAAATTGATGAATTTTCAACAAAATAGAATAAATTTGAACGAATTAGTTGAATTTTGAACTGAAAAGAACAATTTTCTACCAAAACTGGAATGGTTGAATATTAAGTAAAATAAAAATTAAAAAACAAAAACGAATTTTTAACAAAATAGTTTATTTTTCAACCAAAGATATCAGTTTTGAACTAAAATTATATATCTTTATATGGAATAAATTAATTTTCAGTTCAAAACAAAATTTTTAAACAACAAGTAAACATTTTTCAACTAAATACTTAAATTTGCGTAGAAAGATATGAATTTTCAACTGGCTTTAAAAATCTTCATCTGTAACAGTTTAATTTTCAGCTAAAAAATAAATTTTTAACTTAAAAGGAAGAAGTTTCCAACTAACTAGTTAAATTTTAAATCAAAACCCTGAATATTTTACTGAACGAAAACTTTTTTACAAACTTATTGAATTTTTAACAAAGTTGATAAACTTGCAAATAAGTTGTGAACGTACAAAGAAGAAGAGTCCTTTCCTACCAAGAAGATGAATTTTTTACAAAATAGATTAAATTTCAAAACGAAGTAGTTGCATTTTTAACTAAAAAACATCAATTTTATACCAAAAATGAAATAGTTGAATTTTCATATGAAAACAATAGTTTACAAACAAAATAGTTTGATTTTAAACCAAAGAAATTAATTTTCAACTAGAAATATAAGTTTTCGACTGGAATAGTCTAATTGTCAGTTCGAAAATCAATTTTCAACCAAGATTTAAACAGTTTTCTAAAAATTATTAAAATTTTTAACGAAATATATGAATTTTAAAAGGGATTTATAACTCTTCAGCTGGAAAAGTTTCATTTTAAGCTATAAAACCAGTTTACATTCCAATTGTTAAATTCAAAACCAAAGGGATGAATATTGAATATTCAACTAAGAGGATAACTTTTTGACCAAATTGTTGAATTTTCAACCAAATTTATATATTTCCAAATAAATTGTGAACTTGCAAAGAAGAAGATTTCTTTCCTACAGAAAAACAAAAAAAATTAATTTTTAACTGAAATTATAAATCCTTAACTGGAATAATTTAATTTTCAGTTCAAAACTAAATTTTCAACCTAAAAGCAAAAATTTGTCAACTAAATTCTTAAATTTTTAATGGCAGATACGCATTTTTAACCTGATTTATAAATATTCATCTGTAATAGTTTAATTTTCAGCTAAAAAATGAATTTTAACCAAAAAACAATAATTTTCCCACGAAATAGATAAATTTTCAAAAAAAGAGATGAATATTCAAAATAGATTGAATTTCAGCAGAGTAGTTGAATTTTGGACTAAAACAGATGAAATTAATTTTCAACTAAAATTATAAATCTTTAACTAGAATAAATAATTTGCAGTTCAGAACTAAATTTTCTTCGCTTAATTTTTCAGCCGAAAAAATTATTTTTTATTTATATTCCCAGAGTTTTAAATCGCCAACATCTAGATAGAAGTAGAGAAATAATGCCACACGCAATAAACGGCTTCTAATTTTTTTATTGTTCATTATTAAAAGTCAGATAAATGTCAGAAATTATTTTTTCGTTTCAATGCGGCAACTTTAATCATTTTCCATTTTTAATGTAACTGAGGAACGGGCTCTAGAGCCCTAGCTAAAATAAAATTAATAAAATTGCAGTATTTAAAAACCATGAGTAAATGAATGCAAAATGAACTCAAGCATACCTGCATATTTATTTGGTAATACTAAAAACATAAACAATTTTAAATTTCATAACCACAAATTTTTTCAATGGTAAGAGTTGACAATTATAATGAAAATAGTATCATAATTTTGTTTGTCGGTAGTTTTCTTTTGCGAGATTTGTTATTTTTGTAAAAATTAAAAAAAAACGTTTTTTCTCGGTAAAAAACCATTTTCTAGGTGATTAAGGTTGAAAAACTTTATATTATAATCTGCGACATGTGAGATGTCACATGATCTATCATTGCCTATTATTATATTTGGCGGCTGTATAATCTAAAAATTGTGATAAAATTTAGACATATAGTTTAAAATATATAAGCGGATATCTGCCTATCCCATATGAGTTTTTATTTTGTTTAAATAATACAATTGTATGAATTATATTTTAGTAGGGGCTCTAAAGCCCTCTCATCAGTTACATTTCTAGTAAAAAATGAATAAAATTGCAGTATTGAAACCAACTGAAAACTCCAGGCAGGTGTCCCCTTATATATTTTAAATAATTTTCTAAAATTTTGCTACAATATTTACAATGTTATTTATTTAAAGTTTTTAAATTAAAAGAACGCCGAATGTAATAACATGCAACAGACTTGAAGGTGAAGTTTTTTTTTAACTGTAATGACCTGGAGAAATGTTTGTTAACCGAGAAAAGGCGAGATTTTTTTTTAATTTTCAAACGCAATAAAAAATAACAATTAAGTTGAATTTCCGAAAAAGAAAATTATTATAATCATTTGATATAAATTTAGAGATCATAATATAAAAAAATTGGTTATTGTGAAACGTCAAATTGGTTATGTTTTTAAAAAAACAAAACTTCTTGAAAACAAATTTATTACATTTCTATACATATAAAATCAGCTTCTTTTATATTAACATCATTTTAAATAATTGAATAAATTTTTTTAATTATTTAAGATACAAAAAGTGTTATAAAATACGTATAGAAATTTACTACGTGAATCTTAAAGTAATAGAAAAAAGACAAGCAACAAAAAAATCCACTGGTTAGTTTTTTTTTCGTTAAAAAAATTTGATGACAAAAAAGGTAGCCCGTGTACGTGTTTTTGAAAATATTGAAATTTCCTAACAATTTAAAGAGAAATATAGGTCCATTTTAATAGAAGAGGTAAACGACAAGTTATACAAGTTAGAAACGATAATTCATAGAATCCTGGCAGTTTCAGTTTCTCGACCTATATACCCACGCATATTCTACAATATCTGCAACATCGTTTGAAGTTCGGATGGGGCCACAAATTCGGAAACTATTGGTTCCTAAATAACCCGACACTATGTCACGCTCTCTGAAGTAATTTCTCAATTAGCAACCATTAGCGATGTAAAATTATAAATAATTTTATATTGGAGAGTAATATTTGTTATTTAGGAAAAGACATATACAATGTTAATTTGTGAACATTATTTTAAAAACAATCCAAAATATAAAAGGTAATAGATATAATTATCCAAACAGTTACAATAAAAAAATCTCAAAAATGCATCCCTAGCTGATTTCCCCAACCCCATATCAGCTGGATTAAATAAAAAAGCGAGCCCCATAGTATTATAAAAAAATCCCAAAAAATTAACCACAGCGAACCTCACCTCAAATGGGTTCAACTAAAAACGTAACAAAAAATTTGAATTGTAAACAAGCATACTATACACCTCTTTAAGACTCTAGTGAATATCCTGATATAAATGTATCCAAATTAAAAAAATAAATCGAAAATTCCTCTTCCAAAAATCAGTTCAAGTTTTACTTTTTAAGTTATAAAATATTTAAGCTGGACCAATCAGAAGTGCGGTATAAAAAGTCGTGTGTACGTGAGCAGGAGTCCAGCGTAGCGTTCAGTGTAGTGCCCTTTGTTCTTCCGTCGCTATCCCCACCTCGGCGGTCTCTTCGTTAATAATGCGTGCAACTCCCGTTCACATACGCACGTCTGTTTATACCTCGCTCACAATTGGTCCAGCTTAAATATTTTATAACTCAAAATGTAAAACCTCAACTGATTTTTGGAAAAGGAGTTTTCTATTTATTTTGAAACCTTTTATACAACTATATAAGTCCGGAAACTTGAGCCTGGAACAACTTGTATACTGCCCCTAGCTAATTTAATTAACCCCACCGCAGTCGCCTGCAATTAAAAACGATAAAAATTTATAATTAAAAATGGCTAAACGAGACATGTTTTAAAACTGTAGAAGATATCTCTATTTCTACTTTCGTAATAAACAGTCTAAAAAACCCACCCTTAGCACATATAGCGAACCCCATCTCAGATTTCTTCAACTAGAAGATCAAAAGAAAATAAAAAATAATTACACCAGCCACCTTCTCAAGACTCTGGTTGATATCTCTATATCCACAGTTTTAATCAGCAGCCCTCAAAAACCACTCCTGTCAGATCTAATAAACTCCGACTTGCTGCATTTTACTACAATCGCGAAAAAAATCAATTTTAAAATAATCAAACAAATCATCTTTCCAAGCATCTGGTAGATATACCTATTCTAATTATTGTAATTATCAACCGTTAAAAAAGCACTCCTTCAACTGAAAACGCTAACAAATTTCAAATAATAAATAACGCAGTCGCTGATTCTGAATCCGAGGTCAGTTTGACCCAATCAGGTCAGGATAAAGGCCAAGTGAAGGTTAAAATAAAGAAAACCAGTGAAACTGAGAAAAGCAATGGATCGGAGAAAACTTCTCCTCTCAGAGGTTTTTTGGTCGCTGAAACCGAATCCGGGGTCAGATTAACCCTGTCAGGTCAGGATGAAGTCTAAGTGAATGTCAAATTAGGAAGAGAAAACCCATTAAATCGGCGTGATGCACTACTTTAAGACGTTTTTGGGATCCCTAAATCTAAATACGGGGTCATTTTTACCCCATCTGTTCGGGACGAAGGTCATCCCAAGGTCAAAATCGAGAAAACCCTGGAATTGGAGAAAATCTCTACTATCAAATGTTTTTGAGGGCGCTGAATTGGAATCCAGGGTCAGTTTGACCCCATGAAGTCAGGAAACAGGTCAAGTGAAGGTAAAAGTTAAGAAAACCAGTGAATCTGAGAACAGCAATGGATCGGAGAAAACTTCTCCTCTCAGAGGTTTTTGGGGTCTTTGAAACTGAATCCAGGGTCAGATTGACCCTGTAAGGTCAGTATTAAGTTTAAGTGAAGGTCAAAGTTATAAGAAAAAAAACATTCAATTGGCGTGATGCACTATTTTAAGACGTTTTTTGGGTCCCTAAATCCAAATACGGGGTCATTTTTACCCCATCTGTTCGGGATGAAGGTCATCCCAAGGTCAAAATCGAGAAAACCCTGGAATTGGAGAAAATCTCTACTATCAAACGTTTTTTAGGTCGCTGAATTGGAATCCAGGGTTAGTTTGACCCCATGAGGTCAGGAAAAAGCTAAAGTGAAGGTAAAAGTTAAGAAAAACAGTGAATCTTAGAAAAGCAATGGATCAGAGGAAACCTCTCCGCTCAGATGTTTTTGGGTTTGCTGAAACTGAATCCAGGGTCAGATTGGCCCTATAAAGTCTGGATCAAGGTCAAGTGAAAGTCAAAATCAGAAAAAACATTAAATTGGCGTGTATAACTACTTAAACACGTTTCTGGGGTCGCTTAATCCCAGTTCCGGGTCATTTTTACCTCATCAGGTCAGGCTAAAAGTCATCCTAAGGTCAAAAATAAGAAAATCAAGGAGTTGGAGTATTTTCAATGAGTTTTTTATTTTTACGGAAAGTTTTTACGTTTTTGGAGGCTGTTTTGAAGAATTGATTTTTAAAGCTTTGAAGAGTCAAAAAAATATAAAAATTTTGGTGTAATTAAAGGAGCAAAAAAACTAGCATTAATGTTAAAAAATAGCCAAAAAATAACCTAAAATAATGAAGTAAAGACAGTGTTTAAACTCCATTCTGGTGGTGCTAGTATCAAGCTGATATTCTTGTGTAACTTTTTCGGAAGTATAACCAAGTATTTATTTCGGAAAATTTTAAATAGTTCCTTTTTAAAGGCTTGATATTATGAAATATATTGTTATTAATTGAAAACATTTTAAAGAAAGTTCAATACACTAAAAATTATATTGAGGAACATAACTGCAAGATGATCGACTATTAAAAAAGTTAATTTGTTTTCTTGAAAACTTTAAAAGAAAACGATGACGTATTCAGTTTTGTTTACAGAATAGACATTAAAAATGCGACGATTGGAAATTCCGAAGGTAGATTTCAGTGATTTCATCAAAGGTTTGTTTTCATTAGAAGTCATTTACTGAGGAGATATAGCTACATAAAATGCGACGGCGCGCATGATGCCAGGACAGGGTTGGCTGAGAGCCACACGTAAAAGACTAGGGCCACTGGCCTCTGGCCTCTATCATCTTCACGGTTTAGACGAAACATGAAAATGCATTTGGCGTACTAATCTTGACACGAGATTCTAAGCCCATTCCCATACAATTCAATGTGAAATTTTTATAAAGCGTTTAAAGCAAAGCGTTTAAAAGCTTTGCAAAATTTTTAAATTAATTAGAATCATATGAAATTCTATCATTTTTTGTGCAAGTTTTTGAAATCCTTTATATACATTCCTATCTGTTTAAATCATTTGAAATTCTCAGTAAAACTCGACGGCACACGATATGCTAGGACATGGCTTTTTGTGAGCAAATCGAATTTGAAGAGCCAACCTTGCACTAAGACTTTGGATCCAATCTTATAAAATGGAATAAAAAATGTATATAATATATAAATAAATTCCAAATACCAACTACTCCTAATCTTGCAAATTTCGATAGAACTCTTACAAGCTTTGAATGTTCCTTCAAATAATTAAAATCCTTGGTTGACTCTAAGCAAATCCAAATTTTAATTTTAATCTTGCCCGAAGACTTTGTTCCCATGCATATACAATTTAATTAAAATTCAGTACTACAAATTAGTAAATTGAAAGTACAAATAATTCCCATTGTTTTATATTTTCCTAAAACGTTTGGAGGTTCTGAATATTCCTTAAAACAATTTTATTCCTTGGAAATTTTATGAAATCCTTTGAAATCTTTTAAATTCCTTCAAATCTGTTCAATTCCTTTAAAATTCCTATGCGAGAATTAAGAATGTCAGGACAAGGTTGGCTAGCAGCAAATCTAAGTTGTAAAGATCTGAAGCTCATTCCAATAGAATACAATTGAAAATTTATCATTTTAATATTCCTTAAAAGCTTTAGAAATCTTTTGAATCCCTTTAAGACTGTTAAAATTTTTATAAATCCCATTCCCATACACTTCAAATCAAAATTCGTGTAATAAATAAATTCAGAAACCTAAAGAATTTCCAATCTTTTAAATTTCCATTCAACGTAAATAGGTTTTAGTCAATCCACAAAATAATTAAAATCATTTTAAATTGTATGAAATCCCTTAAAAGCCTTCAAAATCGTTTGCCATCATTTAAATACCTTCGAATTGTGTGAAATGCTTTTAAATTACTAGTAACATTCGACGGCACTCGGGATGCCAGGACAGGGTGGGATAACAGCAAATCCGAATTGACGAACCTTCGAGCACATTCCTATAGAACCAAATTAAAAATTTATATAATAAATTAAAAATACAAAAATTTCTGAATTGTCATATTTCACACACACACACACACACACACACACACAAAAGTTTAAACGTTTTGAAAGTTCCTGAAAATAATTTAATTGCTTGAAAATTTAATGAAATCGCTTCAAAGCTTTTGAAATCGTTTGCAATCTTTTTAAATTTCTAGTAAAATTCGACGGCACTCAAGATGACAGGACAGCATTAGCTATAAGCAAATCTTGGTGGACAAATATTTGGGCACATTCCCATAGAATTTAATTTAAAAATGGTATAATAACTAAATAAATTCAAAATGCAAAAAATTCAGAATCTTTCAAAATTCAATAAAAAAAAGTTTGAACGTATTTAATATTCCTTAAAATAATTACAATCTTTGGGAATTTCATAAAATGCCTTAAAAGCGTTTGAAATGCTTTGCAATCTCTTAAATCTCTTCAAATTGTTGGAAATCCTTTTAAATATGACGGCACTCACAATGCCAGGACCGGGTTAACTATAAGCAAATCTAAGTTGAGAATCCTTTGGGCACATTCACAAACAATTTAATTTAAATTTATTATAATAAATAAATGAAAATAAAAGCAATTCAGAACCATTCAAATTTCCCTGAAAAATAGTTTAAAAGTTTAAAAAAATTCTTTAAAATAATTTAATTTGTTGGAAATTTAATGGAATCCATTAGAAGCTTTTGAAATGCTTTGTGATTCCTTAAATGCTTTGAAATTATTTGAAATCCTTTTAACTCCCTACTAAAATTCCACGGTACTCAGGATGCTAGGACAGGGTTGACTATAGGCAAATCCAATTTGTCAAAACTTTGGACACATTCCCATAGAAATCAATTTAAATTTTCTATAATAAATAAATAAATTCAAAACACAAACAATTCAGAATCTTTTAAAATCCCATAACAAAAGTTTGAACTATTAAAAATTCCTTAAAATAATTAAAATCCTTGGGAATATCATTAAATGCCTTTGTTTGAAATCCTTTTACATCTGACGGCACTCAGAATGCCAGGACAGGGTTGGCTATAAGAAAATCCAAATTGTCAAATCTTTGGGTACATTCCCATAGAATTTAATTTAAAAGTTGTATAATAAATAACAAAATTCAAAATGCAAACTATTCAGAATCTTTCGAAATTCCATAACAAAATTTTCAACTTATTTAATATGCCTTAAAAGAATTAAAATCCTTGGGAACTTGATGAAATCACTTAAAAGCTTCTGAAATCCTTTGCATTTCTATAAATCTCTTAAAATTGTTTGAAATCCTTTTAAATTCGATAGCTCTCACGATGCCAGGACAGGATTGGCTATAAGAAAATCCAAATTGACAAATCTTTGGGCACATTTCCATAGAATTTAATTAAAAATTGTGTATAATAAATTCAAAATTAAAAGAATTGAGAATCTTTTAAATTTCCATAAAAAATCATTTAAAATTGTTTTATTTTAATTTTAAAGTTCGTGTTTTTTTAAAGTTTAAAATTTTAAAGATTTTAAAGTTTAAAGTTTTAAAGATTTTAAAGTTCCATACAGTAATTTAACTTATCGAAAATTGGGTGAAACCCCTTAAAAGCTTTTAAAATCTTTTGCAATCCTTTAAATACCTTGAAATTGTTCTATATCCTTTTTAATTTCTATTCAAATTCGACGGCTCTCAGGATGCCAGGACAGGGCTGGCTATAAGAAAATCCAAATTGACATAACTTTTGTCACATTCCCGTAGAATATAATTTGAAAATTGCATGATAATTAAATAAATTTAAACTACAAACAATTCCCAATCTTTCAAATTCTCATGAAATATGTTTCAAAGTATTTAATATTCCTTAAACTAATTAAAATACTTGGGAATTTGATGAAATCCCTTAAAAGCTTTTGAAATCCTTAAAATCCCTTTAAACTCCATAAAATTGTTGGAAATACTTTCAAATTTCTAGTAAAACTGGACGGCACCCAGGATGCCAGGACAGGGTTGACTATAAGCAAATCTAAGTTGAAAAAACTTTGGGCACATTCAAATACAATTTAATTTAAATTATGTATAATAAATAAATAAATTTAAAATGCAAACAATTCAGAATCTTTCAAATTTCCCTAAAAAATCGTTTAAAAGTTCTTAAGATTTCTTAAAATAATTTACCTCCTTGAAAATTTAATCCATAAAAGATTTTGAAATCCTTTGCAATTCTTGAAATCCCTTTAATTCTTTGAAATCCTTTTAAATTTCTAGTAAAATTCGACGAAACGCAGGATGCCAGGACAGGGTTGCCAATAAGCAAATCCAAATTGTCAAAACTTTGGGAATATTTTCATAGAATTCAATTTAAATTTTGTATAATAAATAAATAAATTCAAAATACAAACAATTCAGAATCTTGCGAAATTCCACAACAAAATTTTCAACGTATTTAATATTCCTTAAAATAATTAAAATCCTTGGGATTTTTCTTTTGAAATGTCTTAAAAGCGGTTGAAATCCTTTGCAATCACTTAAACCTCTTCAAATTTTTTGCAATCCTTTTAAATCCGACGACACTCACAATGCCAGGACAGGGTTGGCCATAAGAAAATCCAAATTGACAAAACTTTCGGCACATCCCCATAGAATTTAATTCAAAAATTGTATAATAAATACATTAATTAAGAATACAAACGATTTAAAATATTTCGAAATTCCATAATAAAATGTTACAAAGTATTTAATATTCCTTAAAATAATTAAAATCCTTGGTAATTTGATGAAATCCATTATGAGCTTTTGAAATCATTTGAAATCATTTTAAATCCTTTGAATACCTTCAAATTGTTTTAAATCTTTTTAAACTAGTAAAATTAGACGTCATTCAGGATGCCAGGACAGGGTTGGCTATAAGAAAATCCAATTTGACTCAACATTGGGCACATTTCCATAGAATTTAATTTGAAAATTGTATGACAAATTAATAAATTAAAAATAAAAATAATTCCTAATCTTTAGAATTCCCATAATAAAGTTTCAAATAATTAAAATCAAAATAATTAAAATACTTGGTAATTTGATGAAATCCGTTAAAAGCTTTCGAAATCCTTAAAATCCCTTCAAACACCATAAAATTGTTGAAAATACTTGTAAATTTCTAGTAAAATTAGACGGCACCCCGGATGCCAGGACAGGTTTAACTATAAGCAAATCTAAGTTGAAAAACTTTGGGCACATTCACATAGAATTCAATTTAAATTTTGTTTAATAAATAAATAAATTCAAAATAAAAACAATTCAGAATCTTTCGAAATTCCACAACAAAAGTTTGAACGTATTTAATATTCCTTAAAATAATTAAAATCCTTGGGATTTTTTTAAATGTCTTAAAAGCGGTTGAAATCCTTTGCATCACTTAAATCTCTTCAAATTTTTTGCAATCCTTCTAAATCCGACGGCACTCATAATGCCAGAAAAAGGTTGGCTATAAGAAAATCCAAATTCACCAATCTTGGGGCACATTCCCATAGAATATAATTAAAATTTTGTATAATAAATACATTAATTAAGAATACAAAGAATTCAAAATCTTTCAAAATTCCATAATAAAATGTTACAAAGTATTTAATATTCCTTAAAATAATTAAAATCCGTGGTAATTTGATGAAATCCATTAAAATCTTTTGAAATAATTTGAAATCCTTAAAAATCTTCAAATTGTTTGAAATCTTTTTAAACTAGTAAAATTCAACGGCACTCAGGATGACAGGACAGGGTTGGCTATTTGAAAATTAAAATGGACGAAACTTTCGGCACGTTACCATAGAATTTCATTTAAAAATTGTATAATAAATTAATTAATTAAGACTACAAACAATTCAGATTCTTTCAATATTACATAATAAAATATTGAAAAGTATTTAATATCGTTAAAATAGTTAAAATCCTTGGTAAATTGTTGAAATCCCTTAGAAGCTTTTGAAATCCTTTGAAATCCTTTAAATACCTTCAAATCGTTGAAGGTATCTACAGGTATATAAATTGTCAGGGTGACAGGACAGTGTTAATTATAAGAAAATTTTGGTTGACCAAACTTTGGGCACATTCACATAGAATTTAATTTAAATTTTTAATAATAAATTAATTAATTGACAATAAAAAATTCACAATCTTTCAATATTACATAATAAAATGTTCCAAGGTATTTAATATGCCTTAAAATAATTGAAAGCCTTGGTAATTTAATGAAATCCCTTAAAAGCTTTTGAAATCCTTTGAAATCCTTTAAATACCTTCAAATTGTTTGAAATCTTTTTAAACTTGTAAAATTCGAGGGCACTCCGGATGACAGGACAGTGTTAACTGTAAGCAAATTTAAGTTGACAAAACATTGTGCACATTTATATAGAATTAAATTAAATTTTTTATAATAAATAAATTAATTAAAAATACATACAATTAAGAACCTTTCAAATTTCTATCAAAAAATAATTTAAAAGTTTTTTTAAATGTCTTAAAATAATGTAATTCCTTGGAAATTTAATGAAATCCCTCAAAGGCTTTTGAGATCCTTTTCGATCCCGTAAATCCCTTCAAATTGGTAGAAATCCTTCTAAATCCCTACTAAAATTCCATGGCACTCAGGATGCTAGGACAGGGTTGGCTATAAGAAAATCCATTTTGACAAAAATTTGGGCACTTCCGATAGAATTAAATTTGAAAATTGTATGATAAATAAATAAATTCAAATTCAAATAATTCCCAATCCTTTCAATTCCCAGAAAAAGTTTCAAAGTATTTAATATTCCTTAAAATAATTAAAATCCTTGGGAATTTGATGAAATCCCTTTAAAGCTTTTGTAATCCTTAAAATCCCTTTAAATCCGTTGGAATAGTTTCAAATCCCTAGTAAAATGCGACAGCACTCAGGATGTCAGAATAGGGTTGGCAATGAGCCACAAGCAAAAGACAAGGGCCACTGTCCTCTATCTTCTATCCTCTATCGTCTCCATTCTTCAGACGAAAGATACAAATCCAAATTGATGTACCAATGTTGCCTTAAGCCTGTGAGCTTGACACAATCAGAAGGGAGATTTTACACTGTCAGGGAGAGTATATGATAGTGTACTTGATACCACCCTGTTTGCACCCCCCTTTTGTAATTGTCTTCTCCAGAGCCACGAGGCTTACGCAATGTATACCCCATTCCCATACAATCTACGTAGCTTTTGTTCAATATCCATCTAACCACCCTTCGATAATTAGATCAAACAAGTTGTTTCAGAAAATGCATAAACCAAGAAAAAATTTTAATATTGTTCTTCAGTGAATGTTTTCAATAATTATAATTTATTTTTGGTTCTCTCAAATCGATCGATAACTATTTTACAACTTAAAAATAATTTTTGTTTTCTAAATTACGAAAATTCATGCTATTGCAATTTTTTTCTTTAAAATTCATTAATTTATTTTTTTTAACTATTATTTCTAATACAATTTGTACAAAATTAATTCGAGATTTTTATCGATAGACTGCATTCTTTTGTAAAAATTCTTTTGGAATTGAATACGTATGATCAATTTTCACGAATAGGATACAATATTTTTCATTTTTTGAAATGTTTTAGAAAAAAAACTTCTATAAATGCGGTCCATCAGAGGTGGACTATTCTAGATTGTATAGGCTTACTCTCGATTACATGAGATTACCCCTGATTGCTTTATGTTAAATAAATTAAATACAAATAAACTAATAAATTAATTAAAAAATTATTAAAATAATAATTAAATTAAATTAAATTATAGTGGATGAGGTTGCCGAAACAGACTCACGCCAACTTTAAATAAAAAAAGTATTAAGTTATCTAACATAAACCTGGATTTTTTTAATATACTGGATGAAATTTTAACCAAGTGGTTAAATTATCAACCAAAGAGGTGAATTTTCGAATGAAATTATGAATCTTAAACTGGAATAGTTAAAATTTGAGTTAAGACTTAAATGTTGAACCAACAAAGAATATTTTTGAACAAAATTGTTTATTTTTTAAAGTACGTTTTTTAAACAAACATAATCTTAAAAAAAATGTGTAAAAAAGTGTGTAAGAAAATAGCACAAAAAGACTTAAAACCAATTATATTCCCTAAAACAGAAAAAAGGATTGAATTTTCAACGAAAATGAAGCATCTTTAACCAAAAACTTGACTTCAAAATTTTGTTGAATTTTCCAATAAGTAGACTAATTTTGAACCAAAATAAATTAATTTCTAACGTCAAAATCAATAGTTAATATTTAAAACAAAACAGGTTTTAATTTATAATAAAAAATAGTAAAACTTAACCAAATAAGATGAATTTTCAAAAAAAAATAATGAAATTTTCTATACGAAACATCAATTTCGAACCGCAAATGGAATAATTACATTTTCTATTAAAAATAATTAATTCTTCACTAAAAACCATTCTTACAAAATACATTTTCAAAGAAAGTTTCACAAAAATAGTTCAGTTTTCAACCAAAGGGATGAATTTTCAGATAAAATGATGCAGCTCCAAACAAAACATAAATTCTAACAAAATTAATAATTCTACCAAAAAATACCATTTTTTGCAAAAACACGAATTTTGAAAAAAATAGATGATTTTTTTTTAAATATGTGACTTTCTGCTTAAAAAGACAAATTTTTATTTAAAAAAATTAATTTTGTGACTAATAAAGACGAATTTTTAATACAATGCATTAATTTTCAACGAAATACAGAATTTTTTTTAAATACATCAATTTTTTAATAGAAAAGATCAATTTTTAAACAGAAATAAAATAGTTTTATTTTTAGTCAAAAAATTAATTTTCATAACAAAATATAATAGTTCTAAAAAAAATGGTTAAAGCTTCCACGAAACTAATTCAGTTTTTAAGCAAGTCGAGAAATTTGAAAAAGAAAATTAATTTTCTACTGAGAAAGACGAATTTTAATTCAAATACTTTAATTTTAAATAAAATAAAGAAATTTTTAACAAAGTGCATCAATTTTGATCATAAAATAGATGGATTTTCAAACAGAAATAAAATAGTCATATTATCAGTAAAAAATAATTTTTTTAACCAGAAAACGAAACAAATTTGTAGCAAAATAGCAACATTTTTAAAAAAAGTAGTTCAGTTTTTAACAAAGATATAAATTTTCAAAGAAGGATATTCATTTTTTTCCCAAAAAAAGAAAATCTCAACGAAATCTATGAATTTTGAACTAAGAAAGAAAAACTTTCTGAAAAAATAAGATTCCCAAGTTTGTAATAAAAATAGAATAAATTGTAAACAAAGGTGATAAATTTGCAATGAAACCATTTTCCAAGAATCTTCCACTAGAAAAAAGCAAAGTAGTTTAACTTTCCACCAAGTAGTCGAATTTTCAATAAAAAATACAAATTTCGAACTAAAAATGGTAAAAATAATTTTTTAGTTGAAAAATGAAGTTAGTTTAATTTTCAGCGAAAGAGATGTGTGTTGTAACAAATCAGATTAATTTTAAAACCCAAAATATGAATTTCCAACAAAATAGTTGATTTTTTACTTTAAAAAAACCGATCTTTCAAGAAAAGTGTTTAATTTTTTGAAAATAAAATTTTCGGACAGACATAATCTTAAAAAGAAATTTTGGAACAACATTTTCCGAGAAGACTTAAAAAAGTTAATTCCCTTAAAAAAGAGATGAATTTTCAACGAAAATGAAACATGTGGATCCAAAAAATTGTTGAATTTTCCAATAAGTAGACTAATTTTTAGCCAAAGAAATGAATTTCTAATGTGAAATGTGATAGTTCATATTTAAACTAATACAAGTTTTAATTTTAAGTGAAGAAATTTTAAATTAACCAAATATATTTGCAGTTTAAAAAGTTGATTGTTTACTAGAAAAAAGGTTTTCACAAAATAAATTTTTAAACAAAAAAGAAAAATTTTTCCAAAAAATAGTTATATTTTCAACCCAATTTACAAAAAAGATTTACACAAAAAAATAAGATAATTAAGTTTATAATAAAAAAAAATGAATTCCTGATTAAAACAAATAATGAATTAAAAAAGAAGCAATAAATTATCGCTTAAAACATTTTCAACAAAGATCGACAATCCTCAACGATAAGAGAAAATTTAATAAAGTAGTTTAAATGTCCACCAAGTAGTTGAATTTTCAAGAAAAAATATAATTTCCGACTAAAAATGGAAGAGATAAAGTTCCAGTTTAAAAATTAAGTGTTAAAGAAAAAATAAACTATTTTTAACAATATATTTTAATATCCAATGAAAGAAATACGTCTTATAAAAACTTACTTTAATCTTAAACTCAAAACGATGAATTTTCAACAAAGCAATTGATTTTTTATAAAAGAAATTACAAAAAACTTTCAAACTTAAAAGACGAAGGTTCAAGAAAGTACATGAATTTTTCACCAAAAAAGATATGTTTCCAACCAAAGAAAATTTGTCCGTGGATAAATTGATTTTAAGAAGACAATTATTATGCTATTTTAACTTTTTTTAAATGAAAGCTAATACAATTTTGCGTCCAACTAAAACAAATGCAAATTTAAAAACAATTTGAATTTGTTATAAACAAATAAATTAATGAAAATAATTTCGTAAGGATGGGCGGTGATTCGTCACTTCAATCGCACTAAATTTGAACAGTTTATAGAGGAAGATTTATTTTTACTGGAATTAATCAAAGATAATAAATAATTTGTTATTTATAAATAAATTTTTGCAAGCAAATATCCATATTAGATATTTTTGAGGGAATAAATCAAGCTTTTTCAATGAAATCGATAATGTATTACTTCGAAATAAAACCTTAGTATAATATTTGGCCAATAAATAAAAATTAATAATTGTTTAAAGCACCTTAATTCACAAATACACTATTTGGCTATTTCTGGAGGTAAAGACTCGATTTTTTCGATGCAATTAACTGTAAATAACTAACTTCTAAATTTTTAAGAATATTTTGATGCAGTAAACAATTGATTATTATAAAAAAATGTGTTTAATTTTTTATAATTTTTTGTATTTTTAAATAAAATACAGCTTTTTCACAGAAATAACAACCATTTATATAGTCATTATTTTTTTCTCTGAATCGATGTCGTTTGATAATTGTTTAATGAACCTTAATTAACAAATGCATTATTTGGCTATTTTTTAGCATTTAAAGTATTTTTTGTGTAATGAACTGTTAATAACATATTTTATCAACTTTTTTTATTGTTACACAACGATCCACTATTGTTACTTTTATTAACAATGTATTAAACAATTTTTTTCTGATAATGCATTTATAAACTAAAAAATTTTTTCTTGTGGAATACAATTAAAACCACTTAGCAAAAATTCCTTGTTATAATTTGATAAAATTGATGATGTATTAAAGAAACTTAATTGCTGTTTGACTTTCTTTTAGGTTAAGGGAATTGATCGATTTATTCTAAAAATAACCAACTACGATAAAATTATCGGAGTCACTACTAATAAAATGTCTTATTAACAGTTGATTACACAAAAAACAAATATAAATGCTAAAAATAGCCAAACAATGCATTTGATAATCAAGTTTGTTTAAACAATTATTAAATGTTATCGAGTCATTACAAAAAATAATTGTTAAATAACTGGCTCTTACTTCCATGATAAAATTGATATTTCACTTAGAATAAATACATAAAATGATAAAAATTTGTTTAAATAATTGTTGTTTACAATAATAAATTGTTTACTGTCATTAAAATATATATTTTTAAATTCATAAGTTAGTTATTCACAGTTAATTGCATTGAAAAAATCAAGTTTGTCCCTCCAAAAATAGGCAAATAGGGTATTTATTAATTAAGGTAATATAAACCATTATTAACTTTTATTTGGTGAAGAAATATGATACTTAGATTCTATTTTCAAATTATAATTCCTCTTTTTGTCCAT
>JAWWLR010000054.1:76363330-76373481 GCA_035041075.1 Acraspis erinacei | reverse complement strand
ATTTACTTATTTATTTATAACTAATTCAATAAATTTTTTAACATTTGCATTGCTATTGCAAATCTTTTTGGAAAAGTTGCTTTCAGCTTTCTGGGTATACTGCAAAAATCAAGACATTTTTTTCATTTTTATTATTAAACAAATAAAAAAAATAAACAAAAAATTTTTAATATGCCAAAATCGTACAATAATTGTCTTCTGAAAATCAATTTGTCCACGGACGTTTTTTTTCCCCCGCTGTGGGGCTAGCCAAAAACTCGAACTAACGAATTTTGAACCAAATTTTTTACAAAAATGTCAATATTGGGCACGTCGATTGAAATTTTGCAAATTTGCAAAGTTCTTAATTTTTTTGGTATGAAAATTTTTTTTAGTAAAGTTTATGGAAGGACAAATTAAGAAATGTTGATCCCTCTTCGGTTATTCAGTTCCGTACACTTCAAAAAACTCAAAATTTGAAGTTTGTTTAATTGCCTTACCCAATAATTAAAAATGAAAGAAAAATTATTTTTGAATTCCTTCGCAATGCTACAATAAAAAACTTATCACTGCTGTTACTAATGAATCTAATGATTTTGAGTTTTTTCAGGCCACCCTACTGAATACTCTCGCCAAAAATAAACTTAATCTTTAAAACAAAGAGAAACGCACTTAAATATTTTATCTTGTGGTACTCGTTCGTCGCCTTTGTTTCTTCTTTTGTATTCTAGTCACAAAAAAAAATGCTTGTCTGTCGAACAAAGAACAATTTGTCACGGGCAGGCCTTAGATAGGAGCGACCGTTCTTAACCCCTTTAAGATTGAACTCTCCATCCCTTGTAAGACAATTTATGGACAAAAAAAGACCCTCTTCATAGGTCAACAAGAAAAGAGCTTCAACCGGAAAGTTTATTTTTAAAACTTTTATCTGCGCCTGTCTCTAATTCCTTAAAAAATAATTTGATGAATCCCGAAAATCTGAATTCTTATGTTAAAAATCTTGGGACGGTGGAAGAATCTCAAAAAATAAAGTTATCGACAACCTTCAATTTACAAAAAAGAAAATATTTTAATTTGAAAACTCCGTGACCATAAAGTTCTCGAAAGTTTTTAATATTGTCGAATTCGAAAATTTCCGCCTTTGTAAGGGGCCGCTGAAAATTCTGAAAAATAAGATTTCCAAATAAAATTGCCGAAAAATAAAATTAGCGGATTGGAAAATTCCCGAATATTAAAATTCGCGAATAATAAAATTTTTTAAAAATAAAAATACTGAATTGGAAAATTCCCGAATTATAAAATTCTCGATTTGGAAAATTCCCGATTGATAAAATTCACGACGCTTTATAATATTACCTAATTCGAAAATTGACGGCAGTTAATAATATTACCGAATTGGAAAATTCCAGAATAATAAAATTCTTGACAGAAAATTGTCGAATTATAAAATATCCGAATTTGAAAATTCCCGAATTGTACCATTTCCGAATTTAAACAATTACAAATTTTTTATAAATACGTTTTCTTTATTACAAAGAAAATAATGAAATTATATTTGTTTAAATTATTTTTAATGTTTTAAATTTCGAAAATTATGTTTTGAATTTAAAATAAAAATAGTTTAAAATAAAATATTTCTGGATGAAGCATTTTATAAATGTTCATAGTATTTAAAGAAACAGAAAAAGCTTTTGCAGAAATCGAATTTTAAATTTACAAATATTGTTTAGAAAATCGCTAAAAGGTGCGATGAAAACAGAGGATGATTTGTTTTGGTTTGAGGGTCAAATATGGTAAAATGTAGAATAATTACTGCAAGCTAAATTCTCATTTTTTAAAGTTGAAAATTGGATTTTTTTACACCTTCTAAATTGGACAAAATTTGCGCCTTGAACCCAAAAAGACCCACTGTTTTCATCATAACTTATTAAAAATTTTCGAGTATATATATTTATATTTGAAAATTTTTTGTGAACGCCTTTCGTATTGTTTAAAATAATATCCACATTTTAAAAACTTCGTTTCCCATACATAATATTTTTTTAAATGATTGTTATGTTAAATTAAAACAATAATTTTAGAAAATTTAAGAATTAAAAATCATTAAAAATAAAATTTCATTATTGTATTTGTAATCAATCAAACATACTTAAAAACAGTGTAATTTTTAAAATTCGGGAATTTTGAAATTCGACAATTTTCTCTCGGAATTTTCCAATTTTAGGCAATTTTATTATTGGCGAATTTTAATATTCATGAATTTTCTAATTCGTTAATTTTATTTTTTCAAAATTTTATTATTCGCGAATTTTATTATTGTGGAATTTTCGAATTCGGGAATTTTGCAGTGTAGGGAATTTTATTTTTCGGAATTTTTCAGTCATCCCACCGCCGAATTTGAAAATTGCAGTCATTATAAGGGGCTAGTGAAAATCCCGAAATATAAAATTCCCGAAACTATAAAATTTTAAGAATATAAAAATACTGAATTTGAAAATTCCCGAATAATTAAATTGTTGACCAATTTGACTAATTGCCCCATTTGAATATACTGAATAATAAAATGCACCTCAAATTTTTTGAATTCTTGAATTTAAAATAGCAATAATTGAAAAAACTATATTCCTATTTTAAAATGTTTGTTTAAAAATTTGCATAGTATTTTAAAAACTTACCAAAAACTTTCTCAAAAATCAAGTTTGTAATTTGAAAAAAAAATTAAAAAGAAATTTCAAGTTTTATCAGTGCTGAGTTGAACCCTGAAAATTTCATTGCAAAATGTTGTTAGGATCAGAGAAAATTTAGCAGTAAGTTTTTGTCTTGTTTCACGGTGCACGTGTTTTTTCATTTATTTTTTAAATATAAGTTTTACGAAATTATTGTTATTTTAAAGTCAAACAATAATTTGTTTAAACTTTAAATATTAGATGAAATTTCTCTGTTAAAAATATCTCATAGTTATATTTTTAATTACTGAATAATATTTATTGGAAGAAATTCTTTTAAGTGTATATTCGGCAAAAAAAATTGAAATAGAAAGGTCATGAATTGAAAAATTCCTTAACAATACAGTTTTCGACAATTTTTAATATTGTCGAATTTGAAAATTGTCCTTATTATAAGGGGCTATTGAAAATCCTGAAAAATAAGATTTCAAAAGAAATAAATTTCCTAAGGATGAAAATAAAAAATCAAACATAAATTTGTTTTAAATAAAGTATAAAAATACCGAAATAAATATTCCCGTATAATAAAATTCTAAACAGTGGAAATTGCCGAAATTATAAGGGGCGACTGAAAAATACTAAAAAATAAAATTCCCTTTAATAAATATCCGAAACTATAAAATTACTAAAATATAAAATTCCAAAAATTGTAAAATTGTTAAAATATAAATATACCATAATAGGAAATTCTCGTATCATGAAATTCCCATCAGTTTATAATATCACTCAATTTGAATATTCCGAATAAATAAAGGCAAACAGATTAATTTGAATTGTTGAATTTAAAATAACAAGTATTTTCATATATTTTTAAGCATAATTTTTATATAATTATTGTTATTTTAAATTCAAAAAATAGTTTTTTTAAACTTTAAATATTAATTAGAATTTTTCTGCTAAAAATATTGAATTATTTTATTTTTAATAAATAAATAATCGGTAGTGAAAATCAATTCTTTAATGTTGAAATTCAAGAAATCAAAAAATTGTGGTCGGCTGAAAATTTTCGGGAAAAAAATCGAAATAGAAAATTCCTAAATTTGAGAATTTACAAATAATAAAATACTCAATAGTTTAAAATATTTCTAAATTAGAAAAATCCGGAAACAAAATAAAAAATCAAATTTTCATCAACAGAATCAAACTTTCTACCAAAAAATTTGACTTTTTAACCAAAAGTGAAGACGTAAAAAAAATGTAACCAAAAGAATGAGTTTTTACTTAGGATTTTAATTTCTCATGAAATAGTTGAATTTAGTAATTTTTTTGATTAAAAAAAATTCATTTTTAACTGATTACTATTTAATTGTGTATTTTACTGCTTATTACAAGTGCATTTCGTCGTATTTCAAATGGATTACAACGGATTACAAGTGGATTAAAGATGGCTTATTTTGGAATGATGGTATAATTTCGAATTACTCGAATTACGCTGGAGTACAATGGATTACTCCCGCTTGCAAGTATATTTATCGGATTACAATTGTATTACCCCGAATTACAACTAGATAACCCTGGAGTATAAGTATATTACTCCAGATAAAAAATCGATTACTCTAGATGACCTATAAATTACTTAGACACAAGTGGATTACTTTGTACTACAAACGGATTACTCTAAAATACTGCCATTATTTCCAATTATTTTATTTTCTCTGGAGTACAAGTGCGTGTCTCATAATAAAAAAGTATTACTCTGGATTAGAAATGGATTAAACTGGATTAAAAGTAGAATAATCCATATCAAAAGTAGAATACTTTGCAGTGCATGTGGATTAGTAAGGAATACAAATGGATTACTACGTATGGCTAGTAGATTACTCTATTTTAAAAGAGGATTACCCTGGACTACATCTGAATTTCTCAAACACGCAAATGGATTACTTTGCATTTTAAGTGGATTTCTCTAGCTTTATAGTGCATTACTTCAGAATAGCGCCATTATTCGGAATTACTTTAATGTCTCCAGATTACAAGTGGATGTAAAAAAAAATCAACTGGATTAAGCGTAGAATAATCCATGTCAAAAGTGGATTACTTTGGATTAAACATGGATTAATAAGGAACATAAATGGATAACACAGGCTGAAAAGTGTATTACTTCGGAATACTAGTATTACTCGCAATTACTTTAATTAATCCGAAGTACAAGGTCATCCCGCGGATTAGAAGTTGATCACTCTGTATCACAAGTGGATTACTCACACATAGAAGTGGATTTTCCACATTAAAAATGTATGAACCCGAATTTGAACAGAATGTCCCTGGAGTTTAAGTAAAGTACTCCAGAACACAAGTGGATTACTCTAACTTACAAGTAGATTTTCCGCAATAAAAAGAATATGAACTCGAATTAAAAAGGAATTACTCTGGATTATAAGTAAAGTACTCATATTGACAAGTGGATTATGATGGGTCACATGTGGATTACTTTGGATTACTGACGGATTACTTTATCATCAATTAAAAAATTGAACCCGAATTAAAACTGAACTACTCTGGATTATAAGTAAAGTACTCTAGATAACAATTGGATTACTCTGAATCACATGCGGATTACTCTGGATTATATGTGGATTACTCAAAAATACACGTGGATTTCTTAGAAAAATCAGTGGATTACTCAGGCTAAAAATTTGATTATTTTGGAATGCTGGCATTATTTTGGATTGCACTGGATTATCCGGCTTGCCGGTTCCAATAACCGAACCATCCGCCGGATTACTAGAGTGCTTTTCCCCTTGCCCTGGTGCATCCTAGAAATGATTTAAAAATAGCTGTAATAAAAAAATCTCACCTCTTTGACGATCGTAGGCATTAATACACTCGCTCGTCATGAACTGGCTGATAAGGGCTGTTTTTCCAACCCCCCGTGCTCCTAATATCACTACCGTGTAGGAAATAACCTCCTTGGGAGGAGAAACTGGTTTTTGTACCTTTTCTTGATCGGCTGGTGCCAGGGAATTCGACCTCGACCTTCTTCTCCTAAAAGAGTCACCTCTGTTTATTACACCTGCAACAATAACAAAGTATTTTTAATTAAACTTACACACTACAATGTAGTTCAATTTATATTAAATCAGTTGCTACAGTGTGGCCACAAAATTTATTTATTTTTATCAAAAAGGTTACTGTTTGATTAAGAAGGTTATTTTTCCCCCAATTTTTGTTTATTTTTAACGAAACAATAACAATTTTTTTAAATATAATATTTGATTCATTAGGTATGTGTTGGAATTTTCTACTTAAAAAGATGAATTTTTGAACTAAAAATATTAAACCTTCAGAAAAAAAGTTGAATATTCAACCCGAAAGGATAAATTTTAGTAAAAAAGTGAATTCTCATCCAAAAGATGAATTTTAGACCATAAATGTAACAGTTACATTTGTACATAAGAAAAATAACTTTTTAAGGAAAAATAAAATGAGATGAGGTTACAACTAAAAACTTTTTATATGGTTTTGACTTGACAAAATAAAATAAATAAGTTGATTTTAATTGTTTTTTATCCTACTAGTCTAAAATCAACATTTTTTTATACAGATTTTTATTTCTAAATTGGGAAAAAATGGATCTTAAGCTCCGCTGGGATCTGAGCAATCTGAAAGACGGTTCGGATCCCAGCGGAGATTGAGAGACATTTTTTTACAATTTAGAAATAAAAATCAATATTAGAAAAATACTGATTGCAGACCGACAGAAAAACAAAAATTAACATCAAAATATTCAAAATGTTTCATCTTTAACTAATATATTTAGTTTCAAGTTAAAAAAATTAATTAGAAAAAAAAGGATTTTCAAGCATAATGATGAATCTTAAACAAATATATGATTTGGTAACAAATTGGTGTAATCTTAAGACAAATAATACAATTTTTAAACAAAAACAAAAGATAACTAAATACTTAAATTTTTTATTTTCATAGATGAACTTTTAAACAAAAAATATTAAACATCAACCGGAAACAGTTAAATTTTCAACCCCAATAGTTAAATTTAACAAAACAAACGATTTAAAAAAAAACAATGCAAGTTTTAACTAAAGATTTAAATTTTTGACAACATAATTAAATTTGCGACAAACTAGTTTAATTTTTTAATCAAATAGTTGAATCTTTAACCCAGAAATATTAATTCATATCCAAAAAAAATTAATTTTAAACCAAGAAGATTAATTTTCTACGAAAAAATTATTTTGAACAACATTTTAATTTTGAACTAAAGAAAGGAATTTTTAACTGAATTGATATATCTTGAACCAAACACAATTAATTTTTTTTTAAATGGTTGGCTTTTCGATTAAAATGGTGAATTTTTAAACAAAAGAATTAACATTCGATTACAAAAGAAAAATTTTTAAGAAAATAGTTCAATTTTAAAGTATGGCAGATACATTTTAAAATCAATGAAATAGTTCATTTTTCATAAAAAAAAAATAAGAGAAAAATTTTCAAACAAAGAATTAAAGTTTGAACTAAATGAACAGTTTTTTAAAACTAAAATGATAAACTATCATGTAAAAAATTATTTTTTATCAAACTAATTTAACTTTCAGGTAAGTAGTTGAATTTTTAATAAAAAATTATGAGCGCTTGATGAAAAATGTAATATTTGATATTTTAACCAAAAATTATTTTTATTTTAAATGAAAAATAGTTGAGTTGAATCAAAACAGACGAATTTTCTACCAAAAATAATAACTCAAACAACAAATCTTTTTAACATAATTTTTTTATTTTTCGGTTTTAACCGAAGAAGATTTTGATTTTTACCAAAAAATAGGATCTTTCAAGCAAAAGCGCGAAAGTTGCAAAAGGGTTGCATTTTTAGAAAAAGAGTTTAATTTTCAACCACATTTTAAAGCTAAACAATTAAATTGAAATTGACATAATAAAATCCAAAATTAAAATTTAACCCTTTTTTTGGAAGTTGTTTTGTATTACTTAATAAGTTAAGATATTAAATTTTTGTTCAAATTTATATATTTGTTGAAAATTTCATATTTCTGTTCAAAATTTAATGATGAAATGAATTTAATAATCAGTTTTAAATTCCCTGACTTCCTTCAATAAATCGAATAAGATTATAGGTCAATCAATTCGTTTTGAACTAAGGCTTTTATATTCTTGAATCAACTTAGAAGTAATTTAATAGAAAAAAATTTAGTATAAATAACCCACTTTAATCTTCAAGTGTGTACGTGCGGTCTTACAGACCGCACCATGGTTCTAATATACTCTCGTCGTGCGTTTTATTAATAAGTAATGTCTGATGAAAGGTCCCGAAGACCGCACGACCACGTTATCTTCACAATTTTATAATTCTGCTTAAATTTGTTTTAAGGTATTCGAAACGCAATCCGATGTGACACACAAAGAAACTTTAGCTTCAATCGGGTATCTCAGAGTACAGAACGCGCTCCTAGAAAAACTTTAAGTCTAAATTATCCCTCATTTGAGTAAAAGGTGTCAAATTATTATGTATGAATGGCCGTGCGGTCTCTCAGACCGCACCATGTTTCTGATATGTGAGTATCTTTAAAAAAATACAAAATAAGCATTTTTTTTATAAAACGGGTGAAAATATTTTTTGTTAAATTCTGCCGAAATTCAGGTGACATTTTAAAATCAAAAGGAATAATTTGTAGGGAAGCCTTTTTACTAAAAAGCTTTTTTTTGACAACCCTAATAAAGCTGCTAAATACTCTTGATTGAAGAACATAGAGGGTGAAAATGATCAAGCGCTTTAGTTTTTGCTCTTTTTAACCAATTAATTTCTAGAGAGAAATATTGAAAAATAGGTACCCAAAACCGATATGAAGACTAATGGATTGGAAATGAAATTACAAAGCAAATTTGGCCCTTTATGAAAAAAATGCAGCACCGCACTTATTTGATGAAATATTTTATTTGAAAAAAAGTTTTTATCTCTGAAAAAGTATAAGTCGACTGCATGAGGTCAATTTTTTATAAAATAAATAATGAATCGTCTCTTTTGGATAAAATGTAGGAAAATTTTTTTTTCTAAATTACTCTAAAATTCCAGAAAAATTTATCGTGCGGCAAAATATTAGATTTAATAATAAGGATCTGTCCATAAACTATGTTAGCAATTTTTTGATATTTTTGTTTAAACCAAAAAGTTTAATATTAAATAAAAAGTTTATTTTTGACCAAGAAAGATGAATTTTCTATAAAAAAAAGATGAATTTTTAATCCGAAAGGACGAATTTTCAACAAAATAACTCATTTTTTAACCAAATAGATGAATTTTCTAAATATAAATTTTTTAAGCAAAAATTGAATTTCTAAATTTTCAGGTTAAAATTAAATTTTTAATAAAAACAAAACGAATTTTAAAACTGTTCAATTCAACCAAAACGAATTTTTAATCTTCAACTTATAAAGGATAAATTTTCCACCAAAAAAGGAATAGCTAAATTGTCAGAAAAAAATTGACTTTTAACCACAACAAAATACAATCGAATTTTCAATAAAGTAGTTCAATTTTCAACAAAAAGGTGAATCTATGAAAAAATGAATTTTTAACTTAATAATTGAATTTTCAATAATTTGAAATCTAAAATATTTGAATTCAATAAAACAGACGAATTTTCAACAAAAAAGTTAAATAGCTAATTTTCAATAATAAAAAAATGAGTTTTCAAATGAAAAATAGTTTAATTTTTAACTAAAGAAGATAAATTTTCAACAAAACATAGACTAGTCAAATTTTCAGTTAGAGACAAATGATTTTTCAACAAGAAAAAAATATTTTAAAGGAAAGAGTTTTTTTTCAACAATAAAGATTAATTTTCTACCAAAAAAGATGAATATTTAACAGAATGCATGAATTGAAACAACAGAATATAGTTCTTAACCAAACCTGAACCAATTAAATTTCCAGTAGAAAAAATTGATTTTTAACAAAAACAAAATTTGTAATATAATAATTAAATTTATAATTAAAGAATTGCATTTTCATCTATGATAATGAAAGTTCAATAAAAAAATTAATTTTGAATTAATTAATTAATTTTGCATTTTCAAATATAAAGATCAATTTTCGACAAAAAAAGATGAATCTACGACAAAATACAAAATAAGAATGAAATTTAAACTAAAAAAGGTCAATTTACAACCACAAATTGAATAGTTATATTTTCAGTTAAAGAAAATTTAATTAAATTTTTTTTTTTAAACCTACAAATTTGATCATGGCCGAATTTTTATTGGAATAGTAGAATAAGTAAAATAAAATAAGTAAAATAAGTAAAATAGTAGAAAAAGTACAGTACAAGTCCGATAACTTTCCAACTTAGGGGCTGTAGGGGCGAAAAATTCTAGGAATCGCGGACTAATCGAATGCCCACTCTAGTATCACGAAATTAGGTGTGCGCATGCGTAAATCATGGGCGCAAATCATGAGCTAAGCAGCAGACGTAG
>JAWWLR010000054.1:76343675-76359493 GCA_035041075.1 Acraspis erinacei | reverse complement strand
TTGCTTTCATAAAATGAGGCCAGTATAATTTTTTTATAATAAATATTAAGATAAGGCTGGTTGCTGGTCTAATATTAGGGAAAACGAGAAAAACTCTACCTCCGCCCGGATTTGAACGACGAACGCCGGAATCCGTGATTCGAGTTTTAACCAACTACGCCACCGAGTTTATAATGCATAGTGGTGGCGCTGGTTCAAATCCGCGCACAGGAAGATTTTTTTTAGTTTACGCAAATATTAGACCAGTAATAATAATATAAGCGTACTTAAAAATTAAAATTGTCAACTAATTATGTTTTTTAAAATAGAAGGTTTAACATTTTTTGATGAAAAATCACATCTTTTTAACAAATGCGCATGAGCATAAATCTTTTATTATAAAGCACTTGTTACGGTTACTTTGAGGATCCTAAAAATATCTTTCCGCCTCTGTAATTTCTTTTTACTCTTTTTATACCTTCTTCCGATAGTAGACTTGCCAAGAGATCAATTTTAGCGAAGGTCTACCGACCTTTCGGCTTGAATGGTTGTGTCTTTCATGAAAGGATTCGACACAAAGTAATAACTTAGCTCAAACAAAATGTTTAATTCGGTAGAAAATAAAAATTCTATAGAAAAGTGTGAAAATTTAAAAAAAAAAGGCTAAAAATCTTTTTTAGAAATATATCCAAAACGCTAACTACTTTACAGTAAGGGAATCCGTAAAAAACTATTTTTTTTTATAAAAGTCTAAACAAACAGATTTCTAAACATTAAGCAAATAATTAATCGATATTTTTTCATAATTTTTTTTTTCATCTATTTTTGACTGAATGTTCCTCTTGTGATAATTTCTTTATTTTCAGTACCACCCTACCACCAATTTCATGTGACAATAAACCATAAACTGTTACTATTTTGCTATTCAAAGAAAAGTTAAAAAAAAGCCTTTCTTTTTAAACAAAATCTTTGGAATAAAATAAAAAAAGTGGAAAGAAAAATGAGATCTGATTGGTTACCTTCTCATTTTTTACCTCTTTTTTATTGTTGTCCAAAGATTTTTTTTTAAATCTTTTTTGTTAATTTCAATAAGAGTATTTATGGTGGTTATCTAAATTTGGTTCTTGGATTTTTGGTTTTATTTTCAGCAATTCTATAAATTAACTTCATCAGTGAACTTTAAATAGAATTTTGAACTTGATTTTAAGTGAATTTAAATTTCTAAAATTTTAAATACTAAAGAGTTAAAACTATTTTATATTAGTGTGGGGATGCTTGTAATTATATTCTTTAAATATTTTTTTTATTTGAAAATGTTGATTTACTTTACAAATTTTCTTCGACGGAAAATTAAATTAGGATGGGCCGTCCAGAAACTCTTTTCTCCCATTTTAAATAATTCTTCTTTTTTATTTTATATTTTAACTAAGTTGATAGAACCTAATAAGAAAATCTAACTATTCTAGGTTATTTTTCTAAAAATTTACCGCTTTTAATTGAATTATTTCGATAAAAATTCCTGTTTTTTAATAAAAAATTAACTTTTTTGTTGAAAATTTAACTTTTTTCTCAAAATTTATTCGTTTTTTAAATAGAAATTCTTTTTTACATCTAAAAATGGAACGATTCCATTTTTGGTTGAAAATTTACCCCTTACTGGTTGAAAATTAAAATATTTAGCAGAAAATGTATTTATTTTGTTTAAAAATTTCGCCTTTTTTGTACAAAAATACATCTTGTTTGTTGAAATTTTAATGTTTGGTATTTTATATTTCAATATTTATATTTCAGCTTTTCGGTTGGAGATTTAACTTTTAGTTACAAACTCAATTATGTGGTTGAATTTTCAATACTTTTCTTATAACCTTATTCATTTTTATTGACACTCAATAATTTTAGTTGATAACTCATTTTCTCTGTTAAAATTTGACCATATTGTTGCAAATTCATCTTTTTGGATAAAAAATTACCTTTTTGCCCAAAATTAGAATTTTTTTAAATTAATTATATTGTCTGAAAATTGAAGGAAATTAATCTCGTTTGTAAAGAATTAATTTTTTAAATTGAAGTTTTATCATTTTAGTTAAAAATTACATCTCTACAGTAACAATTTAAATGTTTTGTTCAAAATTTGTTTCTTTTCTATGGTCGAAAATTAACTTTTTAACTCGGAGTTTAACTATTCGAGTTAGATAGTTATGATTTAAGTTAAAAATGTATATCTTTTCTTGAAAATTTAACTACATTTTTTTTAAATTAGTATTTTTGGATAAAAAATTTACTATTTGTTTGAAAATTCAACTTGTTAATGAAATTTATTTATCTTGTTTGTTTAAAAATTCATAATTTTTGTTCTTGAAAATTGAACAAAATTAAACTCCTTTTAAAAAATTAATTTGTAGAATTGAAATTTCATAATCTTAGTACAAAATTTCATTTCTATGGTAGAAATTTAACTGCATTGTTACAAGTTTTGTATCGAAAATTTTTGTTGAAAATCCATTTCCGTGATTAAAAATTTAATCATTTTTTTGCAAAATCGTTTTTATTATGAGAAATTTTTGTTAAGCTGAAGATGTATTTTTTGTTGTTGAAAGTTTAACTGTTAAGTTGAAGATATATCTTTTTTAGATAATACTTCAAATATTTAGTGGGAAATTTATGTATATTGTTAAAAATTCGTCATTTTAGGTACCTAGTAATTTTAATTTTTTGAAAATTCGTCTTTTTGGTACCTAATATTTTTTTTAATTCATTTTTTTGGAAAAAAGTTTCTCTTTTTGCTTGAAAATTTAACTATTGGACCTAAAGTTGAACTATTTTGGTTAAATTAATTTTTGTGTTGCTTATTCATCATTTAGGTTCAAAAGTCCTCTTTTTCGGTTGAAAATTTAACTATTTTCTTGATATTAAAAAAAAATTAATTAAAAAAATTTGAAATTGAACTATTACATTTTAATTCCAAATTTTATAGTTTTTCACTTAAAAAATTCAACAGTTTAGCTAAAAACAATAAAAAGATTTTCTTTGACAATTTTTATTTTTGGTTTAAATTCATGGGTATTTATTTAAAATTAAAATAATATTTTTCCTAAATATTCATCTATCACTTTATTGATTAAAATTTATCTTCTGGAATAAAAAAGTAACAGTTTGAAAATTAATTTTTTTGTGGAAAATTCGTTTTTTTTTTGCTACAAAATTAATATTTTTGTTGAAAATTTGTCTCCTAGATTTAAAGTTAAACTTCTTCGTTTAAAATCTATTTCTTTATTGGGATTTCATCATTTTTTTAACCCGAAATTTAAATAATTAAGTTGAATATTCATATCCTTAGTCTAAATTTAATCTTCTTTAATCAAAAGCTGACTATTTTGTTAAAAATTCGTTTTTTAGAGTGTAGATTCTTTTTTTTCTCTAAAATTTAAACTTTTTGGCACATAATAATTACTTTTCTTGTTGCAACAGTCATCACCTTGGATTAAAATTTTTCAACTTGCTTGTAACTATTATACTTGAATGTAATTATTTGGTCGAAAACTTGTTTCATTTTCATTTGAAAAATATTTTTTGAAACTAAAAATTTAAGTATTTCCTTATAAGTTGAAAATTCATCTGTTCTTTGGAAAATACATCCTTTTGTTTAAAAATTGTTTTATTTGATTAAAACCTTAAATCATTTCTTAAAAAAAAAATTTTGATGATGATTCATCATTGCAGTTAAGAATTCGTTTATTTATTGAAAAAGTAGCTATTTTGTTAAAGAATTTCATATTTTTTTTATTTAAAAAATAATTTTTTATCTGAGAATTGACAAATTGATCTCATTATACTCTGTGGTTGGTGATTTAACTACTTGGCGAAAAATTTAACTATCTGGTTGAAAACTAATTTATTTTTTCGGAAATTAAACGATTTACAAAGCATTCTTCTTCTGAACCTAGGAAGTTGTAAATCTTCTAAAAATAGGAATCGGAACTGGCTAAATCTAGGGTAAGACTTTTAAAAATAAATAAATTAATTTTCTGGGCCACGGAGATTTATAATCCAACTCAGGCAAAAAGGAATTTTACTTTCACCCTCAGATTCAAAATTGTCCATCTGTGCACTTTCCCACATCTATAATTATAAAAAAAACTGAAACAAATTGTGCTAATTAAAAAGGAGAAAAATCCTCTCTCTCAAAACAATATCGCAATAATTAGAAGGAATACGCAATCAGGAATGAAATTGAGGAAATCGCGCTTGCAGTAGAAGAGGAAGTTCACGCGTGCACAAGAAACGATGCGCGCGGTAAAGGATTTTTTTTTTTAGATTTTTTTTTTAATTTTGTGCAACAGGCGAGAATTAGTTTCCACGTTAAACAGTGTGTTCAACCTGTCACAAATTACCTAGCTGTCTATCCTCCGAAATTAAATCACGCCACGTTTCACTACCCATACCATGTCCTAATGTCCTATATACTTGGCAATCTATCACTTTTCCTATAGACTGACGTGGGCGAGCACGTGAACTGTAAAGCCTTTTCATGCTTACATCAAGAGACCACGTGCTTTTCTCAACATACCTTCACCTTTCCTTTTTTTCTCGGCAATCTTTGAGAAAAATTGAGGAAAAGTGCTCCTGAGAAAATATTTTTCAATGCCATGCTTCCATAAAAGGAAGGTCTCAAGGGAAATTGGAGGAGTCTTTTGAAATAATTGTAATTAGTGGAAAAATATTTATTTTTGTGATTTCAAGTTTTAAGTTCATGCATTTTCTTTAGAGTTATAAATGAAAGGATTTTATTAAGAATAACAATTCATAAGACTTTGTATTTCGACGTGTCCAAATAACAAGGTTCTATCTCAGCTGGTTCAGTCAACAAGGCTCTATCTGGGAGCTCACAAATTCCTAGGTAAATTATCCGCGGACAACTTGATTGTTAGCAGAAAATTGTTATCCGGATTTAAATTATTTTTTCCTGACATCATTATTCACGCTCTACGCGCTTGTAGTTTTTTATTTTGCGGCGAATATAATTTTCAATACAAAATTTAACTTTGGAATAACTATTTATTAGTTAGCTTTGGAATAACTATTTATTTTCAGGTTTATTTGCTTATTGGTTTTTAAAAAGTGTAAGAAAATTCAAAGACTTTATATTTGGACGAGTCCAAATAATAAGGTTCTATCTCTGCTGGTTCTACCATTAAGGCTCTACATGAAATCTTGCAGATTGCTACGTAATTTGTCCCTGAACGAATTGATTTTGAGCATGAAATTTTTATCCTGTTAAAATTTTTTTTTTTAATTAGCATCATCAATCGCGCGCGATGAGTGAATGTAGTTCTTCATTTCGGAGGTAAAATAATTTTCAATACAAAATAAAACTTCGGAATAACTATTTATTTTTGATATTAATTGTTTATTTGTTTAAATAAAGAGGGAAAACATTCTGACACTTTATATTTGGGCATTTCCAAGTAATAAGGTTCTATCTCGGCTGACTCCATCAACAAGGCTTTATTTAGAAACTTGCACAGTTCTATGTAAATTGTACGTGTATAAACTTATTTTGAAAAGACAAGTATCATCGCAATTAAAATTATTATTTTTTTCTAATTAACATCTATCGTCCGCAATGTTCGTGTGTAGTTTTTCGATTAAAACAAAGAAATGATTTTTAGTAACAAATAAAAGTTTGGAATAAATATTTATTTTTAAGTTTATTTGTTCATTTGTTTTTATAAAGAGTAAAAAAATAGTCAGACTTTATATTTGGATGCATCTAAGTAAGAAGGTTGTATCTGGACTTCTTCTATCAACAAAGGTCTATCTGGAATCTTGCAAATTGCTATGAAAATTTTCCGTGGATAAATTGATATTTAGGAGCTAATGGTTATTATATTAAAATTTTGTTTTGAGTTTTTTGATTTAGAGGGAAAATCATTTTTTAAACAATATATAAACTTTGGAATACCTGTTCCTTTTTTAGGTTTTTATTTATTTGTTTACGGTTATTTAAGTATAATACGTAAATTTTTGAACACAAAATATTATTTATCAACGAAAAATTTTTCATTTAAATTTAGTTACAACCAACAGATGAATGTACTATGAAACAGTTTTAATTCTTAACCTGAAAAAATGAATTTTGAATAAAAAAGTTAATTTTTAACCTAGAACGTGAATTTTCTACTAAGACTGTGACTCAAAAATAAAAAATAAAATAACTGTTTAACAAAGTAGTTCATACTTAATCAAGCAGTTGTTTTTCCATGAAACAAGATATATTCTCAATGAAAAATAAATTTATATTTTAATACAAACTTTTTTTTTACTTTGAACAAAAAACAGTTGAATTAATTGAAAAATTAATTTACAGCAAAATAGGTGATTTATCTATGAAATTGTTGATTTTTTAAGTTAAAAACCGAATTTTCAAACAAAAAGAACATTTCCTCAGTTAAGCTAGGAACAAATTTGAATCAAATTATAGTTTAAGAAGAAAAATAATTTCAATACAAAATTAAAATTGCATTTATATATAATTTTATTTTTTTAGTTGCTTTAAGGTCTACAAGATTTCTCGGAATTGATATTTATTTTTCAGTATTTAAAAAAATTTTAATAACAGTTTAAGTCAGTTTAAAATATATTTAGGACTCTCAGGTGCTCTAAAAATCTAAAAAAATATTTGATAAATTTTCGCAAAACTTTCAAATATTTAAGACCTTTTGATCTCTTCAAAACTTCTAAAATTCCTCAAAATCTTTAAACTAACTAAAAATATTACTAAAATTATAATAAAATCTGTTGTATTTGTTTTCGACAATCTTAAAACTCTTTTGTAATATTTTTAAATATTTTGAGTATTTTCTTAAAGTTAATTAAAAAAATTAAACATCCCTTTAAACATTGCTACAAATTTTTAGAATTTATTTTTATTATTTTATTATATTATTTACATTTCCTTTAGAAATCTCAGCTTATTTTTCATTTTTTTTTAAATTTCCAAGTATCTGATAAAATAAGTGGAATTATTCCTAAAATTTAGAAAAAATTCTGTCAAATTATAAAAGTTACCTTAAAATCTTTTAGATTCTTCTTCGGCAATATTTTTAATCTTTTGGATTTTTTTAAACCTAACTATAGCCAAGAAATGCATTTGTTAATTACGTTTGTCTAAACAATTATTGAATTTTATCGATTTATTGGGAAAAATGATTGCTAAATAATTGGCTGTTCACACGTTAAATATAAATATATATTTAACTTTGTTATAACTATTTATTTTTAGGTTTATTTTTTGATTGGTTTTTAAAAAGAGTAAGAAAATTACATTTTATATTTGTACGAGTCCAAATAACAAGGTTCTACCTCTGCTGGTTCTATCAATAAGGCTATGTATGAAATTTTTCGGATTGCTACGTAAATTGTCCGTGAACAAATTGATTTGGAGCAGAAAATTGTTATCCGGTTAAAAATTTTTTTTTAACTAACATCATCAATCGCGCGCAATGAGTGGGTGTAGTTCTTTATTTTACGGGTAAACTAATTTACAATAAAAAATAAAACTTTGCAATAACTATTTATTTTCGAGATTAATTGTTTCTTTGTTTAAATAAAAAGTAAAAAAAAAATGCTGAGACTTTATATTTGGGCGTCTCCAAGTAATAGGGTTTTATCTCGCTGGTTCTCTGAACAAGGCTCTATCTGAAAGATTGCAAATTGCTATGTAATATGACCGTGGATAAAATTATTTCGAGGTGGCAATTGGTTTTATTTAATTTAAATTTTCTTTAAACTAGCATCCTTAGTCGCGCGCGACGCGCGCATGTATGTGTACGCAACATGTTTTTTTCATTTTGCGGGGGAAATAATTTTCAATAGAAAACTAAGCTTTGGAATAACCACTTATTTTTAGGTTTATTTGCATGAAAAGTAAACAAAAATGCTGAGACTTTATATTTGGACGAGTTAAAGTAACAAGGTGCTATCTCGGCTGGTTCCATAAAAAAAGCTCTATCTGGAAGCTTGTAAATTGGTATGTAAATTGTCCGTGGACAAATATATTTTGAGTAGACAATTTTTTTCCATTTAAATACATTTTTTAGCTAGAATCGTCGATCGCGCGATTAGCGCGCTTATTATTTTTGTTTTAAGGGGAAAGTCCATTCTTAAAACAAAATAGAACTTTGGCATAACTATTTATTTTGAGATTTATTTATTTTTTTTTTTGAGTGATATATAAGTATCATGTTCACAAGATTCTATTTAAAACAATTTTAAAAAAATTTCAGATTTGCCAAATCAACAACAAAAAATTTGTTGAACTAAATTCAACCAAGAAAAGAAAAGTCAACCAAATACTTAAATTTTTAAACACAAAAGACTAATACTCAACGAAGAATTTAACAGGTGATATTTCAATCTAAAAATATTTTTATTTTGAATAAAAAACTGTGGAATTCTCAACGAAAAATTGATGTTTCAATACAAACAAATTTTTATTTGAAGCAAAAAACAGTTGAATTCATTTTTAACCAGAAAATAGAATTTTCAAAGCAAAAACTTTCCCCAGTTAAGCCAGAAGTAAATTTTAAGTAAATTATAGTTTGACAAGAAACAAATTTTTAATACAAAATTAAAAAATATATTTTTATGAATTTCTTTTATTATTTTCTCTAAGTTTATATAAATATATTTTCCTATGTTTCCCCCAAAAAATTAAAAACAGTGTAACATATGATCGACCCCGTAGAAAAAAACTTTTTTCTTCCATCATAAATATATGATATGGATAATTTTTTATTAATTTTTGTTTATAAAAAAAGACTATTTATTAAATTTCATTAGTTCAAATAAGAAGCTGGTTGATGCACGTTTTCTAGGTATTTTTAAATAAATACAATTGTTCCTTAAAAAAACGGCACACTTTAAAAGTAAAAATTTTATATTTTTGTTATTAAATAAAAAAGTAATAAATAAATTATTTTTTAAATAATGGACTTTTTGCTCCTAGTACACCTTAGAATGTCTCAATAAAAATAGAAAAACTTTGACACAGATTTTGAAGCAAATTTGAGTAAAAAGTCAAAAATTTTGGGTGCTTCTTTTTAACTAATTTGTTTATAACATTTCGGTTGATTATTTTTTGATTGATTTGTATTATGTGAATGTTTTTACATGTATTTAAGAGATTTTATAATATTTGGCAGTCGCTCCTGAAGAAACAAAGATTAATTGCAAAATGCTCGCTTTTTGACACTGCGTTAAATAAATAAATATTTTTAAAAAACTAAATTCAAAAATCGCATTTCACAGATCTCTTAAAAACTTTATTCTCTTCAATGGAAAGAAATAATTTTTAAATCGGGATAAAACCGTCGGCTATAGAGTCGTTTAAACAGTAAATTTCTGAATTCGACCACTGTGTAGCGTCCTTCTGAGATAGAACCTTTTAATTTGCACTCATCGAGATAGAACCTTATCATTTGGAAACTTTAATCTGCAGAATTTATTTTAAATTATTCTACCTAATTATCTTCCTTTCGGATAAATCTGCCTTTTCAGTTTTATAAATTCACGTGTCCAAATGATAAGGCTCTATGTGGGAGGATGCATATTGCATAGGCATATATCAGGAGGGCGCTGTAAAGTGGTCTAAATCAGGGATAACCTATTATGAAAAATCTAAATTCCTTAAGTAATTGCTATTTACATTTTTTTTAAATAATATTAATTAATAATTCATAAGAGATATGTGAAAAAAGATTTTTATATTTAGCTATTTTTAATTTGAGTTGTTTAATGAAAAGTGCGACAATTTAGGTAAATTTGCACTTCTTTTTTCGTTTCTTGGTAGGAGTGTCTATTTTTCAAAAAAATGTTATGAAGAATTTTGTTAACTATTTTTTTGTTCATTGTGGAGGGCAGATTAAAATAAAATAAAATATTAAATAAATAAAATAGAGAGAGAAATTTTAGTCGTAATAGAATTTAAGTCTTTTAATTGAGTTGTTTTCATTCTGGACTTTTTAGAGTGCGACGGCATCGACATTTAAATTTGATATATGCAAAATAATTTGGCAAACCTAAGAAATAGCTTAACCGCTTCGCGATTTATTTATATCCCAGCTCTTGGTTATATATCAGCACGTCTCGTGATTATTTGTTATTCACCTCAAACGCACTATATTGACTATTTGTTTCAAATTTAAACTATTTCCTAATTTTAGTTTAATTTGAAACGATTATTAACTCGAATTTGTTTAGGTAGAAAAACATTTCAGAGTTCTCAAATTTTTAAAGTTATAGAAGTCTAATCAAATTAAATCGGTTCTAATACATTTACTTAAATTGTTGCTAACGGTTAAGAGATATGAAAAAAGTTATTCAAACTTGATTTGTCGGCCATAAAAAACCCTTTTGAATGACCCTAATTAGAAGCCGATGTGACTAAAATTGTACAAGAAATTAATTTGTTAATTAAGGGCAGCTTTTTTGCGAAGACGGGTACGCTTTAATGACATTTTATTGCCATACAAATATTCAGCAGGAATTTTTTTTTGTTAGATCTTGAAAAATAAGGGATAAAGGTATTAGAGAAAAATCTGAAACTTTAATTGTAAAAAATGGTACGATGGGGGGTGGAGGGCGGGTTGTTAAACAATACCATTTTTTAAAAGTAGTATGTAAGAAATTAATTTCACGAATCAACTAAGGAATCATTCCTCAATGTAAAATATTTTTCGGATATAAACAATTATACATTTTAAGTAACAAAATGTTAGAAGCAATAAGTTTTTGTTATATTTAAAGTTGCCAGAAATATCTAAAGAAGTGTTGGTATAACTTATTTGCAAAAAAAAATTTGTTTTAAAAAAAAATTCATAATTTGGCAGAACTTGAACAAATAATGATAGATGTTTTTTATAACGAAACGAATTTTTATGGGTTTTCAGGTTTTCCAAAAAAAGTAATTGAATTTTAATAGATTATAAAATATATTTTGTAATTCAGATAGTTTAGAATTCAAAAATTTCTTAATAGTCAGTAAATTTATAAACTAAGCAATTTTCAAACGCAAATATTGAAAATCTTAAAAAAATACTTCTGAATCTAACAAAATTGTAAGAAACATGAACCTAAATAAACTTAAAATTTATAATAAATAAAAGAAGGCTTTCAAAAAAAAAATTTCTTAATTAACAATTCTGAGAGCGAAAAAAAATAATTCTGAAAGGAATCCTAAAAGTTAAATTCAGCTGGAACCCATTTTTGATAGAAAAGTTTAGATCAACTAATTTTCATTATTTATCTTATATAATTTTTTACTATTTATTTTATATTTTTGAGTATTTTTAAATGCTTTTTTAATTCGATTTCTTTTGGTCCAATAATATTTCAAAATTGGAAAAGTTTAAAAGATATAAAATATTTGAATTAAAATTCACGGTTGCCAGAGAAATCCAGTTCCAAACTTCCATAAGCCTCCCTGGTTTCTGAGGTTTACTTAAAAAAAATTTTTTAGTTTTCCAGTGAATAATTCTACAATAATTATTGAATTAAAATTCTCAAAAACGTAATAACATTAGGAACTTTATAGAATGGGCAATTTTCAAACTCGAGTTTTGAAAATGGCAAAAAAATTTCAGTTCTAAATGTAATAAAATTTTTTAGATTATAATTTATATTGTACTAAAACTGAAATTTTTTTATTTTTAGGCCGACGAACATAAATAATCTGATAATTGTTAGAATTGATCAGTTTCAAGTTATACTCTTTTAAAATTTGTTATTTATGAATATAAAGTATTCAAAATTAACGAGCAAGATCTTACAGAATTGTCAATTTCTTTTTTTTTAAATTAACAATCCGGATGGAGAACAAAATAATTCAGAAAGAAAACCTAAAAGTTTAATTCAACTGAGTGCCTTTTATTAACAAGACGGTTAAACTAATAAATTTTTATTATATCTTGCAAATTAATGAGGATTTTTATTTTTTTAATCACCTGTGCCCCACTTTAATGATTTTATTTTTTAAATGCAAACTATTTTCTAATTTTCCATTATTTTTAAACTACTTTTTAAATTTATTTCCTCTTGCTAGAAAAATGTTTTCAAGTTTAAAAATTTTCAAAGAGAAAGAATGTTTATATTAAAACGTACGGTTTCCAGAGAAATTATATGTATTTTAACAATTTTTTCAGATCTTTTGAAAAAATTTCAATTCAATATTTAGACATCATAATGTACAGTTTGCACTTTGAGAATTCAAAATTGTTGTACTGAAATCTTTAAAATTGCTTTTATTTTTTTCGTAAATTAGCAAGAGTTTCGAATTCAATATTAATTTTTTTAAATTTCTTAATTTAATAACATCTATATCTTTATAAGGTAGACAATTTTCAAATTGAAATGTTTGAAATTGCAAGAAAATTCTACATCTAAATTTGTTAAAATTGTGAGTTTTCAAAATAAAAGCCTTGATAATCTGTAAATGTAAAACTTGCATACTGAAACAGTACAATTTTTTGTTATTGTCTTTTAAATTTCAAGATTTTCAGATTCCGCAATAACTTGAAATTAAAAATATCAGTATTATGTTTGAATGATAAATTCCGAAGAAGATAAAAAATAAACCTGAAAAGGAAACCTAAAATTTGGATTCAGCTTTATCCTTTTTTTTAATAAAAAATTTTAATTAACCGTATAAATTATATATTGTATATTAATTATTATATATATCCTAATTTAGAAAATAACTCAAATTCAACATTCAGATGAGGATGAACTTCCAGTGGGATTACTGTAACACATTTCACATCTACAGTGGGTGTATTTGCTTCATAGAGACTAATTTGTTTCTCAAAGGGTTGCTATCAAAGTGAGAGATCTGCTTCCATTACATGCTTGATATGCCTACAAATTACCCATAATATTCGAAGTATCTCGAACGAAAAAAAAACGTTTTACTATTTTAACTAGATAAAACGTGTTTTTTTTAGAAAATGGTTTACTACGTGGCCCTGAAAAACTAAATTAGAAAAAATGTGAGAAAATCAGAACAGAAAAAACTATTTTCAATGTATGATGGTTTACTTGATTATAATTTCCACTTTTTACGGCTATTATGGATAGCAGGACATGTCAGGAACCAAATGAATACTGAAATATTCGCCTCAAGGAATTTGCGGAGTAAATATTGCACTAGAAGTAAACACTTTTTGTAGGCTTCTATCAAGCTCCCAGAGTGCCCTAAGTAGTAGGACTGACTTTATAAAGCTGAGAAGAAGCAGTTAAAAGATTTATGTGTAGAATGGATGCTTGTCGATGTCAGGAACCAATCGCATGCTCGAACAAGTTACCTCTGATAATTTGCGGAGTAAATATTGCGCGAAAAGTAAACCCTTTTTGCAGGCTTGCTTCAAGCTCCCAGAGTGCCATAAGTAGTAGGACTGACTTTATAAAGCCCAGAAGAAGCAGTTAAAAGATGTATTTGTAGAATGGAGTCTTGTCGATTGCAGGAACCAATCGCATGCTCGAAGAGTTACCTCTGATAATTTTCGGATTAAATATCGCGGGATAAGTAAATCTTTTGGTACGCTTCCGCCACGCTCTTAAAGTGCCAAAAGTAGTAGAACTGACTTTACAAAGCCCAGAAGAAGTAGAAAAAGGATTTATGTGTAGAACGGATGGTGGTGGATGTCAGGAACCAATTGAATGCTTGAAAAGTCACTTCTTTGAATTTGCGGAGTAAATATTCCGCGAAAAGTAAACCCTTTTTGTAGTCTGCCGTCACGCAATCAAAGTGCCAAAACTAGTAGGACTGACTTTATAAAGCCCAGAAGAAGCAGTAGAAGGATTTATGTATATAATGGATGGTGGGGGATGTCAGCAACCAATCGCATGCTCGAAGAGTTACCTGTGATAATTTTCGGATTAAATATCGCTCGATAAGTAAATCCTTTTGTAGACTTCCACTACGCTCTTAAATTGCCAAAAGTAGTAGAACTGGCTTTATAAATCCTAGAAGAAGCAGCAAAAGTATTTATGTGTAGAACGGATGGTGGGGGATGTCAGGAAACAATTGCATGCTTCAACAGTAACCTCTGAGAATTTGCGGAGTAAATATTCCGCGAAAAGTAAACACTTTTTGTAGGCTTCCCTGACGCCGTAAAAGTGCATTAAGTAGTAGGACTGACTTTATAAAGCCCAAAAGAAGCAGTAGAAGGATTTATATATATAATTAATGGTGGGGGATGTCCGGAACGAACTGCATTTATTAGAGTTGGAAAACGGGATTTCATTTTACAGGCGCAATTTTGAATATTTTTTCTAATTTTTTCTGTAGGGCAATTAAATATTATTCCGTTTTGCTGAACATCTACGGGTTTTTTAAGGAACAAAATGTATGCTTAAATAGTCGCCTCTGAGAATTTGAAGAGTAAATATTGCGCGCAAATTAAACCCTTTTTGTAGGCTTCCGTCACGCTCTCAAAGTGCCATAAGTAGTAGGACTGACTTTCTAAAGTCCATGCTCGAACAGTTAGTTCATGATTTGCGGATTAAATATTGTATTGCGCGAGAAGTGCGCCATTTTCGTGGCGTCTGCCACGCTCTGAAAGTTCCATAAGTAGTAGGACTGCCTTTAAAAACGCACGGTCGATCAGTCCCCTCCGAGAATTTGCGGAGTAAATATCGCGCGAGAAGTCAATCTTTTGGTAGTTTTTCGTCATTTTAAGGGAATTTAGTAGAACCAGGAAATGGGATTTCATTTTATAACAAAAATTTTTTATATTTTTTCTTATTTTTTGTATACGGCATCTAAATATTATTCTATTTTTCTGACCAGCGCCGTTTTTCGAAAAATGTTTATATTCTTACTGATAGTAAAAAATAAAGAAAAATAGAGACAAATTGCAGTGACACTCAGTTTTAGCTGTTTGTGGATTCTGGCAGCACTCTTGTCGACCCTAGTTAAAATGACGAGGCAGAAACACCGGGGCGTATCAAATTCCTCGTATCAAATGACCCTTGCGTTGTTATGAGTTGCAGGTCTGTTACAAAAACTGACATTATGAAATCATTATATAATTCAATTTAAAATAGCAAAATTAGTTTATTCATATAATTTGATTTATTATATTTCGGATTTTCCTTTATTTTGTACACAAATCAAATAAGTAAATATATGACTTTGGCCTAGAAAATATTTTTGTTTGCACTAAAGCTGCTTTAAATTCTTGTTAAAGAGATTGGCATACACTTGTTATATGTAAAATTAACTATAAACAATTTTTATTATTTAATTTTAAGCATCGCTTTTCATGTATTTAAAAAATATTCTAATTTTTGGTGAACAAAATATGTTCTCAAATTTGTGGTTTTTCAAATTAGGATTTTCCTTCTTCATTAAATTGATGTAAATATTCTTGAGAAGAACCTAGGTTCAATTATATTTGTAAAAATAAAACTGTTCATTCTGTGACCAAATTAAATAAGTAAACGTAAAACTTTGGCTCTTTTACTGCAAACTATTTTTTTGCACTAAAATTGCTTTGAATTTTCGTGACATTAAAATAAAATATCTTGAAAAAATCGCTAACTTAAATTTTTTTCAGGCCAAAGTGCCAAAGCCTTGAAATAATGTATTTAATTTATTTACAGGATTAACACATGTTGCTTTTTAAGGAATATAATTGGGCCTATTTTATTTTCAAGAATGTCTGGATAAATTCAGATGGTGAAGAAAAATCCTAAATTAGAAAACCACAAATTCAAAACTTTTCCAGAAAAATTGTTTAATACAATTGCAATTGATAATGTTTCATCAAAATTTTTACTGT